>BSBM01000968.1:6665000-7202500 GCA_027924585.1 Larix kaempferi | reverse complement strand
CATCATCATCATCATCATCATCATCTTCATCATCATCATCATCATCACCATCTAGATGATGACGATGAAGATGATGATGATGATGATGAAGAACATGAAGATGATGGTGATGATGACGAAAACGATGATGGTGAAGATAATGAAGATGATGACAATGATAAGGGTGGGTAGAGTGGAAGAGAGTGGGGGGGATTGGGTGGATAGGAAGAGAGGGGGGTGGGGTTATAGAGAGGTGGGGTGTCCGAACCTTAGAGGCAATCTCATCTTATTTAAAAAAAATAGTTTGGAAATTTTAAGTCGAGGAATGGAAATTAGATTTTATAGAGAAAGAAGCAACGCGTGTGCACTTCTAGTAATGCATGCACTCCTATCCACGTGCACGCTTCTAGTAACGTGGACACGCGCCTATCCGTGTGCGTGCTTCTAGTAACACGTGCGCACCTGTCCGTGTGCAGGCTTGGAATTAGCTTCAGATTGCCAAACCTTAAGGGTCGGTCTGATTTATGGCAGAACACATCAAATGTTGTAACTTGATGTTTTTCACACCTAGTTCTACATATGCTCGTTCTACATATGCTCCACTAGTGCACTACAAATGAAATTGCACACACTTGTCGAGCTCTATGTGCAGATTCTAACTATATATTTTTGGAATAGATCTATGTAATACCCCCAATTCGACCCTTAGGGTATATTAGCCTTTAATGTAAGTAATGTGTACATGTGATGTATGTTTTCCTAGCGTGGAGCTCAAGGCCAAGGCCTCGCTAGTGAAAGCCGAACTTTATTTAAAGGGAAAGTATTTGATATTTTGATACCATGTGCTCTTAAGCCATGGAAATTGTAATATGATGTAAATAAACATCAGGCAATATAAAAATCCAAGACTGGCTATGGAGGCAACGAATGAGAAGGGGCCACGTGTATCCACTAGGGAGTGGTGAGGGGGCTATGGGAGTGAACCATAGGTTGCCATATGTCTTTATGAGAACCCATTTGAGCTTTCTAGATGACATGTATTCCTGTTGTAAGAAGTGGTTGAAGAATTAAGTCAATGACCTTGATAGAGTATGGGCAGCCCTGAAATTCGTATGGGAAGGTATGGGCTCTTTTGACTTGTCCCACAAGTCACTCTACATCTTGGGGGTTGCTCCATCCTTATCCCCATTCCATTGTGGAAGTATGGGACATCTTTCTCCACCCAAAAACGAGCTCCCAACAGTGAAAAAACCGAAAATCGCGACTGTGAGAGAACCCACGTTTTGGGAAGCCAAAAACGTCCTGATTTGGTATTGGACAGAGAAATCCAATGGGGGATCCATTGGTAGGAACCTTGGGGTGAATTTGGGAGCAATAGCTACCCCAAAATCCATGGGAAAACCCAGTTTTAATGGCCCAGAAAATCAGTGACGGATTTGGGTTGTTTGTGACAGATTTGTGAGAAATCCGATTGTGGATATATGAATAGAGGATGGGATTGCTGAGTCTACTTGGGAAGGGTATGTGGCTCTGGAATTGAGCTCAATGGACTAGTATCCTCCTCCACCTCCTATTGCATGCTTGAGAAACCCAACTGTGTGTTGGCTTAGCATGGTTGTTTGAGTGAAACCCTGACTGTGAGTGAGCCATCTAGTTCCTCCTTAGTGGATACACAGCCCAGCTCGGGGGTGATCTCTCAGCTGAAAGAATACAGGCTGGACAGAGATCTATGGTTGGGTGGAACGTTGCTCTCACGTAGCCAGTCGTTTGGACCATTATAATTCGAGATAAGTATTCTTGATGTTAATCCTATGCCTTGCAAGCATTTTAAATAATGACTGCTGTTTATATGTTGAATGCATGATGAAACTGTGTTCCTATGTAATGTTTAAATTCCGCTGCGTTTATATTGAATTGAATCTGCATACATAAGTTTCAAAATGTTAGGAATTTATGTGCAAAAATATTGGGGCTAAATTTACAAAAGCCCGATATGTTGTTAATGTTTCCTTCCCTATTGTTCTATGGAGAAGGGGACATTACAGTTTGGTATCAGAGCCCTAGGTTCAACACTACGGCTGTTGGGCCCTTCACAGAGATGTAAATCAGTGTGTGTGAACATGCATTTTGTATTTGGAATTAAAACGCATTAAAAGAAACTGAAATGCATTTTGTGTGTACATGCATTTTGTATTTTGTATTTTGTATGTACAGGGATTAATTGTGAATCCATTGCATGGACTGTTGAATGTGAGATAAATGAAAGTTTTCATTTTCGTAAGTCTGTTTCGGAAAGAATTCCTGAATGTCTTCCGCAACTGCGGAAGCATTCGGTGAATTGCTCCGAAACTGCGGAAGCATTCCGCGAGTTTTTCCGCAACGCGGAGAAGTTCGGGAAGTCACCCAAAATTTGCGGAAGGAATTCCTTTCCGAAATTTTCGGAAGGAATTCTCTTCCGAAATTTGCGGAAGGATTCCGCGAGTTGTCCCGCAAACGCGGAAAAATTCGGCGAAATGCTCTGAAAAAGTTGAAAATTTTCTAAGTATCGGCGTCGAAAGGAATTTTCGGAAGGAATTCTCTTCCGAAATTGCGGAAGGAATTCTCTTCCGAAATTTCGGAAGGATTCCGCAAGTCGTTCCGCAACTGCGGAAGACTTCGTCGAGTCGTTCCGCAACTGCGGAAGACTTCGACGAATGGTTCCGCAATTGCGGAAGGATTCCGCGAAGGGCTCCGAAATCGTGGGAGGATTCGGGAAAGTCTTCCGAAACGGCGGAATCCTTCGCCGAATGGCTCCGCAACGGAAGCCTTCGCCGAATGGCTCCGCAGTTGCGGGAGCATTCGCCGAATGACTCCGCAGTTGCGGGAGAATTCAACGAATCGCTCCGCCATTGCGGAAGCATTCGCCGAACTGCTCTGCAATTGCGGAAGCGTTTGACGAACTGCTCCGCAATTGCGGAAGCGTTCGTTGAACTGCTCCGCATTGCAGAAGCGTTCGGAGAACCGGCCCGCGCGCCCGATAGCAGGAGCATCCGAACTCAGAATGCGATGATTCCTGTGGGGATCGGAGGCCATTGACGAGGGCCACGGAAGAACCAGTGAAGACCCCTAGCCCATTACACTCCGATTTGACAGAAATTGGATAATAGTGACTTTTGAAGGACGGAGTCCCGAGGGTTGACTGAAGGCCGGTCTGAGCTGAAATTGATCAGGCGCGGCCATGAAGCAGGAACGATGTTAAGTTCAGAATCTTGGAGCCAAAATCCAAAGGATGTGGAGTCGGGGTGAGCAAGAAGACCAAAAAGCACTGTTCCGGACCACTTTTTCAGGATTTTGAAAAGCTGATGGACAGTAAAAGTGATCCTAGATGTGGGAATCATAAATTTTACTGAACTAGACATTTCATATTCTCATTAAGATGGACAGCTTCCGTTAGATGAAGATTTTCTAGAAATGCACCGTTTGGGAGATAGCCGTTTTTGGCCCAAAAATTGGAATTTTGGGAAAATGTGAAAAGTGAGAAGTAGTGACATCCAGAAATTCATATAAGATGAATGGTGCATCGGAATTGAAATCCGTGAATTGAAGAGTGTTCCTTGTTATATGGACTAACTTCGCCCGATAGATAAGTTTTTGTGATTCCTCATAGATTTTCTTCCACAGGTGGCTGAAGTTGGCATTCGGGACCAAAATGCAACTGTGTAAAATGTGCAAAACTGGAGTGAAAAGTTGTCATTTTTGAAGGGATGCAGTTTCCGCACCTGATGTCGGAATGGAGCATGAAGACAGGCATTGGAAAGCTTGTCCAGCAGGGAACAATGATGCATGACCAGAGTTTGAATGAGGTCTACATATATCATAGTTATTTAGTGCAGAAGAGTGCCAGCGGCTGTTTTGACAAACAAAATTTGTTGTCAATGTGGGCAATTTCTACAATTGCATGATATGGAAGAGAAATTCCATGATACGAGGAGGGATCGAAAAGGGAAGAATTCTTTAAACCTCCGTTTGTTATCATACTTATAATTATGAAATTGTCATATGGCATAAAAATGTTAAAAATGTAAGGGATTACATAGATGTATATGCACTAGATGGCATCTTAACAAACATTGCATAGTACATGTGGGAATGCTTGTGCATAAATGGGATGTTGCATATTGGTAAAATAATGAAGTCTGCAAATGCAATGAACCTCTGATGGAGAATATTGTAGCTGATAATCATTATTGATGTTGGTCTTGGTTGTAGGACCAAAGATAACAAAGAGCATGGCTAAATGTGCTGAGGATGTTGTTGCATGAAGCTAACAACCTTATGCAGAAAGGATGGCGCAAAAAATATATGATCATAAATTTGGCGAAAGGACTGAGTAGCCTTGGTAAGAGGCCAATGGATCAGGTAACAACAGGCAATGCTAATGGTAACCATGCAGGTAATGATTATTGGTGCCAAATTGCAGGAATGTTGAAAGAGGATTTGGTAAGATCTCTTCAACTATGTTTGAGCTATGTTGAGTTAGTTGGCATGTGATATTGAATATCGATTGGGACTGTTTACCTACCAAGCTTGGTGAGGTGTGGTTAAGTAAAGGAAATGATCCTTACACCCTATGACTATTTAAAAATCTCAATGCATTCATATGAATTTATATCATGCCATGTGTATGTTGGTTATGTGCTTAATAACCAAAGCAAGTGAGGATTGGTGGTCCTGATTATGGTAATGCAAGTTATATGAGATAGTCATGCTTCGATCATAATATGCTTGAATGCATAGTACTCATGAAACAATGCAAGATAGCATTAAGTAGATGTGCATTAAGAGATTTTATAAATCTTGTGATGCATTGTATGAATGCATAGGGATGATGCATATGTTATTGAAAAATAAATAATGAATGAAATGATGAATTGATGATAATTCTAAGATCATTTCATGAGTTGTTGTGAATGCAGAATAGTAAGTGCAGGAAGAGCCCAATCATGATCGAGGGGATGCTAGAATGCTCTGTGGAAGGCCAAAGTTGTATGAATGATATGACTGTGGAATAATGAGTATTTACGATTTATTTAAGTTGCATGGATATGGTGACTATGTCTTGAAATTCTATTATGATAATGAAGCATATATAGAAGAGTGTAAATATTTCATTGCATTTCAATTGTAACAGCTGAAGGTGTTTGAATTATTGAGTGTTATAATTCTGAGATCACTTCAGTGACTATTATGGCAATGAATGATTATGTGCGTAGATACTCACAACATTTTGGCTGATTGAAGTTTCAGTTTCCGGTAGGAAGGTCTTACATATGGCAATGAGGATAAGTCCATAGTAGAGACCGGAATCTACCCCATGCAGAAGCCAAAGGTTATGAGAAGGATATCATGGTTGAGAGCTCTGAGTTCTGTTAGTAAGAACAGTTGTAAATATCAGATTTGTAAATGTTTCGGATTTGAAATTTTTACTAATGACTGTTTGGCTTATATGAAAATGTGTCAGCAGGACATGCTGTAAGTGGATGCTCATGTATGGCAGCAGGCATAAGACCATAACGGGTAGAGTGGTGTCACTTACAGGAGCCAAACAATATGAGGATAGCCTCATGGATAAGAAAACCA
The DNA here is from genome assembly GCA_027924585.1 of Larix kaempferi. Classification (NCBI taxonomy): domain Eukaryota; kingdom Viridiplantae; phylum Streptophyta; class Pinopsida; order Pinales; family Pinaceae; genus Larix; species Larix kaempferi. The sequence continues at coordinate 7,196,902 of BSBM01000968.1, read as the reverse complement.
ACTTCTGTAGTAGACAGAGTTGCAAATGCATACTGAATTTAATTATTAGTGCCATGGATTGGTTATAGAACAATCGGATTTGAAATTGTATTGCTAAATGTTGCTGACTGTTTGGCTGTTTAATAAGTGTGCCAGGGAGACACATTGCAGTAAGACCGATGGAGAGGTCCTGCAGAAGCCAAACTTCATGGGAAGGGATTCCATGATTTGAAAATGGGTTCCAGGTGGAATGCCATAAGACATTATTAATGTTTCATCCGCACTACATGATTGGTAAACAATATGAGTGGGATGGTGAAGAATATGTCAGTAAGACATATGAAGGATATGTAACATCAAAAGGAATTGGGATGGCAAACCGAGGGACTGTCAACTCAGAGAAGGAGCCTCCATTCCTCATTAAAGAAGAGAAATAACATCGGCAAAATGGATAAGTTTTCCATAAACCCTGAATGATATATATATATCTAATTATTATAGTTAATATGCAGAGCATGTTTTGATTTTATTTCCATCATGAAAGACTGCTTGAAGTATGATTAGAACCCTCATAGTTCACATCAGTAAGGAGTGCACGCCTTTCTGGTGCTGAGTTATGTTAGGGATGCCAATATTGACTACACCTTAAGGGAATGGACGCATTCCTGGTGTTTCAAGGTTGGATAGTGGATGTTATGAAATATGTTTACAATTCTAGAGCAGCAATACTAATGAACTTGCTATCCATTTTGTGTTGACAGATTATACATATGAAATTAAGTGTTGCACCTTAAAGGGAAAAGTAAAGAAATAGTACTCAAGAAGACTGTATGAGCAGTGGTAACCCTTGCGTAGGGTGAGTGGGTATCATGAGGCCATGATAGCCTGCAGTTAAGAAAGTCACCTAAAAGAATTCCTAAATGGAACCGTCGGCTTACATAAGAGAAGAAGTGCCACCCTTGTGTGGGTGAAGAATTGTTATGCGCATTGAGGGATTGTGATACCATGAAAGGCTGATGCAAGCCTAAGGCAGAGTAGTGGAGCCTTGACCTGTAATGGTCGGTGGCGCAGTTACCTTCCATTGGTCGATGACCTAGACGTATGTGCTGGCTCGGCAATGGAGAGGGCCAACCAGGTATGGGACTGGTTGGGCACCACCAAATGCTTGGTAAACCCAGTCGGCGTGAAGGTGTACTGGTAGGGCATTAATTATTTGATGATTTGGAACAGCCTGCGTGCTGGCCAAACATCTTAGTCCGCAGGAGGATACCAAGGCTTATAAAGTAAAAGCAGGACCCTGTGGACCAGAGAGGAAATGCACAGTACAGATAAGTATTCATTTTCATTCATTTCTTATTTGAAATAATGAAGGTTTCAAGCATAAAGCTGGTAATAGTGAGCTGATGCATTATTGTTTCTTTGTTGGAAACCTTGGTCAATGCAGGAAGCAAGGACCCTGAAAGAACTAAAAGTTGCTTGGTAAATCCAGAAAGTGGCTGGTTGAGCGAGATTATTGATGATTTGGAGCAGCCTGCGTGCTGGCCAAACATGCGAGATTGCTGATGATTTGGAGCAGCCTGCGTGCTGGCCAAACATGCGAGATTGTTGATGATTTGGAGCAGCCTGCATGCTGGCCAAACATGCGAGATGGTTGATGATTTGGAGCAGCCTGCGTGCTGGCCAAACATACAAGGTTATTTGATGTTGTGGAGCAGCCTGCGTGCTGGAAAAACATACAAGACTATTAGATGTTAAGGGGCAGCCTGCGCGCTGGACAAACACCCAAATCCATAGGCGATTCCAAGGCTTGTAAAGCAAAGAAGGACCCTATGGAATAAAGTGAAGACATCTAGTGCAGATAAGTATTTGGTTATTTTGTAATTTCTTGCTTATGAATATACATGTGTATATGATTTGGTTATGGTTTCCTATGAAAATAAACTAAAAATGTGAATTAATTCATTGTTTGAGTGTAGGTATTGTTGGAAGCAATGACTATGGAAGCATCCTAAGGATGCGAGTGGACATGCAACCACCCTACAGAGCTCAGCATGAGCAGTAATGAAAGATGGAGCTAGTAGAACGGTGTGAGTTCTAGCAGCCAAGAGTTTGACCAACCAAGTGGAGGAACTCCATGGTTGAAAGATCTGGAATAGACCATAGACACTACGTGTCATAACCGAGAAGGGCAGGTCAAGCATTCACGTTGAAGTGAAAGAGGACAGGAGCATGAAAACCACAGTGGTGGTGTGGGTTCCAGAATGGAACAAAACTAAGAGGAGAAACTCTTACTGCTCCCTCTCTTTCCTTTTTATTGATGCATTTATAAAATTAGAAAATTGTTGAATGCATGCATGATTGAAAGTAAAAGTGGGGTTATTTAATTAGTGAATTGTGAATGCTAATTAATGAATTGTGAATGGATGAACATGAAGGAATTCATGTGTATGTTGGGAAAGCATAAAAAGTGTGGAAGTCTCATGAGTAAAGCATGGACTATCCATGTCAACTGGGGATAAACCATTGACTGATTTTTAAATGTTCGGGTTATGCTTGGCCTAACGAGAATTGTAATGATGAATTTCACATGTGGAAATTGAATCGATTGGTTGCAGCCGGTGCAGGAAAGTGTTGCTAGTGAGCAAAGTGTGGTCAGTTGTTTCCATTGACCATGGCGGCAGACCAAGGGCTATTAGAATTGGCTGGAGGTCTTCTTCAAACAATTGCCAAGACCCAAGAAAATCTTGGAGAGATGCTCAAGATGCAAAAGCAGCAGAACGAGATGAACCACAAGGTCCTGTAGGACACTCTTCGTCTGCAGAAAGAGGTAAAAAGCATTATGAAAGCAATCAACATGGGAGAGAAAAGTGGATCAATGAAGAAGCATTCATCCAATCGTCCGATTAAGAGACGCTCCAGGTGGGAAGACTCAAAGGAAATCGAGCAGGTAAAGATGAAGCAACCAGTAAAGTGTTGGAAATGTGGAGGGGATCATTGCCTCCGCAATTGCCCAACAAGAGAACCCAAAGAAGGTAGCAGCCATAAAGTTTTCAGACTTATGGATGAGCTAGAAGATCCGAATCAACAGGAGCAGCTCGTGAAGATCAAAGGACTTGGTCCTGAAAGTTCAAAGTAAAGAATAGAATGCAGCGCAGATCTGCAAAATTTTGAATTTTTGGATATATGTAAATTGTATATGTATGCCTAAGTCTTGGAACACCGAGGACGGTGTTGTTCTAAGGGGGAGGGGAATGTAATACCCCCAATTCGACCCTTAGGGTATATTAGCCTTTAATGTAAGTAATGTGTACATGTGATGTATGTTTTCCTAGCGTGGAGCTCAAGGCCAAGGCCCCGCTAGTGAAAGCCGAATTTTATTTAAAGGGCAAGTATTTGATATTTTGATACCATGTGCTCTTAAGCCATGGAAATTGTAATAGGATGTAAATAAACATCAGGCAATATAAAAATCCAAGACTGGCTATGGAGGCAACGAATGAGAAGGGGCCACGTGTATCCACTAGGGAGTGGTGAGGGGGCTATGGGAGTGAACCATAGGTTGTCATATGTCTTTATGAGAACCCATTTGACCTTTCTAGATGACATTTATTCCTGTTGTAAGAAGTGGTTGAAGAATTAAGTCAATGACCTTGATGGAGTATGGGCAGCCCTGAAATTCGTATGGGAAGGTATGGGCTCTTTTGACTTGTCCCACAAGTCACTCTACATCTTGGGGGTTGCTCCATCCTTATCCCCATTCCATTGTGGAAGTATGGGACATCTTTCTCCACCCAAAAACGAGCTCCCAACAGTGAAAAAACCGAAAATCGCGACTGTGAGAGAACCCACGTTTTGGGAAGCCAAAAACGTCCCGATTTGGTATTGGACAGAGAAATCCAATGGGGGATCCATTGGTAGGAACCTTGGGGTGAATTTGGGAGCAATAGCTACCCCAAAAGCCATGGGAAAACCCAGTTTTAATGGCCCAGAAAATCAGTGACGGATTTGGGTTGTTTGTGACAGATTTGTGAGAAATCCGATTGTGGATATATGAATAGAGGATGGGATTGCTGAGTCTAGTTGGGAAGGGTATGTGGCTCTGGAATTGAGCTCAATGGACTAGCATCCTCCTCCACCTCCTATTGCATGCTTGAGAAACCCAACTGTGTGTTGGCTTAGCATGGCTGTTTGAGTGAAACCCTGACTGTGAGTGCGCCATCTAGTTCCTCCTTAGTGGATACACAGCCCAGCTCGGGGGTGATCTCTTAGCTGAAAGAATACAGGCTGGACAGAGATCTATGGTTGGGTGGAACGTTGATCTCACGTAGCCAGTCGTTTGGACCATTATAATTCGAGATAAGTATTCTTGATGTTAATCCTATGCCCTGCAAGCATTTTAAATAATGAATGTTGTTTATATGTTGAATGCATGATAAAACTGTGTGCCTATGTAATGTTTAAATTCCGCTGCGTTTATATTGAATTGAATCTGCATACATAAGTTTCAAAATGTTAGGAATTTATGTGCAAAAATATTGGGGCTAAATTTACAAAAGCTCGGTATGTTGTTAATGTTTCCTTCCCTGTTGTTCTATGGAGAAGGGGATATTACAATCTATTGTTGTTTTCTATTTTTAATTCATTTTTAATTGCACTCATGTCAAATTTTTAAAAAACATAGGTCATTTATTTGTCTTACCTATTTCGAGAATGGAAAAGAACTCGCACAAGAGTACAAGAATACCTACAAGCCAAAAAAAAAATGTTTTTTGATTATTTTCAGACCATGATATGGTGGACCAACACTTGACCATGTCGTTTTAAGGATTCACTAACTTTCTTAATTTAAAAAAAATATAAAATTAACTTTTAAAATTTTGGAAAAATAGCCCCACACAATATTTGTTTGTTGGCTACGCCTCTACTAAATTTCTTCCTCATAAATTGACAATTTACATAAGAAACAGGTGGACCAACAAAAACGTGTACAGTATGTTTTAGAGAAAAAATAACATACCAATCTTAAAATAATGACATTTTGGGGTGGTTATACCACGTTTCCATAAATAAAAGTTATATATTCTGGAAGGTCATCTGTTTTTCTGCGTTTCATATTTTTACACCTAATTCGAAAAAGTTTTGTAGGTACCTCTAATAATTCATTTTAATGATAATATTTCTATTTTTCCAGCATGTCATTGCAACTAACGTGTCATAATTGGGTATCATTACCTTGCACCAGCCCCACTATGAATTAACTCTAGGATTCCATTTACTCTTGTAGCACTAGATGTGAGTCTTACCCAATTCTTTTTACCATACATGCAGTGTTCACAAAAATCAAAATCTAGACTGCAATTACACAAACCTTCAACCAATAGAACTTTATTGTGTAATGCTTGAAGGCCCTTCTCTCTAATATGTCCCACTCTTGATGCCATAGCATTGTCTTTTCTCTAGTGATAGTAGGGGTTTTTCCTTCCTTTATTGTGTAATGCTTGAACTGGCCGTTCTCTCCAATATGTCCCACTCTTTGATGCCATAGCATTGTCTTTTCTCTAGTGATAGTAGGGGTTTTTCCTTCCTTATTCCACCCACAAGCACAACAAAACTATTACACCATCATTGATAGTACTTCCCAACAACTTGTACAAAGTTCCATTCCGGTCTCCCATAATCAAGGCCATTGCTTGTACATTGCTCATCGAACCATTTTGCAAGTTTCTTTTACAAACATAGTCTATATGGCTGCTTCACTCACTTACTTATGGATATCAAGTTTCAAGTCAACTCTAAAATGTGCAAAACCCCAAGGAAAGTTCCAATCCTTCCATCCTTAAATAAAAACTTATATCTTATACATCATATGATTATGGTTTTTGATTCATCTACCAAAAACATCTCAATTATTATCACTTCAATTATACTTCTCATATTCACAAAACATCACATCCCATCCTAGATTGCTTTCTAATAAATTTTAATCACAAAAATGTATTTTACATAAAACAAATCATTCTTCCACATCCACATTCACCATTTGACATACAAGAAATGTATTTTAGATAGACAAAATGATGCTTCACATGCACATCCACCATTTGACATACAAGAAAATAAATGTATTTTAGATAGACCAAATGATGCTTCACATGCACATCCACTATTTGGCATACAAGAAATGTATTTTAGATAGACCAAATGATGCTTCCACATGCACATCCACCATTTGACATACAAGTCGAATGGTATACTCAATGTGTTATCAATATTATGTTGCATTATTATTTTTATTATTTCATCGAATAAATTCATAATATCTTGACAAACACTTAAGTTCCTTTAAAAGCATTCATCATGATTCTTTAAATTCACATAAATCTCAAAGTAATATTGCTACCAACCCATGAACTTACGCCAACCCCAATTTCATCATGATTCTTTAAATTCACATAAATCTCAAAGTAATATTGCCACCAACCCATGAACTTATGAACTTATACCAATCCCAATTTTATTAATTATTGACATTGAATTAGAATAAAAGAGATTAGATTTATTAGACCTGGTTAATTAAGGGATCATACTCTTTGAGTCAAAGCATACCTATTTTATATTATTTTACCTCTATTTATATAAATTTTATTTAAGCCCATAACAAAAAATTATAAATCGGCACGGCTGCCCTCTGCAATTTTCTTTTGAGACTCGACTCCAATTTTAGAAAGGAAACAAAATATTACTTAAAGCATTGATCACTGTTCAATCTCCTCCGGCACAAGCCTGGAATGAAACGATTGTCATTAGATTTATGTATACTTGAGCATTTTTTGCCACAAGTTTTTGCAATCGATCTGCATCTAAACTGTAAGACGATACCCAGAACTATAAATGAAGGAATCTGAATCGCCGGCTGGCTCTTGAGCATATTACCTCCATGAATCGCGTCTCCACATAACCAACTACTACTAATGAGGATCGCACCAGACCTGCGTCATTAATGGGTAAAACAGATTTTCTTCCCGTTTTTATTTTGGGCATCATAAATTTGAAATCACACCCGTTGAGGAACGCTCGTGCATGCTCGTTATTGAGAGAATCCTGGCAGCAGCATATTGATTACTCTGCATTGATTGAAATCCTTGTGTCAGGGTGATCCAGAAAACTGAATTCGAGAAGTATCTTGTAAAAAACGCTCCATTACAGGCAATGTTGCAGTTCATCCCTTAAGTTTTTGAATAGAAGGCCAAATTTAACATGAAAATCCTTCCATTGGTAAAACTTGGATTACCATGAATATGGTACTTCTGAAATGGGATGTTCTATTTGGCCCTTTTGTCAGGTAACAGGAGTAAACTACTCTTGCAATAAATAGATTCTCTTTCCAACCCTTATATAATAAAAACGTTAAAAAATTCGACCACAATAGCAAATTCCAATCACCAAAAAAGATTCATGCAAAATTACATGGATCCGGGCAGAGATGTAGCTGGCTAAATCCCATTCAATTTTCGAAGCCTCTTGGAATAAATCTACTGACAGGCTACTTTGAAGTGTAATTCGCAGTCATTACAGAGTTTCCTAAAATAATTGTCTTTATGGTGGAGACACATAGTAGGTATGTAGAGTCAGAGGTCCTCAAGTAGGGCTGCGTTATTGACTAAGACAGGAAAAAACTTCTCTATTGTACAGCTTATTCCAGAAGTACAAACAAGTCATGGCAGCGTCTCAATTGTCTCCTAAATTCCTTTTCCTCGTCATCGTTTGTATATGTAAAACGGTTGTCCAGTTTGGAGCATCAGAGGATTATCCAGGCAATGGCACACAGCAACCTCTGGTACCTGCTGTGATCATTTTTGGGGATTCAACTGTAGATCCAGGCAATAACAACCACGTCTTCACTCTTATAAGGAGTGATTTTCCTCCTTATGGCAGAGATTTCTATGGTCAGAAGCCCACCGGGCGGTTTTCCAATGGAAAGATTGTTACAGACTATATAGGTAAAGATAGAAGTCATTGCCAAATTCAGGTATAATTTTTGCACGTTCATCCCATTCTTCTGACTCTTTCTTCTTGTCCTTTCCAGCTTCTTCTCTGGGAATCAAAGAGCTTCTACCAGCTTACTTGGATCCTGCACTCAAACGTGAGGACCTGATCACTGGAGTGAGCTTTGCTTCTTCAGGGACAGGATATGATAATGTCACCGCCAAAATTCTGGTAGCTTTAACCTAATGCATTGTTTTTCATATTGTGAAGCAATTTTATTATCATGACCAGTTTCTGTTTAAGTAATTTTGTTTCCCTATTATCATGACCAGATTTTATAAGTAATTTTGGGTTAGGGAAGCAACGTACCAAGATTGAATTTTTATAACTTCAACCTTCTTATCTCTTCATTTGGAAAGATTGGTAGTATATGTATGGTAAGCCCATCCTAACATACAAACCAATAGAATCTATGACTATCTTAAAAATTAAAAATGCAATGGAAAAATAGATGAAATGGCTTCCCTAATATGGTGCATTAAATTCTCCTGTATGTTATGATGCCTTAAATTCTCTTTTACGTTATCTTGAAGTAAAGAAATTGCCTCTTTATAATGCAATCCTCTTTAAAATATAGATATTTGCTTGGCTTCAAAATTTCCAACCGCCTTCTAAAAAATCTTTCACAAATAAAGCTCATTGACGAAGTTTACAGATATTGTGGCCATATTTTAACCATTATATCCTAGTTAGAAGATGTAACTCTACCCAAACTTAAATAATAAGTGATATTGAAGAAACATGGAAGCTTACATTTTGAAATTTTCCTATCAAACTCTCAAATTAGGTTTTAATTGTTATTTTAAACTACCACTTATTTCTACAATCTATATTTTGAAATTTTCTTATCAAACTCTCAAATTAGGTTTTAATTGTTATTTTCATCTACTATTTAATTTCCAGTATTACATGCATTTGAAAGGTGTAGGTTGATATATTAGCACAGCCATTTAACTAGTGGTCACCAATCGACCACAAGTTAAGTGTCATGAACAAGTTATATGGTACTTGTTTTCTATGTGGTTGTTTTTTTCCAGTTAAACTGATTGTCTGTTAATATCCATTATCTATGCATAAACTAACTATAAGTTATCCATACATCCCAGTTTTCCAATACCCCATTATGCACCAACTCAATAATTACATATATCACTGATTATGTCAATCAGATTGCTATCTCAATCAGGTTGCTGTAACATCTTGCTTCTCTTGCATAAACCATTGATATAATTACATATATCACTGATTATGTCAATCAGATTGCTATCTCAATCAGGTTGCTGTAACATCTTGCTTCTCTTCATAAACCATTGATATAATTACATATATCACTGATTATGTCAATCAGATTGCTATCTCAATCAGATTGCTGTAACATCTTGCTTCTCTTGCATAAACCATTGACGGAGATGTTTAAATAGGATAACATAAATTCTATATATGTTATTCAAATGGACAGTGGCTTTTTTTCTAGTTTAAATGCACCTTAGCACATAGGTTTTCTGGACGCAAAAACTTATTTCTTACTGGTGTGTGTCCTGCCATAATTGATATAGTCTGTAATACCTCTTTGGAAACAAATGGAGTACTTCGCCCAGTATCAAAACCAATTGATAGAGCTGGTAGGAGAAGAAACTGCATCTTACATCTCATCTGAAGCAATCTATGGTATAAGCATGGGAAGCAACGACTTCGTCAACAATTATTTCATAAATCCGATCAGAATGGCGCAGTACACTGTTGAAGAATATCAAGATTTCCTAGTGGAAATTGCCACAGGATTTATTAAGGTAGAAATGCAAACACGATTTCCACCAACAGTTTTTCATGGCTAAACTATTATTGCTCCCTCTATACTGTCTAAACTATTATTGCTCCCTCCATAGAGGTTTTTATACCATCTTTTTTTTTTTCTGGATACAGTGGATATACAGTATGGGTGCTCGTAGAATCGCTGTCATAGGGGTTCCTCCGCTAGGCTGTTTGCCTTCGGTGATAACAATAAGAGGGGGACATAGCCAAGGATGCGTGGAGGAATATAATGAAGCTGCCAGGGGCTTCAATCGGAAACTAATTGCAGCTGTGGACTCTCTTAGAACTCATCTCATGGGATCTAAGATAGCCTATGGTGATATTTACAGCATTCTATATGACATCATACAGTTTCCAAGGAAATACGGTAATATATAGTTTAAGAAAGCTAGCTATCTCTCAGATTATGTAGTTTCAGTAGTTAAATTTTCTGCTTTAATTGAATAAAATAGATAATGAATAGATGTATTGTTAAGGTATTTTTTGCTTAAAGGTACTCATAAATCTTACGAAACTTTAAAAAAAAAGGTTTCACCATGAATCATGTTTGTCAAATAATGCTTCCAACTTTCTTTACTTTGTCACCTGATTCCCACAGAGAACCTAGAGAGTAATTTAGACGATTCCCTGCTCTTGATGAAGAGTATAACCTTCAAACTGTTTGACAGGTTTTGAGGAGGTGAGAGATGGCTGCTGTGGCACTGGGCTACTAGAGGTGGCTGTGTTATGCAATAGGGAGAGCCCTTTTACCTGCACTGACGCTACGAAATATGTATTCTGGGATAGTTTCCATCCCACACAAAATGTATGTAAGATCATTGCAACACTTTTGCTCGAGGAGGATCTGTCTACACTTATCTGAATATAAGTATTCTTGTTTTCTAACACTCCGCTGCGAATTGCTTAATTCAAAGAGGGCATGTTTGAATATCACTCTGATTGCAAATGAAAAACGTTCCAGTGTTTCAGAATGGCACTTCAGGCCGATGGTTATTCTAAATCAACTGAATAGCCATAGATATTCTCAAAGAACGTGAAGTTCAATCTTCGGCATAGTAGTTTGGTTGGATGTTCTTAAAATTTTCGGATAAAATTTCCATTTCAGAGTTGCGATGGTCAGAATATTAATGCATATTCATTGAAGTTACGAGGGTTGTAATTATATTTTATTGGTTGTTATATTTAACTTTAAATCTAAATTTACCTTTTCTTTTCTTTTTTCATAGAAAAAATTATAGAAAATAGAAATTACATTCTTCAAAATCATTTAACTTTCTATTCTTAACTGTCTCACAAATAGAGTATCATAATTCTCAAAAATATTATTGATAAAAAATAGAAATTACATTCTTCAAAATCACTTAACTTTCTCACAAATAAAGTATTATAATTCTAAAAAATAGAGCATCATAGTTCTGTTTTCCTAGTAGTTTCACAGGCTGTCCTGATACTTGCTTACATCTTCAAAAAGAAAGACTTTAGAGTTCTCAGCCTTACAATCTAGAAAGAACAGAGACATAAAAATAAACATTCCTGGATATTTATATGATAAATAAATAAGTCACAAATAAAGTTTATGATTTTAACACTCATAAAACAAAAGGTTATGATAATGAAATTCGAAAGGATCACTCACTAATTTGGTGTATGACCAACATAATTCATCTTAATTTATATCTATCTAGCAGTGAGAGGGACAAGGATACAAGGATACTTGACCTCATATTGAGTTGTGGAGCACCTCATTACTTTCATATTGAGTTGTGGAGCACCTCATTACTCTCTTTGCAACAACAATTCGGAGGAAGTGACTCATACAAATATATGAAAATTGATCTTCATCAAGAGCATTAAGAAAATGTTAAATGGAGGGTGGAAAGTTTATCATATACTTGAAAATAATTGTATGATTAAAAAACTCATCTTTGAGACTACCCAAACTACTTATGATGCCAAGTCTTGACTAATTCGTTAAGAAATCAAGGAAGGTGTCACCTTGCATAATAATAATAATATTTAAAATATTATGACATCTATTTAAGGAGAAATTGTGGTGTCATAAAGAATTAGAGTCTTGAGCCAAATTTGTCATATTTGTGACATAAGAAGGTTGAAGAGGAAAACACTTTCTCTTTGAAATGTTTTTGACTAAAGAAACCCAAGTAATTCCTTACCTTTCTTAAGGTTCAAGATAAAATAAAATTGATACAAGTGGATATTCATGACCATCATTATCAATAATCCATCCACAAATCAATCAACTTGCAAAAGTAAAAAAATTCCAATTTATTTATAAAGAAATACAATTAATAATAACATGTCCATAATAAAATAAACAAGAGCCACAAGGTGGCGATGTCCCCGACATTGCTAGTGGGGGCATTGTCAAGTGTATATGAAATTGTTGTTAATTGATAAAAGCGATTTTTTTGGCGAAAGGATTTTTGCTTTCTTGTATTAAAAGACGTTAAATAGAAACATTTATATATATAAAGAATGCATATACAAAGGTGTTTGCAACAAAAAAGGGAAAAAATCGAAATAATTTAGTTCTACATTCAACATGATCATGAAAATAGACTTAGTTGGAGAAAAGAGGCAATATTTCTTGTTGACATATATATAAGCAATATTAAAAATAGGTTCAACAATCTTTGCAAAAGAGAAAAAGGTGTTGCTAGTGAAGTTATTCAAAACATAGAGCAACTTGCTGTAGAAGCTTTATATGTAGTACAAAAGGCAAGGAAGACACGATGTCTTTGACAAAAACAACAAAAACTATAGTCATAGATCTGTTGGAGCTGTAGCATATGCATTCTGCTTGAAAGGTCGGGGGAGGATGTGCTGTAGCAAAATCTGCAACACAATTACAAAGCTCCTTTCTATGATATTGTGATATAGTTTCTGTTTTTGAAAGTTTCCTAGCATTTTTACAAATTTGCTACGGTTCATTGCCCAAAGAGCTTCCAAACAGCTTGAGAGCAAGTGGTAAAGCCTTTCTTTGTAGTTGACTAGCCAAAAATGCTATCCATATTCAAAATTGCATTTTGCAGTGGCATAATCGGTGCTGTGGCAGAGTTGGCAATGTTTTTTCCCTGCACATTGCAAAAAGATAATGAGCAAGTATGTTTGCATGGTTTTTGCAACTGACCATAAACTGAATTTGCAAGGAGACTTATCTCTTTTGATTGAAAAAGAAATTATGTCTCAAACATTGGTATGCTCATTTAAACAAGTATGTAATCATGTCTTATCATTGTCAAAACGTTCAACAAAAAATTTATATATTCTCAAAAGAAATAATTGAAAACGTGGAGATTGTCAGTGTAGATGATTGAGTTGCCATTCTTCATTAATACTCTTGAATGCTTATAAAATCAGAAGCAACAATTTAGCATCCTAGCTGATAGATCTCTCAACTCTGGATCTCTTAACTAGTAAGGGATTAAAAACAGGTGTAAACATCTTGTTTTGAAGGGGCCAGTGTTAATATGGATCTATTGTACTAGACACTTGTCTAACAAACTAGCATCCTAGCTGATAGACACCTTCAATTCTCATAAGAGGTTCTAGCTACATGCAATACATCAAACTAGGAAATAAATAGTAATTTGCAAAAGCAAAAGTAGCTAAAGATTTCTATTGCCTGAAAGGTTTAGGCAAAAGCATTTTAAATCTGTCTTTGTATAAAGAATTGTTAATTGTAAGATATCATATTGTGTGCAAATTACATTAACTAGATTTCATTTCTACATAATGCGGCAGATACAAGAGAGAGTTGGGCAGTAAAAGTAAAATGTAGCCATACAAGTTGCAGTTGTTTAATTTAAAAATTATACAGTAACCATAGAAGAAGCAATATCATAGAAGTATTTCACATTCAAAGAAAACATATACAATGTTTAAAACAACATACCAAAAATATCATCAAGAAGAATAACAAATGTTACCTTAGCAAATAAATGCTTATGAAGCACATAATTGTCTTCTCCTAGAATATCAGTAATAATGCTCAACTGAAATCACAATAAACCAAATCAGGTTCTTACTGAGTGAATATTATGCCAATAACATAAACCAAAAAATAGTCCAACCCATGCTTAAGCCGAGTAAAAATACAACATGAGCTAAAAAGAAGGAATCATTTTTTGGAGAAGAGACATACAAACTGTTCATTAAACTCAACAACAATAGTTTCTTTAGACTGCTCCTTTGCAAACACAGTAACAACTACTTCATTTGATTTTTGATGATGTTCATGTCTGCAAAGAAAACAATGAGAAGGTTCAAATCATTAGAAAAGGAATAGATTTAAAGGAGTCATGCAAAGACAGAAGCTGTGTATTCGTTGCATTGTCTGAAATGCAACATCAATAAGCCTCATTCAATTAACAAAATGGTTATTAAACAAACAGGAAGAGCTCAATAGGTATGTGTCAATAAGGACGCTCTGATTTAATATCCTTCAACAGGAAGACAACAAATGTTTCAATATCCAATGCTTGATAGTAGAATACTATATACACATGCATAATTTTTATCCATATCTAGGTTTAGGTTGTTCCAAATATTGAGCAAGATTAGTATTATGTGTGCAGATTGATTGCTCTGACCTTGTGATTGCAAGACCATTATCTAATGGATGCAATATAGAGGCAATAGATCCATTGTTTGCCACAGGAGAAAGTTAGAAACAGCTTCTAATTCTTTTTTGTCTAATGCAACTTCTTGTGTATGTTTTGAGATGAGCACAAAGATAGATAGGTCAAATACAGATCGAAAACCACACAATGTACACTTATACAAACATTTCCAGCATTTGTTTTGTCTGAAATCAGGCAACAGACTTTCACATTCGAACTGTTAAAGAATAAAAATAAAAGTTGTATGACATAAATCCAAGGAAAGCATGTCTCGAGTTACGTTTTATGTTTTACCTTAGCCCAATTAATCTTCCATGGATTTTCAACATCTTGATTCGGCAACAAAAAATCAATCACGGCAGTTTGGTTGATGAGCATTGTTGTTGACAGATGGGCACAAAATGGTAACAAGGTAGTAAAACTTCAAATATAATTCCTGCAGTAACTCTAAAAGACGTAAAACATAACAAATCATATTGATCATGATTGAATGCATGACAGGTTAAAACCATTGCTAAGTATCATTTAGAAAATTAAGTTGCTCAGCATATGACAGAAAGAAATTACATTCAAAGAAGCATTACAATTCAACTTTATTTTTGAACAAAACTGAAAGGGCAAAATATTTAACAGAATATTTTAGCCACTAGTTCTTTTGTTGTTGGGTAGATTTGACTGTGTATTTCTCTTGATTCAAACATGAAAATTGATAATGAAAGTTAGCAAAAATCGATATCATTAACAGTTTTCTGATGCATTGACATTTTAAAAGAGCAAAAATGTGCAATTGTAAACTAATTTCTACTTCTACATTTGAAAACTTTAGTATTGAAATCAAGTCTGTACATTTCTCTGATGGGAATATCAAATTGCTACCGCTGCTTTGAATTCAAAATCATTATTACTGAAACCAAGTTTCCAGATTTCTCTGATAAGAATATCAACAAAGTGTGCAAGTTTGGATCTTTTTATTTGTGCATAGAGTTAAAAGAAATGTACTTTGAATACTGAAACTTTTTAAAACTGAAAGCTAAGACATGTGATAGAGAGAGGACCTTGTAAATCAATTAGACAAGTATGCGTTGTAAGATCACGAATATTAACTATTGTAGGGATTATGAAATGTGTTCATAGAGCAAGCTCATGAAATGCAGCTTGAGCATTTAATCTCTTAAAGCTACATACTAAAACATATAGTAGAGAGATAATTTTGTAACTCAGTCAATATTTGCGAAGGAAAGAATTAACAAACATAAGCAAGGAAGAAAAACTTACCTTTGTTTATTTCTTTTGTCACCAACAAGAACATTGCATTGAATGATATTGTTTCTAAGAGGCCCAACTCTAAACAAGTTCTTCTCCCCATCAACAGCAAAATCTTTGCCATCTAGTTCAATATGATTATATATTTCTTTGACTTTATGCATAATTTTTGTACACAAGATTTTACTGGCACATTCTTGTTCTTGACCCCCATGTTCAGCAGTTATTGTTACCTGAAATCGAAGGAAGGAAAATTATCATGTGCCTTAACAAAATCTAATAAATAAGACAGATAAGACAGAGAATAGAATGTTGAACTTACTCACATTGTATTGCAATGAGTCCTGGACATTAGTAAAGCTTACTCTGAAGTGATTACAGAGTAATTTAAGAGGTTTATCAGCTTGACCTTGTCCAGGTCGTCTGGTTTTTCTATTGATTCAAACATGAAAATTGATAATGAAAATTAGCAAAAATGGATATCATTAACAATTTTCTGATGCGTTGACATTTTAAAAGAGCAAACATGTTCAATTGTAAACTAATTTCTACTTCTACGTTTGAAAACTCTGATATTGATATCAAGTCTGTACATTTCTCTGATGGGAATATCAAATTGCTATAGCTGCTTTGAATTCTGAATCATTATTACTGAAACCAAGCTTCCAGATTTCTCTGATAAGAATATCAACAAAAGGGGGTGTGCAAGTTTGGATCTCTTTATTTGTGCATAGAGTTAAAAGAAATGTACTTTGAATACTGCAACTTTTAAAAACTGAAAGCCAAGACATGTGATAGAGAGAGAACACTGTAACTCAGTTAGACAAGTATGCATTGTAAGATCACGAGTATTAACTAGTGCAGGGATTATGAAATGTGTTCACAGAGCAACCTCATGAAATGCAGCTTGAATATTTAATCTCTTAAAGCTACATACTAAAACATATAATAGGGAGATAATCTTGTAACTTAATCAATATTTGCGAAGGAAAGAATTAAAAAACGTAAGTAAGGAAGAAAAACTTACCCTTGTTTATTTCTTTTGCCAGCAACAAGAACATTGCATTGAATGATATTGTTTCTAAGAGGCCCAAATCTAAACAAGTTCTTCTCCCCATCAACAGCAAAATATTTGCCACCTAGTTCAGTATGACTATATGTTTCTTTGACTTTATCCGTAATTTTTGTAGACAAGATTTTATTGGCACATTCTTGTTCTTGACCCCCCCATTCAGCAGTTATTTTCACCTGGAATCGAAGGAAGGAAAATTAGCATCTGCCTTAACAAAATCTAATAAATAAGACAGATAAAACAGGCAATAGAGTGTTGAACTTACTCACATTGTATTGGAACAAGCCCTGGACATTAGTAAAGCTTACTCTGAAGTGATTACAGAGTAATTTAACAGGTTTATCAGCTTGAACTTGTCCAGGTCGTTTGGTTTTTCTATTGATTCAAACATGAAAATTGATAATGAAAGTTAGCAAAAATGCATATTGTTAACATTTTTCTCATGCGTTGACATTTTAAAAGAGCAAAAATCTGTAATTGTAAACTAATTTCTACTTCTACATTTGAAAACTCTACTATTGAAATCGAGTCTGTACATTCCTCTGATGGGAATATCAAATTGCTATGGCTGCTTTGAATTCGGAATCATTATTACTGAAACCAAGCTTCCAGATTTCTTTGATAAGAATATCAACAAAAGGGAGTGTGCAAGTTTGGATCTCTTTATTTGTGCATAGAGTTAAAAGAAATGTACTTTGAATACTGAAACTTTTAAAAACTGAAAGCCAAGACATGTGATAGAGAGAGGACCTTGTAACTCAATTAGACAAGTATGCGTTGTAAGATCACGAATATTAACTAGTGCAGGGACTATGAAATGTGTTCATAGAGCAACCTCATGAAATGCAGCTTGAATATTTGATCTCTTAAAGCTAGATACTAAAACATATAATAAAGAGATAATCTTGTAACTGAATCAATATTTGCGAAGGAAAGAATTAACAAACGTAAGTAAAGAGGAAAAACTTACCTTTGTTTATTTCTTTTGTCAGCAACAAGAACATTGCATTGAATGATATTGTTTCTAAGAGGCCCAACTTTAAACAAGTTATTCTACCCATCAACAGCAAAATCTTTGCCACCTAGTTCAGTATGACTATATATTTCTTTGAATTTATCCATAATTTTTGTACACAAGATTTTACTGGCACATTTTTTTTCTTGGCCCCCGTGTTGAGCATTTATTTTCATCTGAAATCGAAGGAAGGAAAATTATCATTTGCCTTAACAAAATCTAATATATAAGACAGATAACACAGATAATAGAATGTTGAACTTACTCACTTCGTATTGGAACGAGTCCTGGACACTAGTAAAGCTTAGTCTGAAGTGATTACAAAGTAATTTAACAGGTTTATCAGCTTGACCTTGTCCAGGTTGCTTGGTTAGAACATAATACGAGACCTCTGGCAGTTTCAGTGACATTTGAGGAGGCAATGGGGGAGGGGGTGCAAAAAATCTATTAAAAGTGAACAGGCTTTTGGTAATCTTATACTAGGGATGGCTCCTTTGCAACAGAACACTGCTGTAAATTCACAGGAATCCTGTGAATATTTAGAAAGCCTTATATGAGCAAAGTTTGTTATTTGTCAAGAATACTGTTACAAGAAACATGAACGCTAACAAATTCTTTGATGCAGTGATGGTGGTATTGACAACCTATTGTTTTATTTAAGGAAAAATTGATGAAATATCCAATCTGAAATAGCTTTTTCTTTAGATGAAACCAAATCAGCTTATTGCTAGGCTACTATAGACTGCATTGGTCAGCTTGAGTATGCTTCACTGATCTATAGTTTGTCGCAATAATGTAGATGTATACTTTTTTGCGCTGTGTGGACAGGGTTTTGACACAAAGACAAAGGTTAATGGCCCAGAGACATGGTAATAACCATAGTAAATGGATGAGATCCCGATTGTATGATTCTGACATGTCTACCAACACAGGACATTTGAGCTTGTCTCTCATATAGTATTTTGGTTTGGGTTGGTTTTAAAAAAACTTAAAAATAATAAAAAAATATTGTGTGTGACTATTCTTATTGAATACAGTGTAGCATATCGATCATAATCCCATAGAAAAGAGAACTTCAGATACATTAAAATTGAATCTTTGAAAAGCCGTTGAAAGTTATTATTGACTAAACAATAAATAGGACAAGTGACCATACCTTTTGTTCAAAAATTTTTGACTTCGACAATTATGTTGTTCGTTGCCAAAGTGTAAAGCCCTTGTTGCTTCAACTTGCGAAGATTGTCAATGGTTGAGGAAACACTATCGGAGTATTGTTCATAAGAAATAGCTAGAACATTGGCACAACATTTTTTTAATTGTGTGTCTCAAAGTGTACATTCAATAGTCGTTTCTTCAGTCTCTAGCTTACATTGTAATATATGTTCATAAGTAGTTGGTGTTTCACGATTGCAAAATGTACAAAAAACGGTGCTTCGTATCATTGGCAGTTTACACTTGTGCAAATGCAGTGGCACGGTGGTGCAAAAACATTTTTTACTTTCAATGTCCCATATACCTGTTCTATGCAAGTAAACAGAAAACATGAAAAAACATTGCAATGAGCATGTTTTGATACGAAGGCCATGCTAGGAAAAACCACAGAATCCAATTTATGAAAACATGTTTCCAAATGCAGGTTTTGCAACATGGTGTTTGAAAACATATCATTGTCCTTTAGAATATTGCTTCTGATTAGTTGTTTTTTTGAAATACTGTTTTTTTTTCAATTTGCACATCCAATGAAGATTCAGAGCATGTTAAAATATTCAAGAATATATTTCGAATAGAAAAGCATCTTAAAAAAAGACAAAAAACAAGGAAGACAAAATACTCTATCAGTTTCTATATGCAAGTTGCAGGTACTAATAAGATACTAGTAAAATGATCTAACCAATATGCATCGGAAATGGTAAATGAAAGCCTGTCAATATCTATGTTTGTCCAAAAATGGTCAATCATAGAACCATATTCTGTTGTAGGTATGTTTGTTTTTAACTTTAGACATTTACTTTGCATAAACAATTCCAACCTCCTTTTGGAAATTGTTTCTTTGTACATGTCAATGTTAAAGTCACCAGTTATTATGGTTAGCATTTTCTTGTTGTTTTGTAACATAACACAGTCCAAGACATCAATAAGGTTGTTAACAAGATTATTTGGTTTGTTATAAATATTGACAAGTTGGAGAATGTTGTCAGGGAGCGTAATGTAAATGACAATTGCCTCGACTGATGGCTCGTTGACAAAAGTTGTTTTCATAATAGGAATCTTCTTATTGACAACTGTCAGAAGGCCATGAACTAAATGTATTGCAATGCAATTGTTTTGGTTTACAAATGCTGCAGTAGTAGGTGGCAAATTCATATGTGTTTCTTGCAAACAAAGAATGTCTAATTGCATAAGTTCGAAGTCATTTGCAACATCATCAATGTGTGAAAGCAGACTTCGTGTGTTAAGTGAAGAAATGAACATGTGCTTAGTATTTGGAAATGACTTAAGTCCATATTGAAATTGCAAAGAAGCCTGTTTCTCTAATCTATTTAATTCTGCAACTACTTTTGATGAAACTGAAAAAAAAAATTGCTATAATTTGTTTACAAGATACAGACATTCGATGCTTTTTACACGTGACAATGCAGTGTAAACAAGACCATGTTTTGTGACTCCTTTTGGATCAAATGCCAAATTTTCAAGTGTAAGACCTTGTGCTCTATGAATTGTTCGAGCACATGCTAATTGAACTGGGAATTGTACTCGGATATAGTTATTTCTCTTTCCAAGAGAAATTTGTGTTGTAACTCTTTTTATAGTTGTCCAAGTGCATAAGATGGAATCATTGTAAAGGTGCTGCATAGATGCCCGTGCAATTGCTCCAATCTTTGGATCTGAAAATTGAATCCATAAAATGTCTGTTGTTGCTTGACTATAATGTTTGAAGATTCCTTCAACACCATTGACAAGGCCATCTTCAATTGAATAGTTCCCGCCTACTATTTCAACAAGCATGTTTTTTTTTAGAGTAATTGTAGATGGGAAATGAATTCTCTTATCTACATTAGCTATGTTATCGATTTGATCAATTTTGGTGTCTTGAGCAGCAATTGTAAATGCTTTTGTATTAACAAGAGTCAACATCTTTGAGTTATGTTGTTGAACATCTTTATTGCAATAATAAAGAAATGGAAACGATGGATCAACTGGTGGTTGTCTGTAGCATTTCCAGTTCAAATATTGTATATCTTCAAATGTTTGTTTTCCTGTTCTGATTCTATTCAAGATCGATATAAAAGTTCCATCTTTTTGCCTGACAACAGTTTTTAATTCATAGTATTGTATGAAGTCATTCCAAAAACTATAAGGGAATTTTTTATTATTGAAACTTGGCAAGTCGAAAATCCAAGAATCATGAACAGGTTCTGCTTGGCAGAAATCGCCACAAAAGATGACATCTAGATTTCCAAATGGTTTTGTTGGAGTATGCATGATCTCACGAAGGCGTTTGTCTATGTTATGTAGCATTCGTGAACCTATCAAAGAAACTTCATCAATTAATAGAACACGTACTTGTTCATAGTCTTTGCTCAAAAGATCTAGTGTGTTTGAACTTAATGGGATCAAGATCGAGGAACCCAAAGGAAGCTTAAAAGCAGAGTGAATAGTAATTCCATCTACATTGTATGCTGCTTTTCCAGTGAATGCAACAATAAGACCTTTTCTTTTCAAGGGGTTGCTACCAAGTTCTTTTTCATAGAAAAAGACAAGAGCATCATAAAGGGCCTTTGCAGTATGTGTTTTTCCTATTCCTGCGCTTCCCGTAAGGAAGATATGGATTGGTTTTGCAAGATTGTTTTTTTTCCTAGCAATAATTTCTTTCACAATGGATTGTTGCTCATTGTTTAAACTACGTCTAATTGCAAAGTATTCATCCTTATCAGGCAGAAATGGTTTTTTAGCTATGCTAAATGTTTTTGGTGTTTCAAATAGTCGATTCTTTCTTTTGTAGATAAGATCATCGCCCATGTCATACTTTTCAACGCCATCCAATTTGACTGCATCATTGATATCTTTTGCAAATTCTATAGGTATTTCAAAAAGCGCTTCAACTTTGTCTTTTGCAATGTCAATATCACCCCATTTTGAAATTGATTTTGCCATGATTTTTCCTTCAACATTTGCTATTTGTTCTTTTTTTTTTTCATATGCCTCTGTCCATGTTTGCAGGGGGTGCTCCAAGAAATTGGAAAGATTTTTGTGAGGCACAAAGAGCAATAGCTTTTCACGAGCAAAATTTTCAAGATCTTTTTCTTGATTGTAATGAATGTAGCGAATGATAGATTGTTTGTTTCTTTTGATTGTTTTTCCATGGACCAGGCAATAGGAAGAAGCATATTCATCTAAAGATAGATGTTGTAGATCTGTCGGGCGTTCAATGTACCTGTCTATTATCGATGGGCAAATGATGTCTTCAGAATCATCATGCTCCTTTTCTAGTAGAGACGGTTTTTTTAAAACAACAGTTTTTTTATCATCTGGAGCAGTGTTGATAAAAATTGTCGTTCTTGAAGATGACTATAGAGGTAACGAAAGCACAATATGTACTGCTTCTCTAATAGACATCTGTTGCATGTTCAGAAACGTGTTTCCAAGCCTACGAATTGTTTCTAGCTGATTACAATTGTTTGAAATAGACTCTTCTTTGATTGTTTTCAAAGCCATTGTCATAGGCCTATCTAATTTCGTTATGTATGAGCTTACGTATGTTGCAGTTGCATATGCATCTAAGATGAATTGGGCATCTGTATTTGCTTGCCACAAACTTGGAATTGCTTTTGCAAAACAATTTATCCAAATATCTGAAGGGTGTCTTTTTAATAGCAATGTCGGTTTCTCAATTGTAGAATGTACTAGTTCAATGTACTCTTCCTTGTTTAAGTGTAGTTCTTGCAAGAATGAATCAAATGTCATGTTCCTTGAATATTCTTTAGATTCAAGAGCAAAAGAAAGCAGTTTTCTTTTTTCAGTCAACGCATCCGATTTAGTTTCAAGAGGTTCTAAAACCACTGTAATATCGATAGGGAACATCAGGAATCGAAACCTACATGCAGAGTGTCTATGTTTTTTACATGTTCTTGTATGTCTATGAGTTTGAATTTTGATGAAGTTTGCTTCAAGCAATGAAGAGTCTATTGAAATATAGCAATCGACAAAAGAACTTATTTCATCGTTGCTATTCTTGCCAAAGACAGGTGCATTTTCAATCCAGAGAAGCCCATGTTCATGTTCATTTCCTCTTTGTTGAAATTCAGTTGTAAAAAAAAAGTCAGTTACTTTACCAAAAAGGTATTTGTTTTTCAAGATCAAGGACTTTAACGAATTCATTTTGTTTTTATAGTAACGGCTACAAAGTACAGGATGTTTTCTTATCAAATTATCAATAACATCTTCAGTAAGAATTTCATCACAATTTTCTTTGTCTTTTTTCTCTAGCATGTGCAAAGCATCACACAAAGGCTTCCAAAGATGTTCAACAATAGAAAAGCTTACAAAAAAGGTTGGTGGCCCTAGTTGACGTATCATTGCGAAAAATATTTTTTCTCATGTTGTCAAAATAGTCAGGAGATGTTCGAACGGCTTTTAGTGAACGATATGCAATTGGCGATTTCATTATGTTAAGAAGGTTGGCTTTGCATTTTACATCTTTGGCTTTTAGTTTTTTCCCTTTTAACTCCCCTATGCGAATAGATATCCAAGCAGTACTAGAGATTTGACCTATTAACACTTTCACTGCTTTAAAGAATATATTTGTGGGATGTGCTTCAAAATCTGTGCTTTCATGTTGAAGCTCCCACTGGAAAATTTGTTGGTGTCGAAAGCGCTTGTAGATGTCATTGGAGCGGCTGCATCCAAAGAAAAGTGTAGGGAAATTAAGTTCTTTAGAGAACCGATCTTGGAAAATTCCTAGGGGTCGGTAGTTTTCAGAAGGCGCAAGCTCAATGATTTTGGTGGCCAAATCATCTATTAGATGGGTTTCTCCATATCCATGTACCAATGTTTCTGTGATTGGTTCTATGAATTGGTAATGTCTATCCTCATCACTTTCTCTTAGCTTTGTAAGAGGTTGATCTAAATCATTTGATTCTGATATTGATATTTCATTATATTCTTGCTTTGTCAACAATTCATGGAATGCCTTTTCCCAATCTGAATTGATATGTACATTCTCCATTTTGTAAAGATCCATGTCACAAAGAGTTTTCAATGCTTGCATGACAATATTTGGTCGAACATTTCCAGAAACAAATGCATTTTTGTATTCTAGTTTTCACTTAAGCATAACTGCAATGGTCTTGTCCTCTTCTAGGTTCCTAGGCAATGCTCTTTGTACTTTGTCTAAAGATGCAGGCACATTGATGATTGTTCCTGTCAAGCCAACTTGAGCTCGTTTATAACCTAGTTGTCGAATTTGAGCAAAAGCAATTCTTGGTGACACAAGCCGCTCTTCAAGCGAAGTCAATTTGTCTACATCAGATAATGAAGTGTTGCAACGAATGTTAAGTGGTGTTGCAAACAATGGTGTCTCTGAATTTGAAATATTCTTTTTGCAATATTTGCATATGTAATTGTACAGTGCGATTGAAGAAGGCATGGTATTCCAAGGAATACATTTCAATGCATAGAAAGTGTCTTCATTGATATAGCGAACATCCCTTTTAAAGTGCAAGCGTCTACAGACAGAACATGCATGAATAGGGGCATCTTGAATTTTTTTCGAGTATTCTTTAAGTGCTTTTTTTGCCTTCTCATATGCCTTTTGCTTTTGAAAGGACTGAAGTGCTTTCAGACGCATTTGTTTTTTAATGGCACGTATGTTTTCGAACGAGCCAATGGATTTTTGCTATCTCATAATGGAATCTTTGTCCAGGCATTTTTCCATCACAATTGAAATTTCTGGTCCAATGCAAAAGAGTCTTGGTTTTTTTTTTAATGTTTTTTGCATGAAACAAGTTTTCAGACGCATTTGTTTTTTAATGGCACGTATGTTTTTGAATGGGCCAATGGATTTTTGCTGTCTCATAATGGAATCTTTCTCCAGGAATTTTTCCATCACAGTTGAAATTTCTGGGCCAATGCAAAAGAGTCTTGGTTTGTTTTTTAATGTTTTTTCCATCGAACAAGTTTTTTTCCTTTTCTTTGTTTCTATGTTAGAATGTTCTTTGCAAAGGTCAGGAGAATGTTCTTCTTCAATGGCATTGAAAAGAGTTTGATGATGACAATTGTCAATTGTTTTCATCATTGCATTCATAGGAAGATTCCTAGTCATGGCATTTGACAATATTGGAGAATTTTTTTCAATGCTTTTCTGACACAAGGGATGAAAATGCGAATGGCATTTGTCAATTTCATGATGAAGAAGAAAATAGATCTTTGACGATGTATTTGTTGAGAAGAATTGGTTTTCCACTTTGTAAGAATGTATGTTCAAAAGAAATATGTTCACTTCCAAAATCTCACACAACCATTGAATTGTGAAATGGCCATCATTTACATGGCCAATTGTATAAGGCTCTGCCAAATTCACTACAAAGGTTTTCCAACTAGAAACAAGTTGATTTTCTTGCACTGTCTCAAGATGAAGGAATGTTTCTAGACAACGAAAGGCTCTTGCATCATTTGAAAGCATGTAATTGAAAAAAGTTTGCGCTGTTGTTTTTCTGAGGCTTGCACTATCAAATGTGTTTGTCAATTTTGAAATTGATTCAAATAACGAGTCACAGCAATGGCCATCAATGCGAGAGATTAATTGGAATCCTTGTTGCAATAGAATTTTTCTTAACCGATGACATTCGAAAAAGATATCTTGACAAGAATCAATAGAAGAAGTATCTGATTGTTCATTGAAAACAACATAGTCAGGTCCTAGTAATTTGTATGAAAGCAAAGGTTCAAAATGCCCAGCAGCTGGAACGTGATCATGGAATAGAATATTGTAGCAATATCCAGCACAGGAAGGGTTGAAATGAAGATATTTCCTTTTGCTTCTCAATGACCATATAGCAACAGGCACATTTAACCAGTTTGCAAACCATTTTATGCAGAAGATATCACCCCAAAGGCCATAAACATTTTTTGCATCCGTTTCAGATGCATTTTGCAACATTCGTTCCAAGTAAAGATCTCTATTTTCTATCCCATGCAATTGAAACAAGTACGAAGGATCCAATTCCAAGTTCATAGAAGAAATTGCGGCTGGATCGTTTGCAGCTAGGAACAAACGAAAATGGTTTATGGTTGCTTCTCTTATTTCCAAGGATGTGTACCGAAAATGCAAGAGAATAGCAAAGGCATCAAAAAGACAATCTCCATGTCAGTAATGAAAAGCTTGTAAACGAAACAGATGGTTTGTTGACAAAGCAAGATCAATACCATAAAATTCCTGTTGTATAATCGGAACAGATGTTGCTCCTATGGAAGAACATTGATTATGTTCAATTTTCTCCATCAAAAGAAGAAACACAGGAAGGAAAACCTGCATGGCAAATGCAACTTTGGAAATAAGAAAAAATAAGTCACATTGTTTGTGACACTTGCAAGCAATGAATCAAATAGAACAATGTCTTTTGCATAGCGACTTGCAATGAAAAGTATCTCGGAAAAGAATTCAATAAACATTTTTGTTAGGAATTTATTTTAAATGCAATTTTTCAAAGCCTTTAGATCAGTACCACTTTTAAATTTTTTTCTCATTTTTTCTGAGAACAAATTACGTGTAATAACTCTAGGAATCATCCAGGGATAAGCAAATACACCTGTAAATGCCTGTTTGTAAATTCCTACCCAATATAGTTATTCACATTTGCACTTTGCAAATGAAATGAAAGAGTTAGAAACCAAGAACAGGTTTTTGTTGCATTATTACATAGTTTCAAATCAGTATTCAATTGTAATGATTATGCAATAATGTGTACTCATTCTTTTGCATGAAGCACTTATATTTTTTGTTTTTCATTATCAAGCTCTATAACTAAGCATTATAGACAACTGCTTTGCAGAAAGAAATTCTTGACACTAACTAATTTATGTAGAGTTATCCCTAACGTGAAATGAATAATAAAATCTAATTAGTATAGTATTCAGCAATTTAACAAAAAATTTGCAACCAGATTTCGCAAACATCAAATGAAAAAATTATTTATATTATTAATTAACAAAAATTCCAACTTTCAGAGCTCTTTTATTTGCTACAAAAAAACAAATACATTTTGCACAAAACCGAAATTTTGCTGACACTCAAGCTACATTGAATTTCCTAAATGTTATGTGATTCTGAAATTCCTATATGTTATATGACTCTGAAATGTCTCTATCCTAAAGGATGTCTGTACTTGGGACATCCAATTTTCAGAGCTCTTTTATTTACCACAAAGAACAAAGACATTTTGCACAAAACCAAAATTTTGCTGACACTCAAGCTACATTGAATTTCCTAAATGTTATGTGATTCTGAAATTCCTATATGTTATATGACTCTGAAATGTCTCTATCCTAAAGGATGTCTGTACTTGGGACATGTGTATAGGAATTTCAATATATACATATTTTGGCCAATTGCAGCTAACAAATTCAAATGCAGTTTTGGACAAGATTAAAAAGTGTTTTTAGCGCATTTCATTTTAACTGAAACCATCAAGGTTGAGCGCAAGAAAATTGTGGTAACTACTAAGTGACCTATCCCCAAATCAATGACATCATGAGGGGGATTTCTTAGTCTCGTACACTACTATAGAAGATTTGTTCAAATGCATACACAAATTGTCACACTACTAACATCATTATTTAAAAGTGATGCCTTCATATGGGATAAAAAAAGCTAAAGACTATTTTGAAAAGTTGAAACCCTTAATGACATCCACTCTAGTCTTGACAAATCCAGATGTCAAGAAAACATGCGTCCATGAATACTATGTTTCAGAAACATACATAGGAGTTCTGGTCATAAGTCATAAACATTTCATTGCCTTTGAGAGTCAAAAGTTACAACTGAATGAGAATATAAAATCTACACATGATGGAAAGACGTTGACAATAACACATGCCTTGGCCAAGTGGAAGCAGTACTTGTTGCGAGATAAATTTCTCGCAGTGTTGCAGTTGGCATATTGATGCGGTATCCAAATTAATGATGATAGTTTAATATCCAAATTATAATAGATTTTATCACCATAAAAATTAAATAAGAATTTAAAAAATAAAAATATAATATATTTATTTGTTTTCTTTTTGATTTATTTTAAAGTTGATTTTATGTGATTGTTGTTTGTTCCTTACGCAATGACATTGGCCTGGTTTCATAAAAAC
This sequence comes from Larix kaempferi, assembly GCA_027924585.1. NCBI lineage: Eukaryota > Viridiplantae > Streptophyta > Pinopsida > Pinales > Pinaceae > Larix > Larix kaempferi. Next base: position 7,168,716 of record BSBM01000968.1, on the reverse strand, counting down.
TGTTTGCGCCAAGAATTTTATGTTTTTTGATTTATTCCATAATTGCAATAAAAACTATGGTTTGAAAAACACAAAGACTGCGTAAATGGTCATTACCATTTCTTTTCTTCGGTAATGACCTAAACTCCCTGAAATGAATGTACGGGGAACGGAATTGTATGTATGTATGTATCTGGAGATTTAATGCCAAGAGTGCCAACCTCCCTCCTTCCCGGGTATTTCGGCCAGCTATGGAGTGAGGTCATGATATCATGAGCTGCGTCGGTGCTGGGATTAAATGCTAATACCAGCCTGCAACCCAGGCACCGGGTAGGAAATAAATGACATTATATTATATCATTAATTAAATTTACAGATCTGTTTGTATTTATTTTATTTTGCTTCATTCTTTTTCCATTTCCATTATGCCATGTGGTATGAATGTGATATTTTTAAATGGTTCTTTGGTCTGCTTCGTTTAAGTGGTTTTGCTTTTCGCATGGACCTGTTTTTCAAGTTTTCTCAGAAAATAGATACTATACAGGTTTACTGAATCTAGAAATAGAAATCACTTTCAACCTAAGTATCTGTACTTGAGAATAGAAGTCTACCCCAAAACGCCAACTACCCATATAAGACAAACGGCATTTCGGGTGTAGTATAAAATCTGGGTCTTTGGCGAGATACTCCATTGTCTTTGACTTTGACATCTGCCAAATGAGGTAATGACTAACAACTATTTCAGTTCCATATGCGGCTCAAGGGGAAACCCTTGGATGCAGTGATGTTGGAATTCACAACCTGCCGTTTTATTTAAGGATAAATTCTTGAAACATCCAACCTGAAATGAAGTCTATGATAACTTAGCAACAAGATGCTTTGGTTTTGTCTAAAGAAGAAAACGTGGACAATGTTTGCAACAGAACACTGCTGTAAATTCACAGGAGTCCTGTGAATATTTAGAAAGCCCTATATGAGAAAAGTTTGTTATTTGTCAAGAATATTGTTACAAGAAACATGAACGCTAACAAATTCTTAGATGCAGTGATGGTGGTATTGACAACCTGCTGTTTTATTTAAGGAAAAATTGATGAAATATCCAATCTGAAATAGCTTTTTCTTTAGATGAAACCAAATCAGCTTATTGCTAGGCTACTATAGACTGCATTGGTCAGCTTGAGTATGCTTCATTGATCTATAGTTTGTCGCAATAATGTAGATGTATACTTTTTTGCGCTGTGTGGACAGGGGTTTGACACGAAGACAAAGGTTAATGGCCCAGAGACATGGCAATAACCATAGTAAAGGGATGAGATCCCGATTGTATGATTCTGACATGTTTGCTAACACAGGACATTTGAGCTTGTCTCTCATATAGTATTTTGGTTTGGGTTGGTTTTAAAAAAACTTAAAAATAATAAAAAAAATATTGTGTGTGACTATTCTTATTGAATAAAGTGTAGCATATCGATCATAATCCCATATTTATCTATAAGCTTTTTAAAAAAACCATATGCTTAAGAGATAATAATAAACTTCAACATGATGTGTTAAGCAATTCTAAACTCACATAAATATATATATCATCCTCGTACTATATGTGCACTAATTTGTCTTTTCCGAGAGATATAAATCGGATTTTTTTCATAAAACAAAACACAGAAGTCTCAGCTAAAGACAAAATTCCAACAGTTACCCGTCCAAAGAACCCGTCAATGAAATTGCAGAAGACAAAGCTCGTTGCACCAAGAAAGCGCTCTACACGTTCAGACACGAACACCGCAAGTTACTCGATCAATGAAGCACATTCAAACAGCAACACCCACTACCAGAAACCACTTCACCTTCGCTGGACCACTGCAAATAAGCCACAAACAACCACGCCACTGCAAAGAAGCCAACAAAAAAAGCCACAACACAAAAGCAAGTCGCACCAAACAGAACAAGCTTGAACACCAGAGAACTTCTAAAATATAGCTTCAACAAACACGCCAGAAGAAATGTCCATAAGCAAGGACAGTGCAACCACATTCGCCAAGGTAAAACTCGGACAGGAGTCTTGAGTCACATCAAAAACGCCATACCGCATTAACACCACCAAACCCTAGACCATACCCCGTCAATACCCCAACAGCAACACCGTTTAAACCCCTGTAACACCCCAACCCGACGCTAGCGAGCACACAACAGACCTCGACGAAACGGACGATAAATCAACAAGACTGGTGAATAAATCACACAGGAGTCTTGAGTCCCCAGACCACCAACCTCATTTAAACTGGCAAACGTCACCCCGCGCCATACTGCATTAACACCACGAAACCCTGGACCATACCGCAAGAATATGCCAACTGCAACACCGTTTAAACCCCTGAAACACCTCAACCCGACGCTACCGAGCGCACAACAGAGCTCGACGAAATGGGTGATAAATCAACAAGACTAGTGAATAAATCGCACGGGAGTCTTGAGTGTCGAGACCACCGTCACCCCGCGCCATACTGCATTAACACCACCAAACCATGGACCATATCGCATGAATACGCCAACTACAACATCGTTTAAACCCCTGAAACACCTCAACCCGACACTAACGAGCACACAACAGAGCTCGACGAAAGGGACGATAAATCGAGAAGACTGGTGAATAAATCACACACAACAGAGCTCGACGAAAGGCACGATAAATCGAGAAGACTGGTGAATAAATCACACACAACAGAGCTCGATGAAAGGCACGATAAATCGAGAAGACTAGTGAATAAATCACACACAACAGAGCTCGACGAAAGGGATGATAAATCGAGAAGACTGGTGAATAAATCCCACAGCAGTCTTGAGTACCGAGACCACCAACTGCATTAACACCACGAAACCATGGACCAACACGTGTTGCATGAATACGTCAACTGCAACACGTTTAAACCCATGCAACACCTCAACCCGACTCCAGCGGGCGCACAACAGAGCTCGACCAAAGGCGCGATAAATGGACAAGACTGGTGAATAAATGCACAGGAGTCTTCAGACCCGAGACCATTTAAACCCCTGCAACACCTCAACCCGACGCCAGCGCACAACAAAGCTCGACGAAAGGCACGATAAATGGACAAGACCGGTGACTGAATACGCCAACTGTAACACGTTTAAACCCCTGCAACACCTCAACCCGACGCCAGCGGGCGCACAACAGAGCTCGACCAAAGACACGATAAATGGACAAGACTGGTGAATAAATGCACAGGAGTCTTCAGTCCCGAGACCATTTAAACCCCTGCAACACCTCAACCCGACGCCAGCGCACAATAGAGCTCGACGAAAGGCACGATAAATGGACAAGACCGGTGAATAAATTGCACAGGATTTTTCAGTCCCGAGACCATTTAAACCGCATTTAAAATGGCAAACGTCACCGCGCCACCGGGTCCTGGGGCACACAGCCCCAGGCCAACGTCACTGCATCCGGATCCAACCACAACCACGTAAAATGAATTTTAAAAAAAATACAAATAATATAAACTTTAACAAAAACTTTTCAATTTGATATCCGCGATTTTCGGCACCCCAACTAATACCACCCGACTCAAAACTATATGTCGGGGACATAAAAATCTATCTTAAATCTAAATTTATCATGTTCCCATTGATCAAATCCTTCCTTAAAATAAAAGGGCTCTACCCTTATTTACTCTCTTTTTTAAATATTATTCTCTCAATTTTGCCCCAAATTATATTTGAGATTAGGATATGTGATGATAGCAATTTTGTCATTTTCAATATGATTCCTAGATGATCTCCAATTGTTTAATTTCCCTCGGATGGGGTGACACTTGGGAAATCATGGAGAAGAAATTCTGATGTGATGGGAACCGGGCATAAGGAGGGGAACGTTGTACCGGGGCCTTTAATGCCCTTCACTTCTAAGCATTTGGCAGTACTGGGCATTGAAGAGCCCAACTCCCATGTGTAATTGCAGTGTTATGATAGCCTGGGTGGTTGCCTCCATATTGTTATGGTCGTTTATGGCCCCTAGGTAGAGATGCAGGCGATATTTAGAGATCTCTCACTCATGGCGACACACCTGGGGTGGAAAGGGATTATCACCCAGAGAATTAGAAATGTGTTCTCTTCGTAGTGATTTCAGTCATGGTTCATGAAAGAATGCATGCCTCTGGATGTAGGGGTGGTCACCGTAGAGGGAATCTTGTGGCGCCATATGGTAATGTCGTTGCAAGACACCAGATCATGATGGTGAACATCCTCCTTGAAATCAGAAATGACATTCATCACATAGGGGATGACAGACAAGCCAAAGTTCATGACATGGCTTATCAGGTGCAAGACTGTGGTTACAGAGTGGTGCGCAAATGTTGTTGAGATGTTCAATCTTCCCTCGCCTCATTTTCCGATAGAGATGAAGACTAATCCTAACGTCCTAGATCATGAGGCTCCTCCCCCCACGCCATCGACTGGGATAGCAACTCGAGATCTTTCATAAGGTGGTAAGGGAAAGGGTGAAAATGCGAAGTTGGGTAACACTTTTGACTTGTTTTTTACAAACAAAACTGCTAAATTTTATGTTTTTCAACTTCGACCACTTCAAACACATATCTCTCTTAGGAATTTCAACTTGAAGTAGACACAAATGTTTTAGAGAATTGAATTAGCTTTCTACTTGTAATTTTTTTAATTTTTTTTATGGACATATCGTGGGACAAATTTGGTGGTCAGCAACGGCATATACTTGAAAATTTTAGGTATGGATAATGAGTGACTAGAGTGAGCACTAGTTTTTTGAGAGATGGTTATCCAGTTTAGGTAAAACAATGTATGATCATAATCTACACACACTGCACTTGTGCATGGACTATATTTTGAGATTTTTTGGACTGAACTATTTTTTATTATTTATCGAAATAGCAAATGTTCAAAAAATGGTGCATTATCGACACATGTTGGTAAGCATCAAATATATTTTTAGTGTGACTATTATTGAAAACACTAAAAGTACAATTTCACAGAGGACGGGACAAGGAAGGTCTCTGTGAAGATTTCATTTTTTTTGGTGTTGTCTTTGTTATGATATTGAATTTTCATTTCGAGTGATTTTCAGAGTAATAAACTTCTTAAGAGATAAGGTTTAGAAAAAAATTATTATAAATAGAAATTCAAATCGAAATGAAACAATTATTATAACATTGGAAACTAGATTCAGAAATGAATCCATTTCTACCAAGTCCGACAAATAGTATTTAAAATTTGCAGGGGTTTGGGCTTGCTGAAGTTGCAGGTTCCAGAAAATATCTTCCAAACTCTCGGCCAAGAGTTTAGTTCAAACTCTCATCCAAGATTTTTTTTAAAAATACAGCACGGTGATTGGTTCAAACTCTTGGCCTAGAGTTTTATTAAACTCTTGGCCGAGTGTTTGAACTCTCACAAAATCTCAGCCTAAAGTTAGAGGTTGACTATTTTTCGCATGATCATCTGCGCGGCCTAGTTTTTTTCACTCCGTTGTCCTAAAAATGTTTCCCAAATTCGGGTCGGCCAAAAGCAGATTCTTGGTATAGGGGTGGAGGACATAAAGTCAACGCCAATTCTATAGTTTGGTGGGGATGGCATGCATAACACTATCAATACCAATGCTCAATCCCAACTAGTGAATTCGAGCCTCCTCAACAACGTAGGCATTTGGACTCGGGATCCCAGGTGGAGGAAAAGTGATGGCGTGGACTTCCTCGTTAGCCAAGTTCGAAATGAAGTTGAATTTCATCTCTTATTTTTGCATGCTCTCTTGGGCCTCATCAATGTATGTATTTGTAAACTTTTGACGATGTAATATAAAAACTAACTCTAAAAAAATGTTTAATTTCTTGATATTAAGTTTATCGTTTTACCTTTTTTTAATTTAATAATTTTAAATCATATAAAAGTAATATTAAATCATTTATAATCATATAAAATTAATTAGTAAAATTAATATTAAATCACTTACATTAGAGTAAACTACTTATCATTATAGATTATTTTGAATGGGAAATACTATATCGTAACTAAAACAAGGTTATGTATAAAAACATCTTACCTTAAACATATATTATAGGTTATTTTAAGTTTTTTTTAAATTATAAAATAATATAAGAAAAAAAGATTTATAAGTTAAATATTATTTTTCTTTTAACAATGAAAAAACTTATCATACTTTAATGCTAAACTTATTTTTATTAATTCAAGGGATACAATATTAACATTTATTTAAACAACACTCTAACATATAAATTTTATAAATTTAATTTTAAGAGTTACGACAAAATTTTGAATATTAATAATATAGTAATAAATTTATTATTTAATAAATTTTAATTATTTTTTAATATTTTATGAGAATAATTTTTATTAATAAATTTTAAAAATTATGACAAAATTTTAAATATCAATATTATAATAAAAAATTTATTATTTTATAAATTTTAATTATTATAATTTAATTAATTTTTAATATTTTATGAGAATATTTTTTATATCTAATGGAATATTCATAAAGGTTTTAAATATTAATTTCTACATTAATATAAATTGAATCACTTCAGTACTCACTATTAAATTACTCTCTTCGAAACTATATTTAGTTTTTTTAAATAAACACATAATTCTATTCAATATTTAATATATTTATTAATTAATATATAAATTTAATTAAATTTATAAATATTTAAAAATGTGATGAGAGAAAAAAAATATTTTAAAGATTAATTTAATGATAAATAGTTTTTCATAAAAAATAAAAGATAAATAGTTTTTCATAGTATAATTAATTACTAATATTTTTTAATAATGATTAATAATTTTTAATCATTATTGTTTTTAATAAAAATTTGTATTGTGTAATTAAAAAATAAAAATAAAAATAAGAATGCATGTATTAGTGTGTTGTAAGGTAATAGTGAAAAAATGTATGTTATAGTTTAGTAATAAAAGATTTACAAATTTGATTTTTATGTAAAATCAAAATTAGATAAATATATACTTGTTTAAACTAATTTTTATGTATATTTTTTAATATTAAAGAATATTCTTATTTTTTAAACATATAATAATAAAATGCAAATTAGATACTCCTAGCTATCTTTATTCTTTAATATGGATGTGACGATAAAGATGAACCTTTTATTTCTTTGTGAAATGTATTTAAATAAGATTTTTTTTATATATATATTCCTATAAAATTATATGAATTTCTTTTTAAACGTTTATGATCATGGAATATATGAATTTCCATTTTATGTTTAATCTAAATGCGTCGACGTAATTGGTTTAGGTTTTTTTCTAATTTATAGTATCATTAAAATATTTATGTAACATTTTCAAAATATTTAAATATTTAATAATATATTTATCCAGTTTAATAAGAATTGGATTTGAATGAAGATAAATGATTAAATTTTAAAGATTATTTTCAATTTTTGTGTGATAAAAAGTTATAAAAATAGTGATATTTTAATAAATAATAAAAGTAAATTAGATATACAATTCTCAATGATAAAAAGTTACAAAAATAGTGATATTTTAATAAATAATAAAAGTAGATTAAATATACAATTTTCAATATAAATATTCTAGACAAAATTATTTCCCTTCCAATATAAAAAGCTTCATACACAATCTGAGAATCAAAATTTTTTGTAGATACCCATATATAAGAGAGTATTTGTTCCTTCAAAATATAAAAAAAATTAGATACCCATATAAGAGAGATTTGTTCCTTCTATCCATATGATACTTGATGAGTTGGGACTACATCTTGTATTCATAGCTTAATCATATATCAATCATCTTTAACCATGGAAGCCAACATCCTTTAAACTCTCAAGCACATTTGTAATGTTCAATGTAGATTTTATTAGAAAATAAGAAATTGTAGTAAACATCAAGACATTTCTTGAGTTGTGATAATTCTATTAAAACACTTATTTGCTTGCTTTATAGGCCTCTAGGAGCATGCAAATCTAGCATGATTACATCAATTGCCTATTATTTGGGCTAATGTCTATGATTTGGAGCTTCCTAAGATCCGTACAAGTACATAGTTAAAATGTGTTATTCATCCAGACCACCAAGTATGTTATTCTTGTTATGGATATTGATTGTTCACTTTCTCTCTCAAACCATGCAAAAATGCATGGAAAAGTGGACGTAATCCCCACTTCAAAGATTTTATAATAACAACAATTACGTTACACTCTCCAGGGTTTACTTAAGAACACCCAGGGTTAAAAAATGTTGTTACAAGAATTAATTCTACATATGATACATCTCATAATTTTTTAGAAAGAAAGAAAGCTATGGGGTATTCTAAAAAATATTGACACATGAAGTATCATCACATTAGTATCTATGTTGCTAGAAACAAGGAGAAGAGATTAAAAGAGTGATAGATAAATATATGCTTAAAATTAAAAAAGAGGGAATGATCAACCTGGAGAATAAAGATAGGGAGATTTTATGATGTAGAAAATTGAATGTTCATATAATCGCAATTCTCATTATTGTAATCTAAATTTTAAGTTTTGTGATGTTGACAAGGTTCATTTTGTGTAAGTTCACATCTAATCTTAATCGAGAACATACAAGTAAAAAATTCCATTGAGCTTAATAGAGTTTTTAATCTCAAACAAAATCTAAAATACACTTTTGTATGAACCAAAGAAAAACTATGCATTATCTTTACTATGAGATTAACCAAACCTGTAAAAGGTTGATTGATTGTTGAGAGTTTTACATTTAAGTATTAATATTTTTTTTTTGTTACCATTATTCATATATTGAAATAATGAGATGGCATGAATTACGAGCTAAGTTTTCAAGAGGCCAATGTCAAATGTGCTAAAATAATCATCAAATATTAGATACCAATGCTATAACCACATAATGGGTGATAACTGTAACATCTCGAAAATTTGCAAAAATTAAAAAATTTTAAGGTAGCATTTAATGTTGTACTTACTAAGTAGAAGATACAATAAATGCTGATTTAATAAATCAAAGGACATAAGGAAAATAGAATGCGGAAGTGACTTTGCATGTGAACTATTTTAAATTCCGAAAGGATGATGATGTTATTTGCTATAGATTGCATTTGCTAACTGTTGCTTTTCTTTTGATGATGAAGGGGCCTTATGGCACCCCAAGGCTTACTTAGCATTTATGCTAAAGCATTAGAAATGTTCTTCTCATAGATCGCAGGTAAGGACATTTTAAAAGTGCAGAATCTAAACGTCATCATTTAAATTTTTCCAGTTATAAAAGAGAAAAAGATCGCCAAAAAGGAAACTCAGGGTGAGATCTAAAATTGTCGTTCTTCAATTATATAATCAATATGTTAATCCTGCGAGTCTACATTTCCATAATTTACTAAACACAAAGTATGTACTTCATTTTTAAAAATCAAGCATTAGTTACGGGATTATGATGCTTTCTGTAATTTTCAAGGTGAAAGGAACAAAGCCTTGGTTTTAAGGCATTTAAAGTATCTCTATCCTTGGTCTTTTAGTCCTATGAAATATAATGGATACCATAGTAGTCAATTTGATACAAACTATGGTAAAAATTATCTTGGGCTACAATCTAACTATGGATAAAAAAAGATGTCTAGAATACTAAAGCATTTCAACTTTATAATACAAGGAAATAATCTTTACACCATGCATAGGGTTTGACATAAGTGTTTTCACATAACGTATGGCATAATACTTTAGTCTTATGTATACATATATATTCCACTATATAACTTATAGTGATGAAATGAAAAGTGGTTAATATATAAACTCGATAACAAAAGGTTAAGACCTAATCATATCATAAAACATTATAATGATAATTTTATGGTGATATAAGATCAGACCTAACCCTAATGTCCTTCATGATGGCAGGTTGTACGTGTTAATACTTCAAGGTTTGAAACAACGAGAAACTTAGGTTAATGTAGATATAATCCCGATGTATGATCCGTAGCAGGGATTCTATGTACTGCGATAATCTTGGATTCATAAAGTTCATTAAAGAAGGTTGAATGGAAAGTCTACATGGCATCTACGTGGCGATTCTCACGTGATAGCTTCCTCGAGGTTGATGATAACCTAACACCTCAATACCCTAACACTCCTTTGGTAAAACCTCATTGTATTTGTCATTCAATGTGCAGGAGTGGGGTTTTGAGGCAGACCGACAGGCTGCAGGCTTGTAGGGTTTCTGGTAAGTTGAGGATGCCTCCAGGAATTGATATCAGGACCTGGTGGTTGAGAAACTGAACCTTAGAGACGAACCTCACTGTAATAGTTAATAGGTTGATGGGTTTCGGCTTTCAATAATGGTTTGAAACGACGGTTGGTTCTTTCTTCTGTATGCGGGGTAGATATTAGAAAAACACACAATCTTGCTGCGTTTATTTATGAGTGATGGTCCTAGTTTTCTTCTTTTGATGGCTACGACAACTCTGCTATAGATGGTAAACTTTGAAGGTAAAGGTTCGAAACTCATTTCTTTTATTTGCACAGAAAATGATTTCTCAAATCCAAAGTGTGTTATTTAATCCACGTAGTTTTTCTGGTAGGTGTTCTTCATCTTTCAGGAAAGTATTCTTCGTCTGCGAGCCTTCTAGTTGAAGATGATGGTTTACTGCGTTACAACAGTAAGACTCGGTGATTCTCCCTCTTATCCATTTTTTGTTGTAATTGATGTTTAGCAACTCTTTTGATTCTGGACTGAGAGTATGGCCGTTGTTTCTAAGTCTCGTGGTAGCAGCAGTGTTAAGAGATCTGCGGCCTACTTGATGATAGTCCTCACAGCGTTTAGCTGTAGGGTTTCTTAGTTGCAAGAAATTTCTTTGGAAGGGTTAAACCCTCATATGTTTTATAAAAAGAGAAGTGTTAGATACAGGGTTTGAAACCGTTGTACTATTCATACTATCGTAATGTACCTATCTTACATATTTTATACCTTCGTCATTTTATGAAATGGTTTTAAGTTTTATTTTGAAACCAAATGATGTAATGGGGTTTCGTCCCAATAATGTGACTGTAAAAGAAAGTATGGCTTTCTATTTCTGTGAGGTCAGCTACGGCTCATTTTCAAATGAAAATGTTAATGGTTGATAACGTCGACTTTTGGCTATTTAATGTATGAAATAATTTTGATTATTGAGTTTGCTACAATTACATCTCTACTACTGTTTTGTTTTACAAGGGTTTAATACCCGCGGCTAAATCCTATAAGGATTAGTAAATTTGATGTTTTCCTTGAATAGGGTTTGCAATGTTTACATATTGTATAAATAATAAGGATTTTGTACCATCTATGTCATGGAATAGATGTCTTAAAAACAAAATGGTCGTTCTCTATTTTAAGTAGTATTTGATAAAGATTGAAATACATAATACAATATTTTGGGTGTAATTGAAAACAGTCTGTTGAGAATAGATCAAATCTATGTTTGAGGATCTTAGTTCATACTGAAATTGATTCCATATACTACTGTTTGTAATAATAGATAGATTCAGTCTGGAATGCAAATAACTAAATTTGATACTACTCAAAGGACAAATGTCTTTTAACAGTGTAATTGTGAGTTTAAATTGTAACAAAAAATAGAGCTTTAGATAACAGAATATGGAAAGAAATAAAACCCTAATTTAAATCTATGACTGTCATAATAGAATGTAATGTAATGCTTGTTGATGCTATTAAATTTGCAGTTATTATGATTTCCTAAAAACTATGTAATAGAAAGATAATTTCAATACTTGGGTATGAAAAATGTTTGTTTTCATGATGTATATACTTGTTAGCAGTAAAGGATAACAGTACTTTATACTTAGGAAATAAATGTTTTTGCAGCTGTTATTTTCATACAGACTGGTGAAAGAAATACAATGAACTTTAAAACACTTAACTGTTGAAAAGAATGATAAAAGAAAAACATAGAATTATATTATTTAATACAAAATATTAATGGTAGGAAAAACAAGTGAAATACAACAGTGTTGATCTTCTCAATCATCTGGCAATCTGCCTATCAATTTATCTACCTTAATCTCCTCTCTGAACTAGAGTACGATGCAGATCCATTAGCATGGGAAAAAATGCAGAGAAATATTTTATTTAATTCATCTTACATAATCATTACTATACAAAATCCTAATTAGGTCAGAAACTTAAAATAAATGCATTTGTTTAATAATATCTTTGAAAACAGTAAATCAATAATTACAGATAGAACTTTAACTACTTAGAATTAGAAAAGACAAGTAGAACCTGTAAATGATGATAGGGCCGACAAACACCCAAGGAGACCTGTTCCTCCCAACCTTTTCCAGAAGAAGCAGCCAAAACTACTTGCTTCCTTTGGACCCCTGAGCTTGATTACTGAACCACTAAGTAGACGGAATCTGTGTAGAAGCAAGGCACTCAGTAATATAACTTCTGCACTCAAAATATGCCTTCTGCACTCAGTAGTGTAACTTCTGCACTCAAAATATGCCTTCTACATTCAGCAATATAATGTTTGCACTCAGTAGTATAATAGGCATACTTACACCATGATCAAACAAACTCAGCATATCCCCTCATCGAATCTCTTGGGTGCAAGCACAGCAAAACCCCAAGGTAAATTTCCTCGTCAGGAAAAGTGATGAACCTCAGTTCATAATTCGATGGCTCTTATATAGAATTCCTAGGTCTTTAGTGGTCAATTTTGAATAAATGAGCCTCAAGCTCTAGTCCCACCTTCCAGGGCACTATGACCACATTTCAAAGGAGTTGTCCCATACCAACAGCTAGTTAGTTGCATCATGATGCTGCCATGTCCATTGGCTTGTACCCCAGATTCCATTCCATCTAGTGGGTTAGTAAACTCTCTTTCAACAATCCCCTTAGGTGTTTGTCTCCTATTTTATTTATTAAATAATAAAATATTGTGCAATTACAGTCATCCTTGGACATTTGTCCAATATAAAACTTTACAATAAAAGTTAACATAACGTTTTCAACATAAAATGTTTCTTCAGCAAAACGGGTATGTTACAAACACCCCCACTCAAGCTCAACATCGTCCTCGATGTTGCTTATTCATCATACGACCCTTACTGGAACAGAACTCGATATGCCGCCTGCATTTTACTTTCCAATTCCCAAGTAGATTCCTTAGGGATAAGGTGCTTCCATTGCACCTTTACCTACCCTATGGTATGATTCCGAAGCATAATTTCCCCCCTGTCGAGAATACAATCTGGTTCCACCTGAAAATATCCTTTGGGCTCCACCTGTATGTCATCCCAATTCAGCACATGAGTAGCATCGTGCACATACTTCTTTAAAACAGAAATGTGAAAAACATTATGGATTTTTAAATCAGATGGAAAAGCCAATTGATATGCAACAGCTCCAATCCTTGATAGGATTTCGAATGGTCCACAGTACCTTGGTGCTAGTTTAGCACAACTCCCAAGCTTCAAAGAACTTTTCTTGGGTTTTACCTTTATAAAAACATGGTCTCCAACTTGAAATTATCTTTCAATGCGTTTCAAATCTACATAACTTTTTTGTCGATCTTCGGAAACCTTTAAGTTATCTTGAACCTGTTTCATGGTTAGCTCAATTTCTTTCAATAAATCTGGTCATAGCATTAATCTGTCTACAAGGTTATCCCAAGAAATAGGAGTACAACATTTTCTTCCATACAAAATTTCAAATGGACTTAACTTAATAGATGCTTGATAATGATTATTGTATGTAAATTCTGCTAAATGTAGATAATCTTCCCACTTAGATGGTTGATCTTTGACATACATTCTTAGCATGTCTTCTATAATCTAGTTTTCCCTTTCTGTTTGACCATCAGTTTGTGGGTGGAAAGAAGTGCTCAAATTTAGTTTAGTATTTAAACCTTTAAACAGTGTTGTCCAAAAATTTCGAGTGAACTTAGAGTTTTCGTCATAAATAATTACCTTTGGAATTTCGTGCAAGCGAAAGATTTGCTTCATAAATACATCTGTAATGTTAGAAGCTTTAAAAGTGGTTTTAACAGGAATAAAATGAGCATCCTTACTTAACTTGTCCACAACCACCATTATGGAGTCATTATGTTTTTGGTTTTTAGGCAAACCTGTAATAAAATCAATACTTATAATCTCCCATTTCCATTCTGGAATTGGCAATGGTTGCAATAGTCCAGCTAAATGTTGATGTTCAGCCTTAATGGTCTGAAATTCAAAACATCTAGCTATGTATTCAGCCACTTCATTCTTCATGTTGGGCCAAAAATAATCCTTCCTTAACATAGTTATCATTTTCTGATAACCTAGATGTCCTGAATAAGGACTCTTATGAAATTCATCCAAAATTAACAGCTTAACCTTTGACACATTTGGTACATAAATTCTATTTTTATAAGTCATTAAGCCATTTTTATTAATGCTGTAATTTGTTATTAAATTTTTAGATACATTTTCAGCAACTTTACCAAGCAATTTTTGATAATTTTCATCTTGTTTAATTCCTTCTTCAATTTGATTTTCCAAATCTGTCTTAAACATGTTGATTGCTGCCATAAAGCTTAATCTAGGATTTCTGCTTAATGTATCAACAACTTTGTTTTCTTTCCCTTTAATGTGTTGAATCTCAAAATCATACTCGCTAAGGAAAGCTAACCATCTAGCTTGCCTTGCATTAAGATTTGTTTGATCCAACAGATACTTTAAACCCTTATTATCTGTCATTAGTGTGAATTTTCTTCCAATCAAACGATGGCACCACATTTTTAGTGCATGTATCACGACTGCCAACTCAAGATCGTAAGTTGCATAATTCTTTTCATGGATTTTAACTTTCTAGACTCAAAAGCAATAGCATGACCTTCTTGAGTTAAGACCCCACCAAGTCCGTTGTTGCACGCATCAGTGCATACAACAAAGTCTTTTTTAGGATCAACAATTTTTAAAATTGGTGCAGTGGTTAATAATTCTTTTAACTTATTAAAGCTTTCTTGACACTTTTGATCCCATACAAATTTCTTCCCTTTCTTCTGCAAAGAAGTGATGGGATTTGCAATTCGTGAGAACCCTTCAATAAACTTTCTATAGTAACCTATTATTCCCATAAATGATCGAACGTCAGTTACATATTTAGGGACAGGCCACTCGTTAATTGATTTTATCTTATTAGGGTCGACAGAAATTCCATCTTTAGAAATTATGTGACCTAAGTACTGTATTTTATCTTTATAAAAGTCACATTTACTAAATTTAGCATAAAGCTGATGTTCTCTTAAAACTTGTAGAATTATTCTTAAATTTTCGTCATGCTCTTCTTTAGTTTTTGAGTAAATTAGAATATCATCAATGAACACAACTACAAACTTATCCAAATATTTATGCAAAACGTTGTTCATTAAGCACATGAACACTGTCGGTGCGTTGGTTAGCGCAAAAGGCATAAGTACGAACTCGTAGTGTCCATATCGCGTTCTGAATGCAGTTTTGAATATCTCTTCGTCTTTTATTCTAACCCGATGATATCCGGACCTTAAATCAATTTTAGTGAATATCTCTGCTCCGCGTACTTGATCAAATAGATCATGTATGCAAGGCAAGGGATATCAATTCTTAATTGTCATTTTATTAAGCTGACGGTAATCAATATATAATCGCATGGTACTGTCCTTCTTTTAAACGAAAATCACTGGTGCTCCCCAAGGAAACACACTTGGCCTTATGTAGTTTTTATCTATTAATTCCTTCAGCTAAGATTTTAACTCATTTAACTCCAGAATATATATCCTGTAGGGAGACTTTGAGTTTGGTACTGCACCTGGTACTAGTTCAATGGTGAAATCAAGTTCCCTTTTTGGAGGTAATCCTGAAATTTCTTCCGGGAATACATCAGAAAAGTCCCTAAGGATGGGAATATCCTCTAGTTTTAACTTGTCTTCTTTAGATGAAAATTCGTCATTAATAACATTAACAACAAACATTTTATAGCCCTTTCTGGTAGCTCTCTTAACTTGTAATATTAAAATTTTTCTTACGGAAATCTTCCTATGAATTCCTTTTACCGTTTCAGTTTTACCTTCATTATTCAGACAAGTAAATGATTTCTCATAACAATTAAGCACTACTCTATGCTATTCAAGTCAATCCATGCCAATCAACAAGTCATATGACCCTAAGGGTAAAACATTCATATTAACTTGGGTTTTTAGCTGATTCAAAAATACATCACAATTTTTAACAAAATCTGTAACCTTTCTTTTAGTGCCTGTTGCTAGCTGAACTAACCAAGAATTATCAAACTTTTATATTCTTAACTTGCAATTTTTCACTAATTCAGGTGAAATGTAGCTCAAACTTGCACCTAGATCTATCAAAATAGAAATAGATCGGTTTTGTAACATACCTTCAATTTCGACCATGGATGTTTGATGGTCTGCCTGTTAATTTTCTAGTGCTGCATTTATCCTTGGCATTTCTCTTGCCACATCACCAATTGTTGGTTCTGCTTGTATGCTATGAATGTTGTTGATTGTCCTTTAGTTGCGTGGGCAATCTACTTTCTTATGTGGTCCACCGCAATCAAAACACTTCAAAGGCCCTTTCTGTTCAACATACCTTGTGTTGTTATTGTTATTAGGTAGATTTCTTGTAGCAGTAACATTTTGTGGTGCATTACTCCTGCAATTGTTATTACTTGGAAAATTTCTGTTATTAAAATTTTTCTTAAAACTTCAAGAATTTTGATTAAAACTCTTCTTTTTGTGATCAAAATGATTAGGCTTATTACTCTTCCAGCCAATTGTTCCTTCTCTTTTTATGTTTTGATCAAAACAGAAATTTGCTTTCGTCATAGCCTCTTCCAGAGTGGAAGGGTTATCATACTCAATCCTGTCTTTTATGTAAAAAGGTAGACAACTTAGAAACCTTTGTACCATAGGATTCTCTTTGACCATGTAAGGTACATACCTCAGCAAGCTAAGGAACTTGCTGCACAACTCCTTCATATTCATAGTACCCAATTTTAAATTATAAAACTCTTTTGAATTATCTTCAAAGTACTGTTCTGACAAGAACTTTTTCTTAAATAACCTTTTAAACATATTCCAAGTTACGTCTCTTTCCTTTATGCTCTTAATTCTTTTAAGATCCTGCCACCAAATATATGCCTTTCCTATCAGATTGTAAATAACCATCTTGAATTTTAACTGAGAAGAGTAATCGTAAATATTAAAGTAGTTCGTCATTCCAGACAGCCATGCTTTAGCTATGTCATATTTTTCACTTTCGCCATTAAAGGTTGGTGGCTTAATCTTTTTAAACTCTCCAGTAATCTGTTCATGATGCTTATGTTTTCTCTTTTTAGAACAATCATTGTCACTGCTGTCATGATCATAATTACTAATACTTTGATCATATTTAGATGATGAGTAACTATTACTTTTACCATTCCTTGATTTCTTGTGTTTATGTTTCTGGGACATTGTTACAGAATCAGACTTTACTTCTGATTTCCTGTCTCTTTCCTCCTTGTGATAATTCTCCATTAAAATGTGATTTAACTCCTCCCGAGCCTTCAAAATTCATTCATTCTCTTCTTTGACAGTCCTTATTTCAGATTTTAAATCCTTTACAGTACGTAGTAGTTCATAAGATTGATTATTTAATTTGACATAGATTCCTTCATGATTATTATTATTATGCTCATTACAAGGAGATCTATCCTCTCTTGATTCCTCCGATATTTCCATAACTACAATTTAAATGTCAAACTGTTCTGTACAGAAACATAATTAAAATAAAATTTAGTAACATAAATTTTCTAATTTTTATTTTCTGTTTTGCGCACGTGAGCCTATTTAAGGCCTAGAGTTTGAACTCACGCTCTGATACCACATGTAACATCCCGAAAATTTGCAAAAATTAAAAAATTGTAAGGTAGCATTTAATGATGTACTTACTAAGCAGAAGATACAATAAATGTTGATTTAATAAATCAAAGGACATAAAGAAAATAGAATGCGGAAGTGACTTTGCATGTGAACTATTTTAAATTCCGAAATGATGATGATGTTATTTTCTATAGATTGCATATGCTAACTGTTGCTTTTCTTTTGATGATGAAGGGACCCTATGGCACCCCGAGGCTTACTTAGCATTTCTGCTAAAGCATTCGAAACCTTCTTCTCACATATCGCAGGTAAGGACATTTTAAAAGTGCAGAATCTAAACGTCATCATTTAAATTTTTCCAGTTAGAAAATAGAAAAAGATTGCCAAAAAGGAAACTCAGGGTGAGATCTAAAATTGTCGTTGTTCACTTATATAATCAATATGTTAATCCTGCAAGTCTACATTTCCATAATTTACTAGACACAAAGTATGTACTTCATTTTTAAAAATCAAGCATTAGTTACAGGATTATGATGCTTTCTGTAATTTTCAAGGTGAAAGGAACAAAGCCTTGGTTTTAAGGCATTTAAAGTATCTCTATCCTTGGTATTTTAGTCCTGTGAAATATAATGGATAGCATAGTAGTCAATTTGATAAAAACTATGGTAAAAAGTATCTTGGGCTACAATCTAACTATGGAAAAAAAAATATTTCTAGAATACTAAAGCATTTCAACTTTATAATACAAGGAAATAATCTTTACACCATGCATAGTGTTCGACATAAGTGTTTTAACATAATGTATGGTGTAATACTTTAGTCTTATGTATACATATATGTTCCACTATATAACTTATAGTGATGAAAATAAAAGTGGTTAATATATAAACTCGATACCAAAATGTTAAGACCTAATCATATCATAAAACATTATAATGATAATTTCATGGTGATATAAGATCAAACCTAACCCTAATGTCCTTCATGATGGCAGGTTGTACGTGTTAATACTTCAAGGTTTGAAACAACGAGAAACTTAGGTTAATGTAGATATAATCCCGATGTATGATCCATAGCAGGGATTCTATGTACTGCGATAATCCTGGATTCATAAAGTGCATTAAAGAAGGTTGAATGGAAATTCTACATGGCATCTACATGGCGATTCTCATGTGATAGATTCCTCGAGGTTGACGATACCCTAACACTCCTTTGGTAATACTTCATTGTATTTGTCATTCAATGTGTAGGAGTGGGGTTTTGAGGTAGGCCGACAATCTGCAAGCTTGTAGGGTTTCTGGTAAGTTGAGGACGCCTCCAAGAATTGATATCAAGACCTGGTGGTTGAGCAACTAAGCCTCAAATCCGAACTTGACTGTAATAGTTAATAGGTTGATGGGTTTCGGCTTTCAATAATGGTTTGGAATGACGGTTGGTTCTTTCTTCTGTATGCAGGGTAGATCTTAGGAAAGCACACGTTCTTGCTGCGTTTATTTAGGAGTGATGGTCTTGGTTTTCTTCTTTTGATAGCTATGGAAACTCTGCTATATATGGGAAACTCCGGAAGGTAAAGGTTCGAAACTCATTTCTATTATTTGCATAGAAAATGCTTTCTCAAATCCAAAGTGTGTTATTTAATCAACGTTGTTTTTTTGGCAGTTGTTCTTCATCTTTCGGGAAAGTATTCTTCATCTGTGAGCCTTCTAGTTGAAGATGATGGTTTACTGCGTTACAATGGTAAGACTTGGTGGTTCTCCCTCTTAGCCACTGTTGGATGTAATTGATGTTTAGCAACTCTTTTGATTCTGGACTGAGCGTATGGCCACCGTTGCTAAGTCTCGTGGTAGCAACAGTGTTAAGATATATGCGGCCTACTTGATTATAGTCCTCACAGCGTTTCACTGTAGGGTTTCTTAGTTGCAAGAAATTTCTTTGGAAGGGTTAAACCCTCATATGTTTTATAAAAAGAGAAGTGTTAGATACAGGGTTTGAAACCGTTGTACTGTTCATACTATCGTAATGTACCTATCTTACAGGATGTATACCTTCGTTGTTTTATGAAATGGTTTTAAGTTTTATTTTTAAACTAAATGATGTAATGGGGTTTCGTCCCAATAATGTGACTGTAAAAGAAATTATGGCTTTCTATTTCTGTGAGGTCAGCTACAGCTCATTTTAAAATGAAAATGTTAATGGTTGATAATGTCGACTCTTGGGTATTTGATGTATGAAATAATTTTGATTATTGAGTTTGCTACAGTCATGTCTATACTACTGTTTTGTTTTACAAGGGTTTAATACTTGCGGCTAAATCCTTTAAGGATTAGTAAATTTGATGTTTTCCTTGAATAGGGTTTGCAATGTTTACATATTGTATAAATAATAAGGATTTCGTACCATCTATGTCATGGAATAGATGTCTTAAAAAGAAAATGGCTGTTCTCTATTTTAAGTAGTATTTGATAATGATTGAAATACATAATACAATATTTGGGGTGTGATTGAAAATAGTCAGTTGAGAACATATCAAATCTATGTTTGAGGATCTGAGTTCATACTGAAATTGATTCCATATACTAATGTCTGTAATAATAGATAGATTCAGTCTGGAATGCAAATAACTAAATTTGATACTACTGAAAGGACAAATGTCTTTTAATAGTGTAATTGTAGAGTTTAAATTGTCACAGAAAATAAAGCTTTAGATAACAAAATATGGAAAGAAATAAACCCCTAATTTAAATCTATGACTGTCAGAATATAATGTAATGTAATGCTTGTTGATGCTATTAAATTTGCAGTTGTTATGATTTCCTAAAAACTATGTAACATAAAGATAATTTCAATACGTGGGTATGAAAACTGTTTGTTTTCATGATGTATATACTTGTTAGCAGTAAAGGATAACAATACTGTATACTTAGGAAATAAATGTTTTTGCAACAGTTATTTCCATACAAACTGGTGAAAGAAATACAATGAACTTTAAAACACTTAACTGATGAAAAGAATGATAAAAGAAAAACATAGAATTATATTATTTAATACAGAATATTAATGGTAGGAAAAATGAATGAAATACAACAGGGTTGATCTTCTCATTCATCTGGCAATCTGCCTATCAATTTATCTACCTTAATGTCTTCTCTGTACTAGAGTACGATGCAGATCCATTAGCATGGGGAAAAATGCAGAGAAATATTTTATTCAATTCATCTTACATAATCATTACTATACAAAATCCTAATTAGGTCAAAAACTTAAAATAAATGCATTTGTTTAATAATATCCTTTAAAACAGTAAATCAATAATTGCAGATAGAACTTTAACTACTTGGAATTAGAAAAGACAAGTAGAACCTGTGAATGATGATAGGTCCGACAAACACCCAAGGATGCATGTTCCTCCCAACCTTTTCCAGAAGAAGCAGCCAAAACTACTTGCTTCCTTTGGACCACCGAGCTTGCTTACTGAACCACTAAGTAGATGGAATCTGTGTAGAAGCAAGGCATTCAGTAATATAACTTCTACACTCAAAATATGCCTTCTGCACTCAGCAGTGTAACTTCTGCACTCAAAATATTCCTTCTACACTCAGCAATATAACTTTTGCACTCAGTAGTATAATAGGCAGAATTACACTATGATCAAACAAACTCAGCATATCCCCTCATCGAATCTCTTGGGTGCAAGCACATCAAAAACCCAAGGTAAATTTCCTTTTCAAGAAAAGTGATGAAGCTCTGTTCATAATTTGATGGCTCTTATATAGGTTGTCTAGGTCTTTAGTGGTCAGTTTTGAATAAATTAGCCTCAAGCTCCAGTCCCACCTTCCAGGGCACTATGATCACATTTCAAGGGAGTCCTCCCATACCAACAGCTAGTTAGGTGCTTCATGATGCTGCCACTTGTCCATTGCCTTCTACCCCAGATCCCATTCCACTTAGTGGGCCAGTAAACTCTCTTTCAACAGTCCCCTTAAGTATTTATCTCCTATTTTATTTATTAAATAATAAAATATTGTGCAATTACAGTCATCCTTGGACACTTGTCCAGTATAAAACTTTACAATAAAAGTTAATATAATGTTTTCAACATAAAATGTTTCTTCAGCAAAAAGGGTATGTTACAATAACATATAGACGCATAGCATTAAAAGTGCAACAAAATAACTATGAGCGAACATGTTATATACCTCTAGAGAGATTTAAGAGATATATGAATACGAAGAAAGAGACATGTACTCATTTCCTTGGGTTAAATTCATGCCTATTCTTTGCTCTTCAAAACTATCATTGAACAACATTTTTTCAGTTAATTGTGCTAATAAGTTTCCAATGCCATCACAATTTACATTAGTAAACCATCGATACTTTTTTTATTGCAAAGATAAGAGTGGAGGAAAATATAACAAATTAAATGACATATTCGAACATAACAAATATGGACATCTAATGCAATGTTAATACTCATATCAATGAGGATAGATAATGTGCATAGCACATGTATTCAAGTGGGGACTAAAAAAAGACAAGGTTTCCAAGCTTCTCCAAGAAGATTTCATTAAGTGACACTTAAACATTTAACGAATACACCAATGTGGTGGTTTGATTATGTGGGTGTGAGTTATATGATGGATTTAATGTAGTGAAAGGGTGAATTGTGTTAGGGAATAGATGAGAGCCAACATCAATAGAGATGATTTTAGTCTTTAGATTTCATTCGCAAGTAATGGGTGTTGAACCTTATATATTGATCACAGTTCACATCCATCCTCATTTAATATTGAAGGTAGAACGACAATTAATAACCTAAGTTTTGGGAGTTGAGACATCATTGGGTTGTTCAAAATGCAACCCTTCTTTCAAAATTTCACAACATTTTTTGTCCTTCATAAATGACAAGTGAATTGAAAAATTAACCTCTTTTTTGGAAGGGAAAGCTTTGAAATCCCCTTCTAGGATGGATTTGAATCCCTTAGAAGGGTTGAAGGGTTCGATTTTAATTAATGGTGGGGAGGATAAATGATGATGATGATTATGATGATGGTAGTTATCAACATCCACTAAGACCAACTTTGAGCTATCGAATCTTAAGAAAGGTAAGAAATTACTTGGTTTTCTTTAGAAACATTCCTAAATCACCTTATTTTTGATAAGTTAAAAGGTTAGGAAGGTTGTCCTTGTAACAAATATTTTGAAATTTCAATCCAATCTCAATGTACACAATGAATTCTAAGATGTTTTTTTCATATTCAACCCCCTTTGTATCACAAAGGTGATAGATTCACTCAACCCGTGATGATTCAAAAATTGTCCAATTCCTAGTTACATTATGGAGCTCGTGAGAATTTGTTTTTATTTTAGAAATGTTGATTTTATTCTTTACGCTAGTTAAAACAAAGAGATATTGATGATCACCTCCTTATAGTATCTTAATTTTCTCTTATCCTCTAATTCTTTATCATGCCACAATTTCTAGTTAAATTTAGATGTAATAATATTATTTTTAGTATTATCATTATTCAGTAGAGTCACATATTCCTTAATTCCCTGCTAATTTAGCCAAAGATTGGTGTCTTTATGCCAACCTTGATTGAGATGGAAGCAATTTTGATTGTAATTTGAAGTCATTTTAGGAAGCCTCTTATTTTAGATGTTGTTTATCTTGTTCTTTTTCATTAGGTACCTAGTAATAGTCATTCCCTCAATTGTGAAAAGATTCACTTGTATTATGGGGATGGGATAAGGTGCATTTCCTTTAATTTTTACATTATAAGTTGTAAAACATGTTTGGATTTTATCTATCTTTATCCATGATTCTCTAGAGATGTTTTAATCCCAAAATTTATTACCATATAAGATAATAGGAGTGACAAGAGTCTCAAAGACAAGTTTCTTCTTATACCAAAGCCAAAGGATCACTGATTTACAACTATTTTCAAGTCCATCATAAGTTTCCATCTTCCATTTATCATTTTCTCAATGTTAAATTTCTTGTTAATCTTGTAATGAAGTTCGATTCTCATATATTTGTATAAATCCATTTCCTCCAAGTTGTTGTTGTAATACACAAAATTAGCATTAATGATCACTTTGGATTTGATTATCTTAGCCTTTGTTTTGTCAATGTTAATAATCATACCTGTAATAGAGAACAAATCATTGATAATTTTTAGTTGCTTGTCGAGATCACATGGACTCCTCGCCATAAGAACAATATCATTAATTTATAGATGAAAGATTATGACTATACTAGCTAGAGTTGTGATAACACAATGTTTTTTTTACAAACAAGGGCTTCTAACTTATCAATGCATATGCTAAAAAGGAAAGGGACAAGGAACAACCTTTCTTAACTCCTTTATTATAATTAGTTTCTTTCAATAATAATAATAAAGAGCGACAACACTTTGTTCAAAATAAATCTAGAATGGATATATATTTACTATCAATTCCTTTTCCTACTCAGAAATGGATTATCACCAATGGAATCAACAAAGAATAGAGAGCACTCTCCTTTTTTAGAGAGGTGGTTCTCATGTTTTCATAAGACCCAACGGGTGCTTCTTAAATAGTGGGGAGAGATACAAGAGAAAACCCTCACAATGAGTATGTATCCTCCCACCAATAAGCATTATTTCCATCAATATTTTCTATCTTCAGAATGGACTACAATAATTTAATATAGAGATAAACTCAAGATACAATGTTCAAAGGAAAATAACAAAGACAACATGAGACTATTGGAAAGATTTAAATAATTATCATTAAAATCATAATGATATAGATCTAGTGCATGAAATAATAAAAGACAATATAACAATTGAATATCTTATTGTGAAGCTTTCAAAAATCATTGGTCCTATAAGTATCGCTTTGAGTCTAGAAAAATGTTTATCCTTGAAAGGCCTTTACATATACCTAATGATCTAGATAAATGGAAAAGTAAAATCATTCTCCCTCGAGAGTAGTGATGTGATTCCTGTAATACTTGGAAACAAATATCGTAAAAGAAGATTGTAGAATGACTAAATTGGTGAAACCAAAAAAGACTAAATGAAGCTATCATTTAGAGAAGAAGAATGACACAAATGGAAAACGTAAAAGCCTTGTAACTTACAAAATTGTCGGGCATGACTCATTTTTTTCCCCATTTTTTGGATTCCCTTTAAATAAACCTCCATAGTATGTTCAAAAACTCCAACCACTCCAACTATGTTCAAGAATCCTCAACAACTACTTCAACCAACTTGACAACCTAAGACTGATATGCTTGAATTTGCAACGAGTTTTATTTGTGGAAGGATTATAACCCATTATTTGTAAAGAAGTAGAAAAGGAATCTAACTTTATGTAGGATTGAAGGATTCCAATTCATTAGGATTGAATTGGTGAAAACAAGTAGAGTTGATTCCTTTAGGGCTTCAATTGTTGAAAAAATATTTTGTAAAAGGGTTATAAGGGTCTAGATTCATATTTAACCCCTAAGGAGTTGAAAGCTTCAAGTATCACACTAAATTAATAAAAAGATAATTTCTTGGTGGTGGAATTGTTCCCTCAATTTGTCATAAAATTGGAATAAGAGGGTCATAGGTACACACCAAAAGTAGCGATAGTGCATGTTTCTTATATGCTTTATGTCTAGTTTGACAATAATTTAATTTGGTAAACAACACATGCAAAGAACAATAGTTCATGCAACCTTTAAATTTTAAAGTCCTCTCAAATTTGCTATCATTTCAAATTGAAAACAAATTCAGTGACACTTTATCATTAAGAGAAAAATGTATATCAAAATATCTCTTTGAATTAAGGTTGAGTTATTGAACAACAATGGTGAGACATTAAATTGTACAATAAATCTATTGTAAAAAGTGACTGGCCTAAAATTTGAATAAGGAGGTCAAGTGATCCATCAAATTCAGTTCATTTAAAACACACTTTTGGGTGCATGATCAGTAGTAATCGACACCCTAAAGTTTACATAAAATAAAGTGAGTGAGTGCAAGCAAGCATGACAAAATTGGAAATTAAAAATGGGTAAAGGAGGAAAGCATTTGGAAAATGCTAATCAAGATATCAAAAAATTACATGACAACTTACAATATTTGGATGATTTGGTTCATAATATTTAAAAGCAAATTGAAAGGAAGTGTCAATTGATTGACGCATTTTGAATACAATTAATTAAAAAGGAGAAGCAAATTGAGAACATGTTTGATGCAACTTGTGACACCAATGGCCTCATACAATATATGGGTGTTACTTGTTGTAGGACCCTACCCTAATCAACTCGATAATAACATAAAGAACAACTTGCATGCTTTACATACAACAAATAAAACTTTTAATTCTAATGAAATTTTCAAGAATTATTTATAACTTATACCGTTCATATGAATTCAAGAGCCTCATTCATATCAACAAAATAATTTATGCATATTTTGCTAAGCAATAATCAAGAATATTCTAAAATGGCATTTGCTACAATTAAAGACTAACTTGGATCTTGCGTTGCTGCAACCCTTGTCCTGTTCCACACATCTCAACATAGCTCCAAGTAGAATGCCAATTGTTTTATCCACCGGTCGACCACCCCCCTGCCTACTCCCTATATGTACTATTCTTCCCCAAGGACCCCTGAGTTGCAACAAGGTTGTATGGAAGAATCACTATATCAACATGATTGGAAGTGGAGCTTTCCGCTTTCAGGCTCCCAACCTTAACCACTTCCAGGGGCCAAGCTCTCCAACAGTCAGTGTAACCATCCTCTCACATCTGTAGGAGGAAAGATATAAAATATCCAAGATCCAAAGAACCCAAAAGATGATCCTCACTTATTTCCTTTCCTTTCTTTTATAGAGTTTCTTAGGTTTCTGTTGCATGTTCATGCGTGTTTGCACTTGAGTGTTCTTTTCCTATGTGTGTGTGTGCACTTGAGTCTTAATATTCATTTAATTGATTTTCTTATTTTACTCTCCATATCTAAAAGGTGTGCTTTAGTTTATCTCCTCTTTAACTAATTGCTTGCACATATTCTTATTTTGAAATTTATTATTATTTATTCTTGGCATGCACATAATTAATTTAATTTATTTATTCTTGGCATGTAAATTATTTTTATTAATTTATTATTTATCATTTTCTAAATTATTTTTCTCATTTATATTCCATAAATTCTATATTTTAAATTAATTTTACCAAGGTTCTATCAAGGGTTCCATGGTCATACACATGCCCTTCAAATAGACCTTATCAAGGCTCTAACAAGGGTGCCATGATCATAGGCATTCCCTTCAAACAGACCTTTTCCTATAGTAGGGACGTGAAATCACAATTTAGACCTCATTAACTCAATCCACCCATATCTTGATGAGAGACTAATGGTCACTGAGGAATAATGTTGTTTCCTTATTGCACACCCATCAGTCAAAACCTCATGAGTGACCAAATCCGTGGCCTACCCTCCCGGTAACATGCATCTGACGAGCAAAATTCTCTCTCGGTTTTCAACATGTTGCATGGAAACTTGAGCTATTTATGGCATGCATTCTCCCATACAACCCCGTTACCCTTGTGTGGATTGATTGGATTGATCTTGTGGATGCACATATGCAATCCATGAGAATCAAATAGATCATGTAAAATAATAAAATATAAATTCATCACATTATATCATTTGATACCATATTAGAGCTCAATATGTATCCTATGCGACATTTATGCCATGTTCCATTAATCGCACCTATTCTTTCCTACCACACTTGGAAGAACTTGTCAAAGCATATGGTTAGTCATCATACATAAATCCAATGCAATCATTTATTTCTAACATAAGCACTTATTTGTGATCAATTGTCCCCAAGGAATAATCATCACATGATATGATTGATGATCCCTTAACTAGTCACAAGAAGAAATCATTCATAAACAATGAATTGATGTAGACAATTTTTGAAGATGAGTTGCAAGAAGAAGCAAGCAATGATACTAGAAGCAATATCATTAAATGTGAGCTTGAATTTTCTTTTAGAAGTAAAAAAAGACAACTATAAGGAATGCATGGAAGAAAATCAAGTACAAAATGATCTTTCCTAGCCTATCATTATAGCATGGGAAGAAATCTATGGAAACACAAACAAAGCAAGACTTTGATATGATAATTTACCTTTCATATTTTTGGCTATTCCAAACCAATCCAATTCCATGGTGCAATATTCTTTGAAGAAGATTCCACTTCACATGTTTTAGTTCAACATCATAATGCTAAGTGCCAACACTGTCATTGAATTGGTGACATGGAGAATCAATGTTTTGATATCCATCCGTGTTTTCATTGTGGAAAGACAAATCATTTTTCAGGTAGAGGTTGAAGGAAAAACAAGGTTAAAAAATAATAGTTCATTATGGTTGGATGAGTTCTTGGTGATGCAAGAAACAAGTTAACAATTTGCATAGGTATTATTATCAAGTTCAAACATAGGCAAAGACACGTTTGAATAGTGCAATTACAAAAACAAGTGAATTTCAATCAATTATTCAAGATGATGATTTTGGGCATGATCATGGCCCATTCTAAATTAATATCCCCTTGTACCTTAAGGCGGCGAAGTATCACAAATGAAACAAAATGTTACTCTCTTTCACTTCAAAGGGAGGAGTACATTGATGAATACAAAATTGAACTCTCTTTCACCTTAAGGGAGGAGGTATATTGTGAAAATGGTTAGTGGTCAACCAAAACCACCACAGTGTTGAAATTGGTTAGTGGCCAACCAAAACAACTAAATACATGGTATCAACTTCAAATTGGTTAGTGGTCAGCTAAAACCATTAGATATATGCTATCAAATTCACGTTTGAAGAAAAATCTAAATTTTTCCCTTCCACATACTTATCAATTGCACTTGACTAGGGGGGATATCAATGGGGATAGTCAGACTTCAAGTTTTGGATTTCTATCGTTCAAAATTCAAACAATATTTGGGAATTCCATCATGGAAATTAGTCTCATGAACATGCTATCGACAATAAAATGAATTGTTCAACGGGAAGTTGTTTGACACCTAATTGTGCTTAAATTCAAAGAGTGCTTTGGTAATCCTATTTGTTCACTAGTAGAGGAATGGTGATACTATTTGTTCACCAATTCACATGGGAATGTTCAGACATGACATATATTCACTTCCATAATTTTTCCTATTTTTCCATGTTAATTTCAAATGAATCATTCAACATCTGAAATTGGTGGCTTTTCAAGAATATCTTCATTACAAATCAATTCATAAGTTTCAAATTGAAGATTGAAGATGATGCCAGTCTATGAACTAGTTATTAATGTCTGCTGGTATAATTATTCATACTTATGGCTGGGGGGGATGTTAGACTATGAATCCCTAGGCAATCACAAAGTCTCAAATCACCTTATTATGAGTTTTAATCCGTATCTATTTATGAGGTGTCATCCCTATCCATTGATCAGTTGTTAGTGAGATCTAGATCTAAAGGTAGTATAATCCATATACTAAAAATTGATATCATTGGATTAATACAATTATGTTGAGATGTCTTAAATCCTTTTATGTCATGTTCTTCTCTCATGTTTTCTTCCTCTATTTTTTAACAATTAAATCACTCCCTTTTTTATTTTTCACCCCATAGAATTTGACTTTTCACATGTGACATAGTCACTTAATTAGTTGGTGGATGGATTCTTGTTCATAATATATTTGTTTCCGAATTAGTATGTAGGGAAAATTAGGATTTGTCACATTGAATGGTCACATTCCAACCCCTTTCATTTTTTTCATTGTATCCATGATTTTCAATCAAATCAACTTTCCTTCAAACTCATAATCCAACACATAATGTAGATCCCTTTAGGCATTTTCATTGTGTGTAACGTTTCCATATAGGTAGAAGAAAGCACATATGAGTAACCAACTACGATAAATAAATAAAAGTATGATCAATGCAAGTACGTCAAATCGGTGATAAATGTTTCACAACAAACATGAGGCAAAGCTTAATTAGTCGTAACAAGAAGGAATCTAGGGTGTGACAAATAAGAAGAAAATGTAATTTACAAAATATAAATAGAATATGAAGGTAATCTATCCATTTCATGCCTAGAAAAAGTAGGTGACCAATGAAACATATATAAACCAAGTGAGACATTGCACCTTTTCCAACAAACATACTAATGCACCCTATGGAAAATGTCTCATGATTATGAAAGATGTGAAATACGAATCAGTTGGTTGAGATAAAACTATTTTTGAAATTTAGATTTATCTTCATGATCAAAAGAGATTTCAAAGAAAGTAATTAGTTTAGGGCATAAATAATCCAATTTCATATCTAAAAAGCATTCATAGGTAGAGAGCATAGCGAAACCTTTATATTTCCCATCGTTGGATTATTCTAACACGAGAAATAATCATGGCATCAAATAAAATCTTGATATATGATATTTTCTATACTTTGCAGTTTTTTTACCTTCAAAATGAAAAATAGTGTACTTTGAAGCAACAGATCCATGTGAAAATAGTTGTTTTGTACTCACCAAAACAATAACATGCAGAGAGGGGAGCTGATGGAAATCATATAACTTGAAAACTATACTTGGGAATTGTTCATTGTGCCTAACTTAATTTTTATTTATGAATATCATCATCCTCTTGATCCAAAGATAATTCTATAGTTTTTGTATGTTTCCAGTTACCCCATACATCTTTGTAATTTATGTATATCAAAATCTCTCTTTGAAACCTTTATCCTAATGAAAAGGTGTTGAATAATAATTCTAATGAAATTAATTTCAACTTTGATCTTTTGATCTCTGCAAACAAACTCCTAGAAATAAGAGTATGGTGCATTTATATTCTAAGTTATAAAACTTCATGTACTACAATTCACTCAAAATACCAAAAGAAGCATGTCATGTCATTGATCTCTTGAATTGAAACTTGTACTATTTTAATAGTATTTAGTCCAATCATTAATATGTTTATCTCATCATTTGGAAATTATGTGATGAATCAAGATTTGATATCTAAAGTTTATTACAAACTTTTGTAAAATGCAACACCCTATTTTTGACCCCACAATGTAAATATGTATGCAATTAAGTGGATTGAAGTCATACATGTGCAGTATACGATGAACAAAGATATTTTAATGATGCACGTGTATACTTAATATAAAAACCCCAACAAATACAAATTAAAAAGGATGTGTTAGTCCCATAGGCGAATCAGGTTGAAATGACTCATGTCCGGGCATGATAGAAGCTCATTTATTTAAAGATACCAAAGCTATATCTTCATATGATATGTGTGAATTATTATTTTGCAAACTTTTAACTAGATTAGGTCATACACAACATTTAACATATGAAAGGCATTTCTTGTAGAGGAAATTCACAGGAAACTTCGGAACATGATGATAAATGGAGGTGATTTTAACAAATGGAAGTCTAGATGTATTCAAGAAGTGACTAACAATGACAAATTTTTTGAATCTAGGGATATTTGGAACATACTGAATCTTCTATGAGAAGAATTTCAACAATTCATACACATTTGCAAAGTAAACTCAGGGAATGGAAGTAAAATACAATCAGATTTGGCATACATAATACAAGTACGAAATTCCTGACAACCTTGCATCATGCATGAGAATATTTTAAAAGATAATACAAAGGCATACAATGATGAATATCTGACAAATATTTCAATTCTGAAACATTATGAACATCGATGATCTCACAATGGAACTGAAAAACTGCATTTACTTTCTATTAATCATGTGAATCTTTACACAGAAAACAAAATGGAATAACAATGGATCTACTCAAAGAGGAAGAACATATCTCTTAAATATGATTGTTCCTTTAATCTCTTACAAAACAAGCTTACATGGCTAAACTACTCTCGACTCTACAAAAATTAGATAGAGATCCTCTCCACTAAAATTTCCAGCCTTTCAAAATAGATTACAATCTTCTTTATCTAGAGTTTGTATGTGACCCAATTCAGTTTCTCCAATTCTAACAAAAAAGTAAATGAAAGTCAATTTACTATTTTACAAAATATTTTTTACAAATTTTCTTTTCTAGCATATAATTCTAGGGTTAACATTTAAGTTCTTTTGTCGGAGGTCTTCTTCTTTCCCCTCATGTATACATGTGGTTGTCTAGAGGGATGTCCTATGGGTTCCAGTGGAGGGATGCCATCCTGGTTCATTTGATAAATCATTTGAATGTTGACTAGAACCGCAGGTGGCATAAATGAAATAGGAGGTAGTTGGTTTCCAAATGTACTCGTCCCTTGAGCTGCTGAAGATGTTGTTGATTGATAAAATTGTACCCTCGAAGCTTGACTAGATTATTGCCTATGCGCTTGAGTAGTTGTTGATCTAGATGGAAAGACTTGTTTATGATATTGGAGAATGATTTTCCATTCCTTTCCTAAAGGATGTTTTTGATTTCTCAGAGAGACTAAATAAATCTCAACGTTGGTGTTTTTTCATATGAGATGGGCCCCAATTTTTTGGCAATGTTTTTTAGACCCGCCCAGATTTTAAAACAAACTTTTATTCTACCAACTGCCTGTTGTCCCTCTATTTCTCTT
This sequence comes from Larix kaempferi, assembly GCA_027924585.1. Lineage (NCBI taxonomy): Eukaryota > Viridiplantae > Streptophyta > Pinopsida > Pinales > Pinaceae > Larix > Larix kaempferi. The sequence continues at coordinate 7,136,172 of BSBM01000968.1, read as the reverse complement.
TTCATTGGATTTGGAGGAAAATCATCCTTCATTTGTTGGAGATGCTCTCAGTAAGTGTCTTTTGGATAAGCATCATCATTACCATCCCATGGGGAAGGAATCCCTAATTTTAACACTTATTTGAACAAGAATTTAAAGGAAGTTATTTCATCATTTAATTGTTTAACAATATCCTTTATTCTTAGAACATAAGTTTGCTTCATAATCATCGACCTGGAAATTTTGATTATTTGAGTTATGTTGTCTATGCCCTTTTCAACTAACTGCTTCTTGGTTCTATTGTTCAAATAATATATGACTTCTGTAGCCTACTTTGGCATATCCCCCAACTAATTTTCAACTAATTTTATCTCTAAAATAGCCTCAGTAGCCATGCCCAACTCATCTTGGATGACCTCAAAATATTCCCACTTATTCATACACAATTCTTTAATTTTCTCCCAAACAGCTTGGGTAATTCTCCTTAGCAATTGTTCTCCCTGAACGTTCAGTTGGAGAGAATTTATTTGGATTTTGAGGTCTCCTACTTCTCCTTCCAACTCTGAAATCTCATATTCTTTCTTACTGACTTCACTTTCTAATTCAAGTACGCTATTATCCTTTTTTCCCATCTCTTTTCTTGCTTCATCCATCCTAGCATTTAGGTCATTATCTTCCTCAATGGGTTGAGGACTTGACCTAAAATTATCCTGGTCCTCTTCCATTGCATCCAAATCAATAGTATCTGGGAGATCAACCTGTGGTTCACCATTCGTCGTTGCTGCTTCAGGATGACTTCCAGTTGCCTCATCTGTGGGATGAATTTCCATTGTAACTATTGGGGTTTGAATTACTGGTTGAATTCTTACTTGAATTATGGGAATTGAAGCATTATTATTCCCTTCAATAGATATTATGGTGGCTCCCTTATTCAAACTTGCAATATGCCAATGCAGTTTATCAATCTTCCTTCTCCTTTCTTTAGACAACTGTTGGAATTCTATCATGATGGCATAGATTTTTCCCTTCTCCTCCTACACTTGTTTCAATTCTTTAGAATGTGCTGGTTCTCTTGTGGGCATCTTTAGTTTTTTCCTCAGGGTAGCTATTTCATTGTCTTTTTTTATCTATAAGTGACTTAATTTGAGATCCATTAGAGGGATCTACTGCTAATTCTACCAGTTTTGATTCCAAATAACTAATAGTAACATGTTTGTCTCTTATGGTCCACTTTTCAATTTTATACACTTTCTCAAACTTTTCAAGAGTTGTCCTGAGCTTCCTTTCTTCTTTCTTAGATTTAACAATATCTGTACACATTGTGTCACTTGTTTGTTTGTAGAAATCCATTTTGTCCATCTTGTTGAACTCTTTGAAATTTACTATGTGCTCCTCTGCCCTCCAGTCACCGAGCTTCACTGGCTTGGCCACCTTGGGTTCTAAAACAAAAATCCTTAAGGAATCTTGTTGGTGATTTTCCACAGCTATTGACTTTTTCCCCGTGGTTGGGAGGTCTTGTCTTAGCTCCTTCACCATTCTTCCCCCCTTTCTCTGATGTTCTTGTATCCATCCTATAGGATTGTACTCACTGGGGTTGGTTTTGTAGATGAGGAACCATGTATCTTTTGGGGAATAGTGAAATCTATAGAAGGGTAACTTTCATATTGAATTGGAGGCTTTCTTGGGAGGTTTGGTTTCTTTGTCAACTCAATAATCTCACTGGGGATCTCCACTGATTTTGACCCAACTTCTACAAAAGACCTTTCATCTTCTTCTACTTTTATTTTGAATCTTTTAGGATCTATGCCTTGTTGGTATTGATCAATGTCCATATCCTGAGCTTCCTCCGTTGTCCTCTTCTTCCCAATTGACTGTTTTTTTTTTCTTCTTCTTCAAATATTTTCATGACTTCTTGGGCCTCTTCCCAAGTCTCCTTTTTTTCTATTCCTTCCCATAGAGGACTGGGTGTGCATACATATGCAAAATTCGTATTCTCTACCATTTGCTTAGATATCACTTGGTGAGGGTCATATGCATCTTTCTCTTCCTTTCGAAGATTTAGTTGGCTGAGATATTCTTCTATATGCTAGGGGCATTTAGTCCTCTTATAATAATAGTTCCTACCTCTTGTGTCAGTAGGAATGACTTATGTTTTCTGAAATGTTTAAAGTGTAACTCATCTGAGGCCATATTTTGCCTTACAAACTCCATGGAAAATATCCTAGGTGTAAGAAAAGTAGGTAGCCTGTATGGCTCCTCCTCAAAACCCTACACTCTAATAACAATGTGATCTTCAAATAAAAACCAGTCTCCAACCTGAATCTCTGAGGTAAATTGCGGGTGTTTCTTGATATCAGGTAACATCCTGGGAGGAGAACTACTATGTATCAAATTGTAAGCCACACTCATCACTTTATTTGTGAATTCGGAAAAGTTTGAGTTGTTTGATTTCCTTAAAACCAGGTCAGTCCAATCATAAATTAGTCTCTGCATACCTTTATGATATGTGGCTTCTAGGTCTAGATTCTTAAAATTATCAAAGTTTTGATGGAAGAAAAGGAAAAACATGTATGAAGGGAATCTAAAATACTCAATTGCACGAAATTATTCAAGTTTTTCATGGATTTTTTTCAGCTAGGTACGTGCAAAGGTCAAAATGTGGTGGATTTCTACCAGGTTCTGTGGTCAATTTCAGTAGGACTCCCAGAATAAATTCATCTACAATTTTATCATCTTCCATGCCGACAATGGTGCAAATGATTGATATGGATTTTCTAGAATATTCATAGAAGCTGACTGTAGCATAGGCTGGTGGAATGGTTGGTATAGCCATTCTAGGTTCTAAGTGATTGGATAAGAAATGGTGGCGGTCGAAAAGATTGATCCCATTACACGCACTCGCTAGGGATTTTTCATCGAAATTGTAAGGGGCTAATGAATCATTTATGCAAAACATGTTTCTCAAAGCTTCTAGGGTGATGAAAAACAGGCTTCTAGATGAATTAGTGAACAGGTCTTCCCTAGTCGTGGGGGAGTAGTGTTTTTAGAACTAGGTGATGAATTCAAGGAACAAAACAAATATAAGGCAAATTAGCAGGAAAAATTCGATCTCGAGAGGTTAAGTATGTCTTGGTCATTGAAAGAAATCTCTTTGGCTTCTCTAAGGGTCTCAATCAGGTCCGAATTGTAGATAATGGTGTCAAATATGTCATCCTCATGGTCATGTACATGTTCCTCTCCTAAGAATAGGGGGTTTAGAAGAGTGACATTAGACTTAGGTGCCATTTCTTTCATTGGTTCATAGTATTAGGGTGAAACAGGTGGTAACTTTTGACTAAATTAGGGATTTTTGAAAACTAGGGCTCAAGTAAAATGATAAGAAAAAACAAGATTACAGTAACATAAATGATCGTAAGTGGAAGATGAATAGATATTTGACACATGCGGGATGACTCATATTGATGGATACTGACCTGGATCAGTATGGCTTGTGCAATGTCGACCTAGAACACTAGTTGTCAAGGGAGCTACCTTCTTGGAGGTAAAAATCATAAAATAAAGGAACTAGGTTAAAAAAATTACTCCATTAGAAATGGTGCACTTTACACGTCGGAGGCCAAGGTGGAGAGTAAAACAAGTGGGACCCATACGACAGGTGGTGGGCATGTATTGGATGAATGGACCAGAGGAGTGATGGGACACCTTGGACATATGGTAGGCGGTGATTTGATTACAAAGTGATGGGTTTTTGTGATATGATGTGTTTTAAAGCATTTACCTTCAAGGTTGGGCGGATATCACTCTGGTTTCAAAGAGTGGTAACGCATCGATGCTAAGCAGTTTAGAGAAAATTCCCTCAAGGAGGCACGACTAGTTATTGCAGGGCACATGCTCTGGGTGGTTTCAAGTACAACGTGCACCTGAGCCCCTTTCTGGTGGGCGCAACTTATCAACGCACGATCAATATGATTCATTGATATTGATCAACAGGAGAGGAACATGCACACACGCTAATCTTGATTAAATTCCTTGTTTTTCATGGGTGTACTTGGTCTCTGGGATGTTAATATTGCTTTGGATCTGACAGCTAACCGCCCTTCTAATTTAGCTGATGTGAATTGAAATGGGGCTTAGGGAAAGTGGACCTTATTGATTTATTAACATAATCCCTTAGACCTCGACTAGAAACCTTAGCTAGTGATATATCACAAGGTCCCTAAACCCATATTATTATTTTTTATTAATTAACCTTTATGTTTTATTATCCTAATCTTGTGGATTAAATGGAAAACATGGGATCCTCATGAGAACAACTTGGACAGTTATAATGATAAAAATATAATGTTTGGAATGGGAACATTCAATACTTAATTCCCTTAGAGGGTTTCACTATATGAACTATGGCTAAAATTACTATAATTCATGGATTTTATCTTAGTGCCAAATGATTTGTTGGTGATGATTATGGTTCCAAGGTGAGAATAAATTTGGCCTACAATTGAGAATCCATGGAGTCATAGCAGTGAGATTCAATAGAAAACCTGTGTTGGATCACTAAAAGGGAATTGTGATAGCCTAAGGAACTATTTATAGACAAGGGAATCCCATTATTAGTGTTCTGTAGGCTAGTGGGGAAGAGTGTTGATTGATTAGGCTAATTATAAAGGATATTTTTTGCACCAATGTGTTTCTAGGTTATAGGTTGAGAAGGATGGCATAGAGATAGGCCTTAGAGACTTCACTATCGTAGAATGATAGCCTCAACTCAACGGTGTCTTATATAATAGAGTGATTATGTGTGATAGTGATCCTAGTTCTATGTGGAATCTCCTTCATTTGTAGTCAGTTGGAGGAATATCTCTTAGAAGAATAAATATTTTCAATATGTAATGAAGTGCCATGTTCTACATCTTTCTATTTGAAATTTATCTATGTCTTAGTTATTCAGATCTAAATATATGAATTTAATGTACATAACTATAGATAATTCATGTTAATAATGTGCACATAGTTGTGGATGGAAATTATAGGTAATTGGTTTGTTGTAGTTTGTTTGTATTGTTAAAAAAAATCAACTAGCCAATAAAATTTGGATTTTTATCATTGTAAATTTCTATGGTGAAGCATGGGCTAGAATTGGATTCTACAAGATTAATTTGAGTGTGCATACAAAGTGTTTGAGGGAATGCATATGAGAAAAAAATGGGAAAAAATAGTGTGGAAGCATACAAAAGTTGAATTGAAAACATAAATTACCAGATGGAATATAGTTGGAATAAGTGGGCAAGTTATTTAAGTGTATGAAATAAAATTATGGAGTTTTAGAGTTAGCTTTGTGAAAATTTGGGGAAAAATACAGCTTGCAAGCTAACTATTTGATAAAATGATTTGGAGGGATTCAACATTTTGAAATGCCCATATGGTGTTTTCAAAACCAACATAGCATCTAGCATGAGATATTGTGTGAGAACTCATAAATGGGAAAATTCAATTTTGAGAAATATTGGTGAAATTCAAACATTGTAAAAAAGAAAAATATAAGTTTTGTCAATTAAAAAAAATTACTATTTGGAGAAGGGCTATCTGTAAATTTCATGGTATTTATTGGACGAGGATAATTGACCCATCCAACTAGAAAGCATAGTAAACTAGTTAGTCGATTCAATTGACAGCCTGGTTGGGTTGACCAACAAAGGTAGGTAAGGAAGTTATAACTACCTTTGTGGATGTAATCCTATATAAAGAGATGTAAGACATTCCTTTTAACATATAATAATGATCATATAATATAATATACTACTTGTTTTTGGTTCTACTACTGCTTTCTCTTCTTCTCTCCTTCCATGTGTGTGCATTGAATTGTTATGATATGTAATATGCTTGGTTTTGTATTATCCTCGTAACTACTTTCAATGTAATATCATAGATTATAACATCAGTTCCATTATTAGTAGTGGATTACTTGGGTCGTGTCCAATAGTACATACATTCACAGATGTTGAGTAAGGAAGAGATTCATAAGTGGTGGCATAAAAAAGTTCAAAACTACTTGAAAAATTATGCAAGAAGAAATCGACTAACAATTACATAGGGTGGTAATCTATTCTTCACTAAAACACATGAAATATTCTTGGAATCTATTCCTCATGAGATAAATAATTTGATTGATAGCCTTTCTAACAAACAAGTCAACTAAATGTAAGAAACTACTATGGAAATTGAAACAATTGTGGTTGAATGAATATGTATGAGTGGATAGAATAAATTGTTGATGAGTTTTGTGAAGAGAAATCAGTTGAAGAGTGAAAATTTGTAGACAACATCAAAAGAAGGATTCTATGATTACTTGCATGAAATTTTCCTCGGTATAGTACCAATACTATTGCATAAATTTCTCATAGACAAGGGTGTTGGCCATATAGTAGAAGCAAAACCTCCAATACATGCCCCTCTTACAACTGGCTAGAATAAAAAACAAGAAGAGTGGGAATACTTCCTAAGTAAATAATTATAATGGATACCATCATTAATCATGAGTAAACTTATGGTTGGAAATGGGGGGGGGCAGGACACCTGTGAGATTCCTTAAACAAGAAGAGCCTGAGTCAAACCAAGGAGGAAGAAGACCAAGCGAATTAATGATGCCAAGAAAAGTAAAATAACCTAAATTAGAATATACACTTGATGAATAAACCAAGAAGAGAGCACAAAGAAGGATGGAAGGGTACAAGTTTACACCCGACTCATAAAAATTGGAGAGAGATAAAAGACAAAAAAGAGAGAAAAAAATGTGAAAGTCTGCATAGATGTGCCAACCAAATTCACTAGAAAAGGGAACAAAGTGTCAAGTCGATAGTATACAAACCCTACCTAATTCACATTTGGATTGATTAGGTACAAAAAAGGAGGTAACTAAAATAGTTAGGGATGACCTAATCCAGGAGGAGTGATAGGTCAACAATTAGCTGACCCTAATTGAGTTGAGGAATGTGCCACTAGATGTGGAATAGGAAGCTATCGCAATAGTTCCTATTTTGGAAGAATTGAAAATGGTTGAAATAGGCCTTGAATTTCTACACATCTCTTGGAGTCAAATGGAAATCGATGATTCTACTCCTGCAAATTCTCTTGGAACAAATAGTTTCATAATCAATGAAATTTTAAGGCATTGATTACATTTGGAAAATAGCACTTCCTTAGTATGGATTCGACTAGATGAAAATGGACAATTGTTTAACGATATTTGGATTCACTGAGTATATAGAATTGATCAATAGAAGAGAAGAAAATTCCAATGGAAGTGAAATAGACAAAGATCCGACTCAGTTGGTCCATTCATCTGTAATACCCCAATTTTGACCCTTGTGATTTATTGGTCCTTAATGTAAATATTGTATACATGCGATGTATGTTTCCCTAGCGTGGAGCTCAAGGCCAAGGCCTTGCTAGTATATGTTCGTATTTTATTTTAAATGGACAAGCATTTGAAATTTTGTTTCCCATGTGCTATTAAGCCATGGGATATTGTAAATTGATGTAAATATTTAATATTGCAATAAAATACCAAAAACTGGCTATGGGAGCAATGAATGAGAAGGGGCCATGTGTATCCACTAGGGAGTGGTGAGGGGGTTGTGGTGATGAACCATATGCTGTCAACTGTCATCTTGAGAACCCATTTGACTTTCCTTGCTAACATTTAATTATGTTGTAAGGAAGTTGTTGAAGAATTAAGTCCATGGCTTCAATGGAGCATGGGTAGCCCAGAAATTTGTATGGCAGAGTATGGGCTCTGTTTTCTTGTACCACAAGTCACTCTACCTCATGAGAGTTGCTTCTTCCTCATTCCCATTCTAGTGTGGAAGAACCTACATCATTTTCCATCCAAAAATGAATTGCCAGTAGGGAGTAAAACCAGAAATCGCAACTTTGCAAGAACCCACGTTTTGAAGAGCCAAAAATGCCCAGATTTGGTATTTGACAGTTAAATCCAATGGGGGATCCATAGATATGAACCTTGGGGCGAATTTGAGAGTATTAGATACCCCGAAATCCATTGGAAAACCCAATTTTTATATCCCAGAAAACCAGTGACGGGATTGAGTTATTTGATGAACAAAATTGTGAGAAATCCAATTGTGAATGACTAAGTAGAGGTTGGGTTTGCTTGATAAACCCAGTGAAAGCTAGAATCTCAAGAATTAGCATCTGGACCTTTCTATACCCATCCTAAAGAGCACTGGAGGGAAGGGACGCCTGAGGGACTGTGCAGCAAAGAAGGGGACCTTCCTTGTGTTGGGTGTGGTAGGTAATGTGGGTGCCTTGACTGTTGAATTCCTTTGAGATGTCTGTAGCTCTGTGGATGAGCTCACTAGCTTAGCATTGCCCTCCTTTGTCTGTTGTATGCTTGATAAACCCAACTGTGAGTTGGATTAGCATAGTTGTTGAGTGAAGCCATGGTTGTGAGTGAGCCTGTCTAGTTCCTCCTTAGTGGATACACAACCCAGCTCGGGGGTGAACTCTCAGCTAAAAGAATACAAGCTGGACAGAGATCTATGGTTGGGTGGAACGTTGCTCTCACATAGCTAGTTGTTTGGACAGTTTCATCTTCAAGATAAGTGTTTTCTGTGATTTACATTATATGCATTATGTGTTTTGTAGTGTGTTAATTCTGAATGTTAATTTCCCATGTTAATGAAATGAAATGATTGTCTTAATGAAATCGACATGAATTATGTGCATCACATGAGTACGAAATTGAATTCTCTGCATAATGAACCATCATATGCCTGTGTTAGATATGATGAAGCATTACTATTGGTGCATTTGCAAATATGCTTATTTCCGCTGTGTTTATATTGAGTATGAGTCTGCACACAAAATATTTTAATTGTTATGAATTTATGAGTAATGTATGGGGCTGAGATTGTCAAATAAGCCCGGTATATTGGTCACATTTCCTTCCTTGCATCGGATTGATGGAAGGGGACGTTACATCATCACAATCAACCTATTTGACTTATTCAACTCATCAACTCCACCTAAAAATAATTAACCACCACCTCCAGCAACTGCATCAATCTATATCAACTCTACAAACATGCCATACAATACTACTAAAAACCTCCCCTTTTATGAGGGAGAAAAATATCCAAAAACACATTGGTTTGTCTATGAGAAAATATGGGAATTCCAAGATGTCACAAACAAAATAAAAAAATTGCACAATCCACAAGAGGAGCAATGAAAAAAGTGCTCACTTGGTTACCTCAAGACTTAGCCAAAATAGTACATTTTTACAAGAAGGGAAGGTTCCACAAGACTTTGCATAAAAGAAAAAGAAAGTCCTTGCAATGAAATTCTCTCCTTATGCACTGATAAATGTATGTTTATACAATATTTGTACTTAATTATGTAGTAAGGATATGTGCAGTAGAACGTGAAAGGGAAATTATTATCTAATAAATGCATACTATACCTATAGGACATTTTCACTTAAATACTATAGCTAGAAAAATCTTACAATTAGGGATATGGTGGCCCAAATTATACAAAAACTACAAACATAAGATAAAATAATGTTATAAATGTCAAAGACTGGTTTGACTTATAAAAGGGGATGTGTTCCTAAGAGAACCCTAGAATCCCCTTTGAAATTTAGGAATTCAACTTTGTAGGCCCCTTTCCTAAGATAACAAGAAGAACAACATGGTGGGATGCCCAATAGGGCAGATAAACAATTTACCAAACATAGGCAAAAAAAGACATAGGAAATAGGTTTCAAAGCATACTTATCTCATTAACATATGTACATATTAATACATATGATATGACCCTTGGGTTCACATTCCCAAGATGTCTCTTGGACTTCTGAGATGAATCTTCATCTCCACCTAACCTAACTGATTAGGTTCCAACAATCCTCCCCTTATCCGATGGGGCATATAGGAGTCCAAGTAAAGAGTTGAAATATGGAGCTTCAAATGGTTGACAGTGCTCTGTAAATCAAAGGTTAGCAGAAGTTGAAGTATTCTACTAAATGGGTAGTTTTAGGCACAGGGGCTTCACTAGAAGGAAATATAATACCACGTTCATTCATATTGCGGTATTAAATATTCATGTAAACCTAAAAATTATATTGCTTATATATTAAGGGGCGAAGGTTTTTATTTATTTATTGTAACAATACAAAAATACTTTGGGGTCTTTTTTATATGGGCAGGCTGACAAATATCCACCAAATGGAGATGACGGGATCATGACGAGATCACGGCCGGATGAGAAAACGAGTTGAGGCAAGCCTCGGGCTTACCAGTACGCAAGGAAATAGTGTCTTGAGTCATGCTTGAGGCCAGGGGGTTTCATGGTGAAGTGGGTTTCCAGTCGAGAGACAGTGATCATTGATAACCAATTGTTACCAATAGCACTCAGCCAGTTGTTACCAATAACCTTGGGAGGATGAAAGCCTCTAGGGCATGTTATAGGCCCTCTATAGGCCTTGGGGGCTTGAATACCAAACCACTTGTGCCTATTACAGGCCTTGGGAGGCTTAGTCATCCTCCTAGAGCTTGTTACAGGCCCTGGGGGATTGGATACCTAGCCCACAATAGGCTTAGTCAACGATTGGGGAACTGTAACATGCAATCTAAATGTTGTACTATGTGAATTGGCTCTAGTGACATACACGAAGTGATCTCCTATCTCTTCATTAGACCATTAGATATTGAAAATCATAATGAGATGTGGTTGAGTAATTGCATTGTGGGTGAAGTAATGTGCATCCACAATATACATCGAAAGAAGCAAGGTGTATTGTAGAATGCATGGCGGGTCATAAGAGGGGTATCATATCAATATACTAGGTAGAAATATAAAGGGGTATAAAAAATGTTAATGAAAAAATTGATACATACAATATCTAATGAAAATAGGGGTTTTTTTAAATTGGGAAGGTATATTGGGAGGGGGTTAAAAAAAATGATTTTGGAAGGTATTTTCCAATATTTAGTTAAATTAGGGGTATTGTTTCATATGCTACGAACAAATGTGCTATGAGAGCGGTTTATTGAGTGAAGCCCCTATGGTTTTAGGATGACCACAAAATCTTGAACTTGGTGATAACTCTAGTTCTTGCTCAATGGTTCTCTGGAACTTGGATTTGACTCAGGTTCTCTCTAGAACTTGTCCCTAGGGATCAATGGTTCCTTGTGTAAGTGGTGGTTTAAGGACCTACATAGACTAATGTCTACCAGAAGCCGTAGGAGGCTGGCATCTTCTACTAAATAGGTGGTTTTAGGCTGACTACAAATTGATGTCTATCAGAAGAAATATGAAAATGATGTCTTCTACTAAATGGGTGGCTTAAGGATGACCAAAAACTCTGGAGGTCAGTGTAACATGGCTCAGATTTTGGTTCAATGCAGAAGATCTAACTTTGGCTAGGTGGCTTTGGCTCGAGGTTCTGGAAACTTGCACAAGGTTCCAGTAATGGATTTGGCACTAGTTCACGCTTATTTTATCTGGCTCATTTGTTATTTACCACCATTAATTCCCCCATATCAGGAACAAGGTGAGGAGGAGAATTTCTCTTAGCTGTAAGATGTCTCATTACTCAAGAATGAATTCTTTTGTATGACATATATATCTTCTTTGTTTCTCACGACCATTTTCGAGAAGCGATCCATTCATAGTGAATCTTCTCTCTTGTAGGTTTCTTCAAAATGAAGCATATGTCGTAATAATGGGTATGCTTTCCACAATGCTTACAAGGATGAAGATAAATACATTGATATTTCATATGGCCAAAAATATCACAACATTGGAATTTCAAACTCTAAATAGGTGTAGATGAAGATGAAGTTTCTTTCAAGAACCCAACACTCTGAAACTAGACTGAATTGGAGTAATTAGGAATGTGAACCATTACTTACTTGTCATATCCAATACCATTTCCATGCTTGTTGTGGGTGACCTCTTCCCATGGTTTGATGATGGGATTGATAAAAGCAAGTGGAACCTTTGTATTCATAACTTCATCTTCATTTTCTTTTTCTTGCAAAGTGGAATCATTATATGCAATATATTGAAAGGAATCATAAAGAGTATTGTTTTGAATGGGAACAAGTTCAAAATATGTTTCTTCTTGTAGAAGTTCTGACTCAAGCTGTAGAAACTCAAGTGTATCTTGTGATTCTTGTACACAATTTTGAATGTGGGTGAGAGTAGTATTGTCAACCATGATAATGTTTCTGAAAAAAGAGAGAAGTAGAGTGGTCAGTAACTCTACCAAACCATGGATTCACACCATTAATAAATTGAAGACTCACTCAACTAAATAATGGATTCTTGCAACTCCACCCTTTTACAAACACTCAAACTCAAAAAATGAAGGGTGTTCGTCTCAGCTGAGAATGCACCCAAATACAATGCAATTCAATTTTCAATTTTGACACTTACAAGATAATTATTCCAAGTATCAAAAATACAATAAAACTTACAGAAATTATTATTTGCAAGTTACAATTTGATGTTGATGTTGAAGTTGAAAAAATGAATGCTTTATCTGCATGGAAATAATGTAAGTATCTTCAATCAAAATCTTTACATCATTTTACAAGAGTCTTGCAAGTTCCACTATATTGAACATGGTATTCTACACTCTTTGTTCAATGTGCTTTAGAGGATATAAATGAGAACTCAAATTTTTTTAATAATATAATGATTCACTATTAAAATGTTGTGTAATGTTCAACTTATCATACCAAAACATGGAAACACACATGCTTCAAAAGTGTTATATAGTGCAGTCATGAATGTGTTGATTAATGCAACCACATTAAGGTACCATGAGAAACTCATCATGTTGATGAAGATGGTACAATATTCCACATATTAGAAAAATTAATTTAATATTGACCTAGTGTATTCTTACCACATGTTGTTGAGATGCCCATGTGTTGTACTATACACCTTCGGAGTTTATTTTCAGTATTTATGAACAAAAGAGGATAACATAGCCTTTGGTTCCAAGAATTTATGGCATGGATTTGTGGTAGATGATAAAAGATAAAATACGGTGATGCAATGATGCTTCGATGGTGGTCGGCTTCAAAGCTTTATCTAAAACCCATCTGTTTCAAAAAAAATGTTACTGCTCTAGGACATCAAATTTTGAATAGAATAAAAATAAAATATCCTTCTCAAGACAATCCCTCCTCTTCTATTGGAGTGATTTGCACAAATACACTAAATCAAGAAGAATATTTCCACGGAGATCTGTAATAGTTGTTGCTCATAAACAATATTTATGTTAATGCATTAGATAGAAACATGAACCAACAAAAAATGCTACAATGTCCTTTCATATGCATCATACATACAAAGTAGAGAACCTTTTTTTGAGATTGTGGATATTAGGACACAATGCCTAAAGAACTATTAGAATGGACTACCCCAACATGCCCTTATCAATGAATTCTTTGAATACCCATACAACAAACACACTTGGAAGATCCAACTTCCTATCTATGCTTGTTCGACATCCTCTCCAAATTCTCATTTCACAGTTTCATGAATATGAAGGGTTCCCTTTTCAAAAATCACTACTAGTCAATGCAATACATCTGATGCATTATAGGTCCTTATATCACCCTTTCAATTGGTCCAAAATTTCCATTACGCTCATCCAATTCAACTTAGTGTTGTGTATTCATGCACAAACCATGTAGTAAACACCATTCACCAACAAATTTATGGATGCTTCAAGCTCATCACTTCAAACATTACATGCAACAATAGATAAGGTACAAGATAGGTGTGGAGGCATGAAAACTCAGTGAAAAAATGAGCCAGGGCATAACATTCAAAACGAAATGCCCTATTCTTATTCCAATCTACTTCACTATGCAAAAACACCCTCTGTGACCAGCAAATGAAGTGAGAGAATGTGACATACGATACTAGTGAAATTGAACAGTTGGGGAGATTCTAGGGTTATCCAATGCACTAAAGAATGTAGTCAGTGGAGGAGTTCATTCCATTCATGCATTTAATACTACAATTCTTAATTCCAACAATTATTAATTCCAACACAGCAAGGATGTGAACTTAACCACAGTCACCACCATCATGCAAAGTATGCATTCACCATAGTCACGTAGAGAAGGAATTCACAATCTTCAAGCTCAATCTATCACCATTACTGGTAGCATCATGCATCAGAAGGGACAAGTCTCAGTCACCAAGTAACAGGAGAAGCACTCGCATGCAATAGCACAATGGTGGAGTCCTCTTGCAACAATCACTTCAACATAGGCATGATTAATTCTAGGGTTCGTTGATGGATTAAGGAGAAATATTGTAGCTTCAGTTTAAGGTGGTGATGCACTAATGGAGTATGGACACAACAAATTCATAAGTGTCAACTCCAATGCTTCAAAAGTTCATTCAATTCAACATTCAATAGTATGCATAATATCAATGCACAGTAGAGGAGGAGATATGTCTCACTCAGATATCCATTCATCATCACCAAAAAGAGAGAGAAATATGTATTCAATGCACATGTAGGTTGTACCTTGTTGATGTGGGGATAAACGATCTCAAAATGGAGAGAGATGTTGGGTTCTTTGGCTTATGTAGAGGACTGGAAAGAATACTAGTAAAGACAACATTGGTAGACAAAGATGTTGAATTCTAAGCATAGGTATGGAAAATTTTCTACAAAATAGAAAAGGCCTCAGATCTATTATTGGATCTGATACCAATATTGGGATTCCCAATAGGGTAGATAAACAATTTATTAAACATAACCAAGAAAAGAAAAGGAAATAGGAATCAAAGCACACTTATCTCATTAACGTATGTACATATTAATACATATGATATGACTCTTGGGTTCATATTCCAAATATTTATCTTGTACTTATAAGATGACCCTTCGTCTCCACCCAACTTGACGGATTAGGTTCTAGCAGAACATGAGAAAAATACATCATTGCAGTAGTAGAATTCTTGACCAAATGGATAGAGGTAGAACCAAAAATAAATTCTACAAAAGAGGTAGCAGCCAAGTTCATCTATCAAAATATAATCATAAGTTTTGGATTCCCTTTAACATTAAGAACTTACCAAGTAAAACAATTCATGAATAGCGCAATTGAGGTACTAATGAAATAATTATTGATTAACAATCAAAAACATTCTCCCTACCACCCTCAAGCAAATGGAGCAATTGAAACCTTCAACAAAACCTTGTCTAAAATGCTTTCCAAAATATGGAACATCGACAAGGATAATTGGGATCAAAAGTTAGATTGTTTCCTCTCGACATGTAGGTCTACTTATAAAACATTGACTAAAAAAACTCCTTTAAAACTAGTATATGGACAAGAGGTATTGATTCCACTACATTTCACAACAAATACAAACAAAATAGCCATTGAGTTAAAATTTGACTATGACAAAGCTAAAGAAGAGAGACTATACCAACCCAATAAGATAGAAGAAGAAATAGTAGTATCCCTCCATCATCATGAAGTAAAAAAATAATAGCAAAAGGCATGGCATGATACAAACATTAAAAAAAAAATTGATATAGGGAACATTTTCCTCTTGTATGATAGTAAAATAAAAGGGAAACCAATAAAATTGGAAACAATATGGCTAGGACCATTTATAATAGACTACATAAAACCTAGTGGGGATGTACATTTAATAACACTACAAGGGAAATTCCTCGAGAATGCGTAAGTGAGTGGTGCTTGACTGAAGAGGTACCACATGTGAAAAAAAAACCATTCGGTTAGGAAAAAATGGGTCAAATAATTGTTAATTATAAAAATACTAATCAATATGAATCGATGCAATAACTATTACATAGAGATCATGATGGTGGATTAGCAACAAGACTATTCATGCAATTTATGGCAATTTGAAAAATACGAAAGAAACTAGAGCTGGCCAAATTAATGAAATAAATGGATGCACAGATTGAACCTGACTGATCAAGAAATAATCAAGAGGAATAACACAACAAAGGATGGAGAAATGAAAAGAAGAAAGCACTACAAAATCACTACAAAGCAACCAATGGAAGAAAAAGTACACTATAGATACAATCAAAAGAAGAAAACTAGTCAAAGTAAAAAAAAATTCAACCACCCCCAAAAATATGGTCAATGAGAAGCCAATGGGTCAATTCACCAATTGGAATATGCAATCAATACTTGACTTTAATGAGCCACATCATTGGAAATACCATTACACAAGCAATTAGTGAATATGCAGATTGAAATATCCTATAAATACACATCGATCTTGAAGTGAAAGTAACAAAATTCTTGCAAGGGACATAATCACTAGTGGGGAAAGAGAACCAAAACTTAATCAACCTAACTTCCTAAGAAAATATGAAGAAATATGGAAATAAAGATGAGAGGGTTTATTTCACATATCCTTAAACCCAAGTCAACGAGTGTTGAACATGTTATCACTCAAGAATCTCTTGGGTTGCAGCAGAAGGGATCATGAGGTAATTGTTTCAAACCAAGCTTTGGTGGATGGAAACTAGCCTTTCCACCCACGGAGAGGACTCTCACTTTCACAATTCACTGAACACTTAGATTATTATTTGCACAAGCTGGTTATAGGTAAAATGGTCGCTATACCTTCAGATAATGACTTATAGGGATTTTTCACTTGGTCGGGGTTAAGGACAAGAGCACCATTGAGCATGGAGTTAAACTTCAGTGGATTTATAGTCACAAATGACCAATTTAGACCACAATTTAAGAGGCGGAGGCAAGGTAGATGAGGTTTTTTCAAGTCAAAGATATCAGCAGGTGAAGGAAGAAAAGGAAAAAAATTCCATCATAGAGCTAGAGCATTTGCAAATGAATTCTAACCTGCAACTTCAAGAAGAAAGGGTGGAATACCTAGTCATATGCATCTGAAGCATAAAATATGAATTTCAGACCATGTAGTCTTGATCTAGATACTGCAGAAGCAAACAATCAATGGAAATACAAATGAAGAACACATGCACGGGAAGTAACAGACATCAAAACACTCATCACAAGAATCTTTGCTCCAGAATAGGGTCTTCTCATGAATTGAAAGGCTGAATTTGATACATACACGGAGCTTTTAATCTCTTAGAATCCAGAAACATCCAACCCTTTGGTCTTATTCAAAACATGCCTCTATATGATTACAAAATATCTAATAACTTCTAACTAATTCAACCATGAATGGTCATTTACTATCAATAGTCTTTAACTGGAAAGGATGAGGTCGTTCACATCGAACTACTCGAACCAACTACCTCTAAGCTTGTTATACGCGCCGATGGGAAACTTTGTGCGTTGTCAATGTGCCTTTGGGCCTTGGAAACCACTTGTTTGTCCTTCGTATTGGGTTTTTTTAGGCTGATTTGGACGAGTAAAAAGGCTGTGTTTCTCTTTGGTTTCCATATCGGCTCCCAATCATGCCATTTCCGTGTGAAATTCTTCATTTTCCGCCACCGTAATTTACCCTGTAAAACATCTTCGATCCACAATTATCGTCCCACATTCGACAATTATCGTCCAATGTCACTTCCGCAATCCGCATTCTGCAATGTGGGTTGCAAAAATCAGAAATCCATTGCACAACCTCGCAGAAATTACCTCCGCAATATGCATTCCGCAATACGGGTTGCAGATATAGGAAATATGAACTTGCACCACAGGAAAATTATGCTTCCACAATCCGCATTCTGCAATGAAGGTTGTGGAAATCGGAAACCCAACTTTACACCTCTGGAAAAATTTTGTTCTGACTTCTGCAATCTACAATGCGGGTGCGGAAAGTAAGAAAGTTGGAAAAGAGGGAAAGCGGAAAGCGAAAAATCTCTCATCTGGTGTGCTGTGGATCATCTCCCAACCGTTGATTTGGCCCTGATCTTCAATCTCAACCATTCATCTTCTCTTTGAAATAGGAATATCAGTCAAGGAAATTTGTCTTCCGCAGTTTTTTTGGGTCGTCAGATCCGTACTTTTGCAACTGCTTTGGCCATTAACTTATGCACTTTCTCCTTGGAGAAATCCTTCATCCGCCGTCGATCTCCTTAGCCCGATATGGACCGTTCCTTCTCGTCTGAGTGCAGATAACCTCCATTTCTTCATCCTTTTCATTGCGACTTGATCATTTGATGTGGATTTTCTTAACACTTAGCCATTTTTTGGGATTTCTGATTCTTCCTTTGGCGTAAGAGGTCAATGGGCATGCTTTGGGTTCAGGTAGGGAGATTCGCTTTCCTTCTTTGGCAAGGACAGTGATAGGGGTGATAATAGCGGCTCCAACCGGGGATGTTATCCTCCTTGTGAGGTAGTAAGAATAGTAGGCCAACTTCCTCTTTTTCCTTTTTCCTTTTTTCAAACAAAACTAAAAAATGGATAACTGAAACTCAACAAAAAATGATATTGTATAGTGCAGGTGGGTCGACTGGCTTGTTTTTCACTGGAGATAGCGCTTCAAGAACTGCCCATTGACGGGTATGTTTCCCACTGGCTCACCATCCTCATCCTGTAAGAAGAAAGTGTTGTTTCCATGGTGAGCGATGACTGTATAGGGCCCTTACCAGAGGTTATCAAAATTTTGGACTTGGTCTTCTCTTCTAGCATCCCATTTCAACACTGGATCTCCCACTTGGAAATCATCAACCTTGGTCTTTCTGTCAAAAGTCTTCTTAACATTCTCTTGAGCTAGCACAGGTTCAGTATGTACTCTATCTCTGACTTCCTTATCTCAACCAGTTGGTTAGTTCTCCTTAGCTCGGGGTTTCACTCTTCTTCCTACTCCTATAGAAGCCTCATAGCAGGCCCTATGAGGGAATCAAGAAATATGAATTATGTTCCATATACTAATTTTAAAGGAGAAGTTCCAATCGATCTTTTAGAAGCAATCCTATCATCCCATAGAGAAAATGTTAGCCTGGTGTGCCATGCCCTTTTTTTTTCTTGCAGCCGCTTCTTGATGATCCTAAGCAAGATTTTGTTGGATGACTCAGCTAATCCTTTTCCCTGGGGTGGTAAGCAACAGAATGGCCCAATTTTATGTGGAATTTGTCACATAATTTGACCATTTTCTTGGACTTGAATGCTTGAGAATTGTTAGTGATTATTTTAACAGGGAAACCAAACCTGGACATGATATTTTCCTCTAGAAATTTGATGATGACTGTGTTTGTGTCTTTCGTAGTTGGTATTGCCTCAATCCATTTAGTGAAATAATCAGTGGTAGTCAATATCCACCTATTTTTTCCAAAGGAGTTGGGGAAAATTTCACCAATGAAGTCAAGCCCCCATTGCTGGAAAGGGGCTTATATGGAGATTGATTTCAAAGGTAAGGATAAAAGATTCATCTTCCCTTCAAATATTTGGCATTCATGGCAAGTAGCTATTTCCTTATATGCATCTTTGAACATGGTGGGACAATAAAACCCTACCCTGAGAATTTTGTTGACAATGGCATTCCAATAATGATGCCCCCCACAAACACCTTTGTGGAATTATTTCAAGGTCACTTTGGCTTCATCTTCCACTATATAGTTCAGTAGAACACCTCCAGGGTCTTTCCAATAAAGGTAGCCATTCAAGATGCAAAACTTTTCATCCTTCATCTTGGTTGATATAGCTTTGCTTTTACCCATCTCATGGGGTGCTTGTAAGTTCTGCAAAACATATATGATATCAGAATACCAAGGAGAAGACATGAATTTTTTTGATACCTGTGATAGTGGGACTTGGGCATTTTCTTCCTGCATGTGTGAAAGCAATTTCACACTTAGTGAATCCCAATTTGATTCATCCATGATCCTGGACAATCCTTGTCCTTTGATAAGCTTTGTAGGTTTTATATCCAAGTCATATTCAAGAGAACAGCTATCCACTTAGCCCTTCTACCCTATGGATGAGGTTGTCTCAATATATCCTTTACAACAACATTAGGAACATAAGCAAAAACATGGGAATGCAGAACATAAACTCTGAAATATTTCAAGGTTTTAATCATGGCATATGCCTGCTTCTCCATGATGTTGTAATTGAGCTTAGCATATCTAAGAGCTCTTCTAAAGAAATCTATGGGCTTCTCATCTCCTTCCTGATTTTTCTGTAAAAGAACTCCAACTATGGAATGCTCAAAGGAAAAAGAAAACATAAGGAACTCTTTGTCAAAATCAGGACTGATTAGTACAGGTGCTTCGACTATTTCCCTTTTTATGTCTCCAAATGCTTGTTTGGCTTCAACAGTCCACCTAATCTAAGTGTCCTTCTTAAACATGCTTGTGATTGACCTCATGATCTCTGCAAACTTGGGGATGAACCTTCTTGTGAAATTCATTGTGCCTAGAAAGGATTGAACCTCTTTTTTACTCCTAGGGAGTTCAATTTTTTGTACTGTGTCAACTTTGTCTAAGTCAATTTTGATCTCGTCTTTAGATATTATGTGACCTAGCAGCTTGCCTTCTTGCATGGAAAAGTTTGAATTTTGGGGGTTGAAAGAGATTCCAAATTTTCTGCACTTGGAAAACACTTGATGCAAATGTTTCAAATGCTCTGTATCAAACTTAGAATATACAGTGACTTCATCCATGTATATGACTACAAATTTGTCTTTCTCTTCTGCAAAATCTATGTCCATAACTCTTTGGAAGGTAGCTCTTGCATTCAACAGACCAAAAGGAATTTTTGCATACATGAAGGTTCCCCAAGGTGTGGTAAATGTTGTCTTGTCTTGGTCTTTTGGTTGCACCTTAATCTGATTGTACCCTAAAAATCCATCCAGCATGGACATTCTTGCTGCCCCTACAACCTTTTGTAAAATGTGGTCCATTTTGGGCAGGGGGTAGTTGTCCTTTAGGGAAACTTTGTTCAAATTTCTAAAGTCAATAGACAGTCTAATTTCACCATTTTTCTTTCTCACTGGGACTATGTTAGCTACCCACATTCAAAACCTTAAGGAGACTATGATTTTGGCTTCATATAGCATGTTCACCTCTTTTTCTATCAGTGGGAGCAGCATAGGATTTATCCTTCTTAGTTTCTGCCTAAATGGTTTCTCCCCTGTCTTGACTAGTATGGTATGTTGGATGATAGTAGTGTCATATTACTTCAAGTCTTCATAGCACCATGCAAACACATCATAAAACTTTCTCATTAAATCCACATAGTCATCTTTAGGACCTGGGGTTAAATACTTTGACAGTTTGACAATTTTGGGCTCTTCATCATTCCCAATGTTACAGTCTTCCACTTCACTATGGTTTGGAGCAACCTTATGATTTTTTGCCACATCATTTTCATCAAAAATCATTTCCAATGACACCAATCCATTGGGTATATAATTTATCTTCAGCTGCAGGATCTCTCTGTCTCCCAAAGCGGTTAGGAGCTATGGTGGGTCAGGTTCCCATTCATCACATGAATAGTTCTCTTGATCAATTTGGGTGTTGGAAAAGTCTTCAGTCATATATAGGAATTTCTTGATCTGCTAATCATATTCAAATATTTGTCAATGTTTGGTATTGTCTAGAACAAAGGGTCTATGCCTTAAATTGATCATGTAAGCTTTGGTACGATAAGAAGGGAGTTGAAATTTTCTAGCAGAGCTGGCCAAAATGTATGCTATTGTATTTTGATCTCTAGGGATGAAAGAAATATCATGCTCTATGAAGAAATTGTCAAACATATCCCAAACAACATTTCTGTAAGCCGTCATTTTGGGATGTTTAGTCTCATAATTTCCATTCACCTATTGGATTATTAGCTCTGCATCTCATAAAATTTGATATTTTTATCTCTTAGATCTTTGAGTGCATTCAGACCCAACAGTAGGGATTCATATTATGCCACATTATTGGAACAGTAAAACATTAGTTTAAAGGTATGCAATATGTTGAATTCACTTCCTTCATCTGGAGGGATGATCCATACTCCTGCACTAGCTCCTTCTTTATTCACAACTTCGTCAAACCTCATAGTCCAGTGCTCTTCTCTTTGGACTGTGGTTGTATTTTCCATTTCTAATTATGATTTTTCATCATTTCCCTTCTCCATTTGCTAACTACTTCCTTCTAGTTTTAATGAGCTATCAATGCATGATGTCTCTTTCTCATTAATGGAATTATCATTTGTTTCAGGTAGATCCATAATTTTCACACCCTTCTCTTCAGAAACAGGATCATAACAAAAAATTGAGGTACCTATATCAGTGTCTACCGCAACAATGGGATGATTATCAAGATTACTCTTACTACTTATTACATAGGAAAATCTATGCTCCTTGTACAGTATTATGTTTTCTCCAAAAATAGGGATGGTAGCATAAGACATGTCCATCTATAGATTTCCTTTTAGCTTTGATTCCCAAGACCTAGATAATAGAATTCCAAATTTAGGTGGAATATCAGCCACTACCACATCCATGATTACATTCTTCTGGGGTATTTGAGTTAGTGAGACCACCATGTCTTTAATCATCCCTAAACATTGGACTCTTCTAGAATAAAAGGAGAATAGATCTTTATAGGGCCTTGTGATTTCTAACCCCGGACTTTCCACCACTGATCTTGGCATGAGGTTATGTGAAGCTCTAGAATCTAACATAGCATTGTGTAATATATGATCATGTATGTTTAGAGTGATATAGAAGGGAGGAACGTCATTATCTGGAGCACTTTCAACATGGGGACCAAACAAAAGAGTGGTTTTGTCATCATGCAAATTGAGAGTATTAGGATGCTTTCCTTCTACTCCATTCACTACTTTATGATATTTGTACTCTGCTTTTTGGCCAACTCATTTAAAGGAATTGAGATTTTAATCTTAGATATTTTATTCTCTAAACTGAAATCAAAATGGATCTTTTCTAGTGTTTTTACATTACCTTCATCTCTCCCTTCTGGACCCTTTTTAGGAGCTTCTCCCCCCTTCTCAGGTGCCTTATCAAAGGTTACATTTTTTGGGTCACCCTTCATAGAAGCTTCTTTTCTTTGTTGCTAAGAAGAAGATGGCTCAACAATATCCTTTCCTTGGCCTATTGTTACCTTCTTACCTCTTAAATTATGTTTTCTCTGAAATTCATAGATTGCATTTTGGAAGCCTCTTTGGTATTGATCTGATTTTGATTCTTCTAGGCTACTATCTAATTGCAGGGATGATTGGTCATGTTCCTCTTTAGTTAAATAGAAATAGGGTTGGATCTGACCAAAGAGGTGGATTTGGTCATCAGGGTTTCCATCTTTTTCTTCTCCTGCTATTAAGTTCTCATTAAAAGGTGGTCTAATTGGTTGATTCTCATCATTTCTAGGATCCCTTGGCTCTCTTAGTATTCCTTGTGGGGCAGGAGATCTCATGTAATTGTTATTTCAAGCTTGAGGCACTGGGTTTTCTTTTGTAGTAGGCCTATTGTCAAGGGAGATCCTATCCACCATCATTTCCATAGTCCTCATCATTTGCTCAAATATGGTATCAATGGATTGGGATGTGGAAGGTTGGACTGCCTCATTAGATCGCTTTTTCCCAGCTTCATTTATGTGCTTCATTTTACCTGAGGCCATCAAATTAACTTCTACTTCTACAGCATATTTTTACATATCAGGTAGAGTGGCAGATATCCTTTCTCTCAGCATGAGAGAAAATTCACTGTCAAAGAAACTAGCATAATGAAGCTTGGATGCTCCCACAGGAGGCTTGATGTCCACAGGGATAGAATTATACATTCTCATGAATCTAGATGAAAAATATTGGACAATCTCAACATTAGTTTTCCTTTTGTTTTCATACTGAGTGATAATTTAGAGAGGATTTTGTTTATCCTAACCTCTGGCTAGGAAATCTTGTTCAAATCTCGCATAGGTAGCAATTCCTCCTTTTGGGAGGGCTTTGAACCACTTCTTCACTTCTCCTTCAATACTTTGGGAAAATAACCTCATATTGACATCATATTTATCTGCCTCTTCTAGGTATATAAAATCATTAAAGTGGTCCACATGCTATTGTGCAGAACCATTTCCTTCCCCATCAAATTTCATGAGGCGTTGGGAATAACCCACAGGTAATTTATGGAGATTAGCAGGGAGAGCTAAAGGAGAAAATATGGAAGCCATTGCTATTAGATTTTTCTTAGGTGCAAGGGAAATTCTTGAAGTAGCAGGAGTAACAATAGGTATTACAAAAGTATGGCTTGGAATAGTAGGAGGAGTAATCAAGACTTGGGTATTTTTGCTAGCGTCTTTAGTGAAGAGAAATAAGTCATTGTTTTCTTCTTTTGCTTGTAAATTTTCCCACAAAGCACTCGGACAATGTGTTTGGAATTTTCTTTGGTCAAACAAGGATTTTTTTAGATCTGATTTAGATTTAGACCTAAACAAGGGTTGTTCGGTTTTTAAATCCCAAGAGACAATCTCTATAGCTTGTTCCTCTTCTTTAGGTAGAGAAAAAAACCTAGTTAATGGGGAAATACATGTTTGTTCTTTCTTTGCTTTCCTGTTGATATTCTCAGGATCTGATACAAACTTTGATAGTTCAAGATATAGCTGACTTCTGGTAGGTATCCTTTTGGAAGCCAGAATTCTTCCAAGAAATCTGCCAATCTAAAAGTTGGAGTCGTCAGGGAAAATGTTACAACCTTGAAATTTCTGATCCTCTGTTTTCCCTCAGAGATCTGATTTGATACTTTGAAATTCTTGTTCTGGGAAAGAATTCCTTCGACTCCTCAGTATGGTCGCCACAATGTTATCACTCAAGATTATCCTGGGTTGTAGCAAAATGGATCATGAGGTAATTGTTTCAAATCAAGATTTGGTGGATGGAAACTAGCCTTTCCACCCATAGAAAGGGATCTCTCTTTCACAATTCACTCAACACTTAGAATATTATTTGCACAAGCTGTTTATAGGTAAAAATGGTGGATAGACCTTCAGACAATGACTTATAGGGATTTTTCAGCTGGTTGGGGTTAAGGACAAGAGCACCATTGGGCATGGAGTCAAACTTCAGTGGATTTATAGTGACAAATGACTGATTTAGACCACAATTTAAGAGGAAAAGGCAAGGTAGATGAGGTTTTTCAAGTCAAATATATCAGCAAATGAAGGGAGAAAAGGAAACAAATTCCATCATAGAGCTAGAGCATTTGCAAATGAATTCTAACCTGCAACTTCAAGAAGAAAGGGTGGAATACCTAGTCATATGCATCTAAATCATAAAATATGAATGTCAAACCATGTAGTCTTGATCTAGATACTGCAGAAGCAAACAATAAATAGAAATAAAAATGAAGAACACATTAACAGGAAGTAACAGACATCAAAACACTCATCAAAAGAATCTCCGCTAAAAAATAGGGTATTTTCATGAATTGAAAGGCCGAATGTGATACATACATAGAGATTTTAATCTCTTAGAATCTAGAAACATCCAACCCTTTGGTCTTATTTAGAACATGCCTTTATAGGATTACAAAATATCTAACAAATTCTAACTAATTCAACCATGAATGGCTATTTACTGTCAACAGTCTTTAACTGAAAAGGATGAAGCCGTTCATGACGAACTGCTTGAACCAACTGCCTCTGATCCTATTACACTCGTCGGTGGGAAACTCTGTGCACTGTTAGTGTGCCTTTGGGCCTTGGAAACCGCCTATTTGTCCTTCGGATTGGGTCGTTTTAGGATGATTTGGACGGGTAACCAGGCTATGCTTCTCTTTGGATTCCATATCGTCTCCCAATCGTGCCATTTCCTTGTGAAATTATTCATTTTCCATGGCTGTAATTTACCCTATAAAACATTTTCGATCAACAATTATTCTCCTGCAATCCGCATTCCGCAATGTGGGTTTCGGGAATCAGAAATCCAACTTTATGCCTCTAAAATATCACTTCCGCAATCCACATTCCGCAATGCGGGTTGAAAAAATCGGATAGCCATTGCACAACCTCATAGAAATCACCTCCGCAATCTGCATTCTGCAATGCAGGTTGCGGATATTAGAAAGCTAAATTTTCACCCCCAGAAAAATTATGATTCCGTAATGCGGGTTACGAAAATCAGAAAACCCAACTTTACGCCTCTGGAAAAATGTCGTTTTGAATTCCACAATCCGCAATGTGGGTGCGGAAAGTCAGAAAATCAGAAAAGTGGGAAAGAATAAAAGTATAAAATCTCTCATCTGGTGTGCTATGGATCGTCTCCCAGCCATTGTTTTGGCCCTGCTCTTCAATCCCTACCGTTCATCTTCTCTTTGAAAGCGGAAGATCAGTCGAACAAATGGGTCTTTCGCAGTTGTTTTGGGCCGTCAGATCCGGACTTCTGTGACCCCTTTGGCCATTAACTTTCGAGCTCTTTCCCCAGAGAAATCATTCATCCATCGTTGATCTCCTTAGCCTGATCTAGACCGTTCCTTCTTGCCTGAGTGCGAAAAACCTCCATTTATTCATCCTTTTCATTATGGCTTGATTGTTTGGCATGGATTTTCTTGACACTTAACCATTTTTGGGGATTTCTTATTCTTCCTTTGGCGTAAGAGGTCAATTGGCATGCTTGGGGTTTCGATAGGGAGACTCCTTTTCCTTCTTTGGTGGGGACATTGATTAGGGTGATAACAGAACCTATAACCAAAAAGAGACAATATCAAGAACCAAAAACAGAGCTAGAAGCCATAATGGATTGAATCTGATATGCGAAGATAGAGGAAATAGACTAGGATAAACACTAGAAAAACCACAAGACATTAGTGGTAGTTAAGGAAGGTGGAGCGATGAAGCCCTCATTTTAGAGAAAGAAAAAATAATATCCTTTTTGGGTGCTCCCCAAGTCATATGTTTTTGTGGTTGGAATGAAAAAGGAACAAAATTCATAGTTAGTCGATACCATAGAGAGAATATTTTCCTCAAAAAACTAATATAAATCACACCAACACTTATTTAACGAATCATAGTCTTTTAAAATATTGGTGATCCCATTTGTTGTTCCTCTATATGTTCCTAGCTATAGAGGAACTATGATGAGGCATCTAACAACTTACTTTAGGCCTCATTTCCTCATGTTGGATCTTGGAGCTAGAGGGAGTAACCCTTAGTGAGTTAGTTACCCATTGTCACCACAACATCCTCCCACAATATTCAACACAAAATACCATATTTCAAGTGATAAGGAACAAGAATAATAAGTGTTGAAGGAAAAATACAATAGGTTGAACTAAAAAGAGTAAAAAATCTCAAACCAAAGTCCTTTCCATCAGGAACTGGATTCTTGGTTTGTACAAAACAGAATTTGATAATAGTAGATGGAGGAAATTAAGTAGAACAGCATACCTTAGGCATAAAAATGAGTAAGGAAGTATTTGTTGGCCTAAGATGATGAAAATATTAGACCCCTTAGGAGTTTAAAGAAGTAATCAAGCATTTGATAAGTGAGTAAATGTTTTTGGCATAAAATAATGAATCCAACAAGGAAATAAGTGTATTCGGTTGAGCACAAAATAATGAATTCAGTAACTTGACACTTATACTATAATATAAATATATATTGAACATAAATATATATATATATACTAAAAGTACAAGAAAAGGTTGAAAGAGAGTCAAAATCCTTTCCTTTGAACTCTCTACTTCCTACAAATACTTCATATAAAACTGAAATAATATGAAACCAAATGTACCACAAACTATATTTCTTTCATCCGTAATACATACAAGGCTAACCTCTAGCTTACAATATGGTAAAGAAAGAATATAGATGTAAAATAAGAAGCCTAACACAAAAAATTATGAGAAACATGGATCTGCAAACAATCAATGAATCCATGGAAGGTTTATTGATCTTCCAAATTTACAAACAACCCCTCGGGATCCAAGAAAAAATCATCCAAAAGGATTGCCAATTACCCCTCCTTTCATAATGTCTTCAATCACCCCTTTATTCTCCTCAAATGTTGAGATAGATGATGAAATCATGGAACTACTTTCTAAATATCAGTTATGGGGATAAGGTTTACTGAAAAATTCAACACCTAGGTGATTTGTTGTTCCATTTATCCTGATAAAAAGGTCTATGTTTGTGTTATTTATCATACGATCACCCTGCTGTTATGAAATTTATCCTGCGGTCATATTCCATTAATTATTCACTAATAGTTGTTTTCGAAAATTGAGTTTCCACCGCAACTACTCAACTCGAGGCCTTTATGACAAACTTCATCTTCAGGAAATTTTGGTAATTATTTTTAACATATATGTTGGAAACATAATCCTCGAATTATGATTCCATACACTTTGTAAATATGTAAATAAATAATAAAGAAGATGAATAGTCATAGGAAGCCACAAAGGAAAGCTGGTAGATGAAGCTCAACAACCATATCAGTTGTATAAGTAAATGCATTTGGTGAATGAAATACATAATTCGGGAGCTATCACCTGTCAATGGTATCCGAGCGAGGTTTAGTGAACCTACCATAACTCCTGGTTGTTGCATATCAGTCCTGATATTTTGCTTTCCAGTCTATCCTTTCTGCCATTTGCAGAATTATTCTGCGCATGCCTGCTAGCTGCTAGTTTCCTCCCATCATTCTATGCATTGTTATTTTCTTCCTGTTCGGATTTAGACCTGATTTATTCAGTATTGAGGACTGCTAAGTTCCCATGTGTGTTCTCCTCTCTAGCGCCCATTACTTCCTCCACACTCAGCTTGGAATGAAACATTCAACCTGAGGTTTGTTTTGGTCTTTACGCCAAAACCCTAATCTCTCCTGTGTGCTCTCATTCTGCATGTGAGCACTGTTGAGGCCTCCTCCACCTCCGTTGATTTTTATCTCCTTTTTGGAGATGCGACCCGCCATCTCTCATTTTTTGGATCTACGGCGTGTCATCTCTCTTTTTGAATGCTGTGATCTTCCTCTGTATCGTCTTGTGGATTCTGGTTGAGACAGACGATTTGTGTCCATAGTGCATGAGATTGTGGAGTTGGGTGCTCTTGGCTTCCATATCGAACGCTGCATACTATGACCGTGTTGAAGACCGTTAAGATGAGTTGTGTTCTTTCCAGAGCCACGACCTGTGCATTGAGCCTCACGAGCTACGACTTGTGAGATACATTGACTGTGGTGAGTGTTGCATCCATCTTTGAAGAGCTGCGATAGTGAGACAAGTTCGACTCCTCTTTTGAAGACTACGCACACATATTTTTGTTTCTGGATGGAACATATTATCTCTGCAATCTACGGAATCACGTGAGATTGAGGTGGATTGAGCTTTGAAGAGTTGTCTACGTCCAAGTTTTGAAGAGCTATGATTATGAGACTTTATTTTTGCTGCAAGTTCTGAGCGTGAATTTATGGTTGATGCCATCCGAACATCAGTTGATATCTTGAGTTTCGAAGGGGATGCATTTTTGAGCTAACCGATTGTGAAGAAAGGCTGCATGTGTCCCCATTAATGAAGCTTATCCCTTTCCATCTGCAAGTGAAGAAGCTGCTAGCTTCATCTTGATGCTACAAACCGTAATTTTTGCGTGAAGGTAAAAGTGTTAATGCAATTTTTGCATACCTTTACGTTTGAAATCCTTGTGGAAGTAGTGAACGACAGTCTCCTTCATCTTTGACAAGGTTGAGACCATGACGAAGTAGTTAATGTTTTGAAGATTGTTCTTTTGTATCGTGAGCCAAATATTAAAGTGCAATGAGCCATTGTTTGAAGACTGTATAAGTTAGAAAAGAAACCTCTATCATTGAGGATATTTGTAGTGTGTGAGAACTACGTTGGAGAAGCATTGTAATAAAGAGTTAAGTCTTCTACAAAATATATGTAATAAATGGTCTAGGGAATGCTGCAGAATTAAATTGTAATCATTTTTGTAAAGAAGGGAGCTGCAACCCTTTTATTTTTTTGCCAAACATTCTCCTTAATAGTCGCAGGTTCAATATGCACTCTATAGAATCATTAGTTGGTGTTACCCTCATTGGAAAAGACACATTTCGAAAATGGTGGAGGAATATCAAGGCCACATACGTCTACAATGACTTGTGGAATGGAATTTGTGAAGTAAATACCATTCACACCGATGAAGACACTGTCATCACTTTAGCTCCTAAGCCTCCAACATTAGATAAAGAGCTTTCTATTTGGAATTCCAAAGACAAGAAAGCTTTAGCCATGATTTTTGCCGCTTTCAGTGAAGGGGTGAACCAACATATATTTCTTGCAAAGCCATGTTGTGAAGATTTAAAAACTCTAAAATATTTGTATGACTCACACTCTAAAATGGAAGTGATCCAATTAATGTTAAATCTATTTAGTCCAGAAGTAAAAGATAATGACCACATGCTGGTTGCATCTGATATCAGAGAAATCATGAACAAGATTCAAGCCTCTGGTGTGAAACCATACCTTCCACTTGCAACGTTTGTAAAGTCTATTTATCCTACTCACTCAAACTATCTTGAATCATTGCGAGCAAGAGACAAGTTCAAAGATCTCACTTTTGACATCCTGGTAGAGAAGATTACAGAAAAAGAGAAAGCTTTTGGAAAGAATACAAATGAGAGTACTGGAGAATCTCTTTGCTTTGCTCAGAAATCAAAGAACAATCCTAAATACCCTTCCAAGGGAGATAGAATCAAAAGAGGCAGAGGAAGAAGAAATTTTATAGGAAGAGAAGGAACAAACAACTCTAGTAGAAGATCATATCTGAAGTCCAAGCACTGCGGAAATATAGGACATGAAGTAGAACAGTGCTGGGCATCTTGCGACTCCATCAAAGGAAAACATAATCAGAATAAAGAAGATAAGAATAAAAATCAAGAGGCTGGTAAAGTCCCTGATTCTGCTCATTGTATTGTTGCACATTGTAATCTTGGAATTAATGAAATAACCTCTCTTTCATATTACAAAGATTTTTGGGTTCTTGCTACTAGTGCAACATCTCATATGAATTTTAGAAAATATTTCTTTGAGGAACTGAATGACCTTGCAAATGGCATAGTTTACTTTGCATATAAATATAGCCTTAAACCAAAAGGAATTGGTTCAATAGAGCTTAAGTTGCATGGATTCCCTAATTTCATATTAAAGAATGCCGTCTATCTTCCAGAGTTGTAGAGAAGCTTGATGTCCTTTGTTGTTGGTGTTTTCACACTAGCATGTGCAAAGATGCACCTACTAAGGGTTGTGATAAATTTACTAGAGTCTCAATGGAAAAGAAAATAAACAAAACATAAATTAAACAAATAAACTAATCAAACATGAAAATTGTATTAAAATAAATCTAATTCAATCTGTTTTTCACTTTTTATCAATCAAACAGATAGAAACATCTTTTAAAGAATAAAGAATACTCTTTCTTTATGTAAACCAACCTAGATCCAAATCCTAGGCTCCATCAAGCACCTAGAGGGATCAAATCTCCCGAGGTGCAAACCTCTTCTTAGGTATTGCACTCAAGGAGCTATTCGAGGAGAGGTTTGCATCTCGAGAGATTTGATCTCTCTCGGCGCTTGATAGAGCCTAGGATTTGGATATATGCTGGTTTCAGTCATGGGCGGTGACACAAAACTGAAGTTTGATCAGCATTGTAAGGAACAGGTTAAGTTGAAAACACAAATAGAATTATGAGGATTATCATAATGTAAGTAATAAGTATTAAAGATTGAGTAAATTGTTAAATAAAACATTCCAAATCATTCGTAGTTGTTCATATGTCGGCCATTAATCATTCGTAGTTGTTCATTGTTCCCACCTCTCTAATGCTCAAGAATAATCTCAAATTATTTTCTTTTCTTCTCTGTTAATATTTCAATTGAATAATTTTGAGTACGATTATTATGAACAATGTCATTCAATTGTCAGTTTTCAGATATGAAATGTAGTGCATGATTGGAAGTTTCCATATCAACAAAATTAGAGTTACAATTTTCCTTGTCCTTGTTATCACATTCCATGTATCCAAGTATGTCATATTCATTGGTAGTTATATATTGATTCCTATATAACCCTAAAATTATCTATCATTCATGCTTTTGAGAATCCATTTGCATAAATAACACTTCGTCATGATCTCTTTAGTTCATGGTCATGTTTTCTAGGTTCTTCTATATGTTCTGATGATTCTTTTTCTCTTTCTCTTCTATATATTTGTCGTACTTTTCTTTTTTTATCATCAATATTTTCATTATTTGCAATATTATCATGAGGATCCGCAATATACCCTAAAATAGAGAAGAAGAAAAAATTAATATGTTGAAATCATTGCAAATAGTTTTTCTATTAAATAGATAAATTCAATGTATAAATTTAAATAACCAAAAACAATGCATTGTTGAAATCAATGCAATTTTTTTACTTTTTATTAAATTGATAAATTGAATACATACATGTAAAAAACGAAACAAAAATTAAAATCAATGCAACGAATCAAATAAATATGCATCTTGTGTTATTTAACAATATTTGTGTGTGGTCTATTGGTAAGCAAGGTTATTGGGCTTGTGTTAACCTACAGACCAAGGAAAATCAATGCAACTAATCAAATCAACATACATCTTGTGTTTTTTAAGAACATTTATTTGTTGTCTATTGATAAGTAGTGAGATGATTGGACTTAAGGTTCAAATCCCTTCTATTTTTCTATTTCTTATGTCGGTTATAGTAATTTTTTTTTACTTCTTTTGTTTCTACTTCTTATGTCTACTATAATATATTTTTTACTTCTTTATTTTATTTCTTATATTTCTACTTTTTATCTCAACTATAATATTTTTTATTGCTTTATCTTTTACCCATTGTTGAAATCAATGCAACCATGATTTTTTATTAAGGTTCAAATCCCTTCTATTTTTCTATTTCTTATGTCGGATATAGTATTTATTTTACTTCTTTTGTTTGTACTTCTTATGGCTGCTATAATATATTTTTTACTTTTTTATTTTGATTCTTATGTTTCTATTTTTTATGTCAGCTATTATTTATATTTTTTACTTCTTATATTTCTAATATTTGTTTTATGCATTGTTGAAATCAATGCAACTATGTTTTATGTTTCCTTCTTATATTTCTAATATTTGTTTTACGCATTGTTCGAATCAATGCAACTATGTTTTTACTTTTTATGTCAGTTATTCTTTATATTTTTTACTTCTTATATTTCTAATATTTGTTTTACACATTGTTGAAATCAATGCAACCATGTTTCTACTTTTTATGTCAGCTATTATTTATCTTTTTTTACTTCTTATATTTCTAATATTTGTCTTATGTATGGTTGAAATGAATGCAACCATGTTTTTTTATTAAGGTTCAAATGATGGAAAAATAAAAACCATTTTTTTTATTAAGGTTCAAATTCCTTCTGTTTTTTCTATTTCTTATGTTGGCTATAGTATTTTTTTTTAAATCAATGCAACTATGTTTCTACTTCTTATATTTCTAATATTTGTTTTACACATTGTTGAAATCAATGCAACCATGTTTGTACTTTTTATGTCAGTTATTCTTTATCTTTTTTACTTATTATATTTATAATATTTGTTTTACCAATTGTTGAAATCAATGCAACCATGTTTCTACTTTTTATGCCAGCTATTATTTATCTTTTTTACTTCTTATATTTCTAATATTTGTTTTACGCATTGTTGAAATCAATGCAACCACGTTTTTTTATTAAGGTTTAAATTCCTTCTATTTTTTCTATTTCTTATGTCGGCTACAGTATTTTTTTTAAAATCAATGCAACCATGTTTCTACTTCTTATATTTTTAATATTTGTTTTACGTATTGTTGAAATCAATGCAACCATGTTTTTACTTTTTATGTCAGCTATTCTTTATATTTTTTACTTCTTATATTTATAATATTTGTTTTAGGCATTGTTGAAATCAATGCAAACATGTTTCTACTTTTTATGTCAGCTATTCTTTATCTTTTTTACTTCTTAGATTTTTAATATTTGTTTTGGCATTGTTGAAATCAATGCAACCATGTTTTCTTATTAAGGTTCAAATCCCTTCTATTTTTTCTATTTCTTATATCGGCTATAGTAAATTTTTTTTAAATCAATGCAACCATGTTTCTAATATTTCTAATATTTGTTGTATGCATTTTTTAAATCAATGCAACCATGTTTTTATGTCAGTTGTTATTCTTTATCTTTTTTACTTCTTATATTTCTAATATTTGTTTTATGCATTGTTGAAATCAATGCGACCATGTTTCTACTTTTTATGTTAGCTATTCTTTATATATTTTACTTCTTATATTTATAATATTTTTTTACTGGTTTATCATTTTTACTTCTTATATTTATAGTTTTTATGGCTGACTTGTTAGAAACAAACATTACAACATCTCCCTCATACTCGACAAATGTTACTCAACAAACCTTTATTAATGGCCAATAAATATTTATTACTTTTCACTTTTTATTACATATTATTAATGGCCGACAAACGTTACTCCACAAACATTACAAGATCTCCATCATACTCGACAAACCTTACTCCACAAACGTTTCAAGATCTCCCTCATATTATTACTTTTCACTTTTTATTACATTTTATTAATGGCTGACAAACGTCACTCCACAAACGTTACAAGATCTCCATCATACTCCACAAACATTACAAGATCTCCCTCATACTGGGATGTAGAGCGCCTCTCGGTGCAAAAATGACATTTACAATGATTTAATATCACTTATGAGTTATAGTAGGAGATGTCCTTGCAGCTGTATGCGGGAGGGTTCACTTGGTATCCTTGTAATCCACATTTCTTTGGCCACGTGTCACGTACACAATCTCCAAAAGGTTGAGAATGGAACACAAAGGGAATTTTGGTCTCACAGAGATTTTCATAGAGTAACGACTTGATTAATGTATGCGGAATGGGTTTTGAGTGATGTACCTTGATGGTTCATTTATATGCATGACAGATAGATCTAGGATAAGGATAAGGCTTTGATTTTTTATTTTTTATTTTTGGCTTTTGATTTTTTAATTTTTGGCTTTTGCTTTTGATTTTGTGCCTTTCAATTTTTTATCCCTTTTCCAAATTGGGCTATCATAGTTTTCATGCCAGGTTTCTTCTTTTTGTTGAGTGATAAAAAGGTGAAACATCCAAAAAATAATTCAAGGCATAAGTTGCTCATTTTTTAGATAATTGAGAAAATTAATTTTGTAAAATGACCCTTTTATGTGAGACTTTGTTTTTTTGTTTTACCAAGGTAAAATTAGTGGAAATGGAATGTGGTAATGATGTATAAGTGTGATGGGGCTAATGACAAGGTAGGCGGACAAAAGTTAGGTGTTAACATATCCCCCCCTGATGTGTGAGGTCAAGAGCTCATTGTATGGCCAACATACATCATAGGATATTTTATTTTAGTGTGACGGTGGCATGGAGAATCGGGATTGCTTTAGAGCAGCTCACCCTTAAATGGGACTACAGGGGGCCTTACCTATAGATACAATACTCAATATGAATGAGGTGCATATAATCTCAAATATATGGATGTGGTGGGCATTCCCATGCTCATATCAATGTCTCAAATTAAAAACTGGATGGAGTCCCAAAGGCGGCCTGATCAATACATGGATAAACCATCGCGTGCATATTAAATGTCCAAGATGGACTCAAATCTGGAATGTAATCATGGTCCAATCAAGGATGATATGAAGAAATGGAATATGAACAATGGAATTCTCATGGAATGTTGAATCTCGATGACTGATGCACTGTTGGATATGAAGGGGTCCAACATCTGTAATGACTCAAACAACAGAGTCTCTGAATCTAACCGGTTCAATGTACTGCATTCGAACTAGATACATAAGGAAGCATGGAACTAGAGGGATTCTAAACACTATCACCAACGCAGCCTAGATATCTTAGGAAACAAAATATCATTGGGTTTCCATTAAGACTCACCAATGGACTAGAGTCAAGGGACATCCAGGGTCTTCGACCAAATAACTAAAGAACCATTAACCTATACGAATCTCAACAGTGCGATAATGTAGTTGATGTCGAGCACATGAGAAACAACTATTCCATAGGGCACTAAGGTATCCCTTTAGGTGGTCCAAGTGGCTCATCAATGAGGGTTATGAGGCCAAGGTATAGGGTAACTCTGGGTCTATCCTCTGGAATAAATGTGTTGATGTCGATAGAGGGAGACATGCAACTGCTAAGGCAATGATGTTTCCTTGATAGAAGCATGAGGGATACAACCAAAGAGCGCTAGAATTGGACATGTGACTGAGACACTACCAGGGGATACAAGGGAAACTGAGTAATAGGGACTCAAACTTCCTTTTTTCAGAGTATGACAACATGGTTGACCTGGAAGAATATGTGAAATGAATCTTGGAGAGGGACACAATTGGGATACCAGGAAATATTACTACAATGGGGGACACTTAGAGAGGTGGGTACTGATGACATCAGGGTGACTCCAAGGGTAACTCATCACAGAATACTCTAAACAAAGGCGACCAGGGATGCTTCCATAAATAAGGGACTATATGGGATCAACAAGGGTGCTCAGAAGCACTATTTGGGCATTCTTCATATTTTAACGAGCTCAAAGAAGGGATAGAAGTGTGATCGAAATGGTACCATCATGTGGATTTTGACGAGCCCAAGATGGTGAATGCTTGTTGGTTTTTTAATTTTTAGAGAGTCTGAAAACATAAAGAAGACTTTGTGAGTGGTATTTTTTGTAAGTTAGTCCCCAAAGCCTAAAAAATCATAAAAGTATGCAATGGAGAACTCTTCTAACCAAAGTGGCTAGAGTCTTCATTTTTCGTAATTAGTCCATCCGATTTGAATAAGCGGTAACAGGAATAGCGAATGGATGCCCTTTCAAATAATTTAATGAGCATGAAAGGAAGAAAGTTTGCTCAGGGATCTTTTCATTCTTTAAGGAATCAGAAAAGAGCTTAAAAGAAACTCCATTCCGAGAGTCCGCTTATAGGGATTGGCCAATGAGTTGACAATGTGAATTGAATGCATGCAGCTTCATTTTTGGATGTAAAATTAAGAGGACTCGTGATCCTATGGGGATATGAACAGCATGGGCACAAAATGTAGGGGGTTCTAAAATGGTCACCCATGTAAGGTAGGCTCTACTTCCAAGTAAAGGAAAATTCAATGATGGATGGGATAGGCCACTTACTCGAACAAGGCGGATCCTATAGGCGTAAAGGTGAAACTGGATCAATCCATCATATACTCTGGGGGAGAAGATGATGTATATGCTAGTTTGAAGTGTTATACCTATAGGGAGTGGTTGTCAATTGAAACAAGTGGATTTCAACGCAACCTAAACCTGTACACATGGAAACGATACCCGGTCGTAAAGGGTTTTCCTGGAAATCAAACCAAATATATAAGTGATACGTGACCTCAAGAAATGGTTGAGATCACACATGTGAAAAAATGAGCAAGGTTAAGGTCTTGCCCCCATGCTATGGGCATGGGTTTTATGATTATGGATCACATATGACTCTTATTTAAACACATCCACACACACATATATATATTTATATGCATATGCACGTGGATGTGCTTTTTATGTATTTTTTGATGTCGATGAACCTTTTATGTGATGATGATGCCTATATGATATGTATGTACATGCGAACTCAAATGATATGATGATGCATGTTTATGAGTTACTTCCTATATACGATGATTGATATTCCATGCTAGCATGTTATTATCCATCTGGTTTGCAACACTATTTTGAGTCCATGGGACATGTGTGAATGTGATGAATTCAAAGCATCTGATCAATTGTTTGGTGCGGAAGAACTTTCTAAAAAGGAAAGGATCGCATACATGGTAACAGTTTTTGAGCTTGGAGACAAGGATTTGGGAGTCTAAAAAAACACAAAGGTGACTAATTCCCATCTGGAGGGCAGCGATCAAGAGATCAGTCATGGCGTTGTACTTAGCTTGATTATTGGTGGCTGTGCCAATACACAATCCGTTAAGGTGGATCAACTCATCTGAGGGGGGATATAACACCCAAGCTGCTGAGGCAAGGTTAGGAGACCATCTACTTGCGCTGTCAGAAAAAACAAACATAGCCCAAGGGAGCAAGATCCATATGGTACCAACCATGGAAGATAATCATAAGGCTCAAAAGGTAAAAAATGGAAAACAAAAGGAATGAAAACTGTACAACTTGAACTGATGTGTTTGGTGGGGTTAGGGGTAAAATATCTTGAGGTACAACCCATTACAAAGGTTGGACAAGAGGCATCCTTCGGAATCGACGAGGACATATGCCCCCTTTCCGAGACAAATTTTAATGACATATGGGCCTTACCACGGGGATTTGAACTTTCCTTTTCCATTCTTTCCATGGGCTTGGTCATAAATGAGCACGAGGTCTCCTTCTTTGAAGGTGTGGGGGTGGACATGAGTATCATAATGAGCTTTGGATCAATGTTTGGCAATCTCGATCATCTCGAGGTTTTCTCGATGATCTTCGTCGGCCTGCTCCAAGAAGAGTAAGCATTGCTCGAGGGGTGAAGTATTTAGGAGAAGTTCGACTACATTATGCAAGGCAGGTATCTGACACTCTATGGGAAGAACAAAATCCACTTAGTGGACCAAGTGGAATGGGGTAAAACGCATTGTGGTCTTGGTAGATGTGTGTTAGGCCCATAGTGCTAGAAAGAGCATGTGATGCCAATTGGAATTATGTTGGTCCACCATTCATTGGAGCATGGTTTCCGTAATCTTGTTGACAACCTTGACTTGTCCGTTTCCCTAAGGGTAGTAAGAGGATGCATAACGATGTTCGAACTTAAAGAGTGTGGACAATTCCTTCCAAAGGACCTCTTCAAAGTGGTTTCCATGGTCTAATGCGAGTTGTTTGGGGGCCCCAAAATATGTAATGACATGGTTGAAGAAAAAATGTGTCGTTGTTTCGGCTTGGCAATTAAACGTGCGCACGGACGCGTCCCACTGATTGAAGTAGTCGATGACCACGATGATGTACTTATGTCAATTGGTCGAGGTCGAATTACACTCTATAAATTCAATGGCCCATTTGTAGAAGGGACCAACTGTGATAACCATATGGAGCGGTACGGGAGGGGTCCTTGCTTTGCGGGCAAAGAATTGGAAATTGCGGCATTGTTTGACTGTTGTGATGCAATTGGTAAAAAGGTTCATCCAGAAATAATCGACACGAATAACATTTTTGGTAGTGGCTATTCCGGGAAAATGGTCGCTGCATGCTCCACTATGACAGTCATTAAAAACCTGCTCATCCTCGTCATGTATGAGGCATCGATGTAAAATGGTTACAATGCCATGTCGATAAAGGACATCGCTGATAAGGGGGTATCATGAAGCTTGATGGAAGATGCGAGATCGATCATCGCGATTGAGGTGAGATCAAAATTTATGCATGTGTAGATACACGAGGATGTCTCCGTGCCACGGGTCATCCGACAATATCGTGAACAAATGTTCATCTGGAAAGCTAATCGTGATTGGAGGTGACACCGATGAAGAGGGTAGGTTGGTCATTGTGACAAGGTGAATGCCTTGGTACTTTAGGGTAACAAATTTGAGGTTAAACTCTTGGACGACGATGATCCACTTGACCACTCAGCCTTGAATGAGGTGACGAATTGAGAGATAGACCATGGGTTTGCAGTCTTCCACTATTGTAGTTCGACTCATAAGAATATAATGGCGTAATTTATGAACCAAGAAGATGACAACAAGGGCCATTTTCTCTTGATGGGGGTAACGTAGTGGTGGGACGGACAATGTCTAACTCACATAGTAGATTATGTGCTCTTGACGAGC
Organism: Larix kaempferi; assembly: GCA_027924585.1. Classification (NCBI taxonomy): domain Eukaryota; kingdom Viridiplantae; phylum Streptophyta; class Pinopsida; order Pinales; family Pinaceae; genus Larix; species Larix kaempferi. Next base: position 7,096,328 of record BSBM01000968.1, on the reverse strand, counting down.
ACTATCCTCCTAGACTAAAACTCCTGAAATAGAATGTTTGGATGACGAAATGTAAAGGATTAAATTCTTCAATAAACTAGGTAGTGAAATCAGAGGAGTGGAAGTCAACGCTTGTTTCAATGTGTCAAAAGTTGCTTGTTCTTACTCATCCCAAACAAAGGGGACGTTGGTTCGAAGCAAGCATAAGAAACCGTGGAATTTTGTAGCATAGTTTGGGACGAAGTGGTGGAGAAAATTGGACTTGCCTTGAAGGATTTGCAAATGGTGTATGGTGAGAGGGGATGGAAGATCAAGAATAGCTTGAACCTTCAAAGGATCAACTGTGATCCCTTTTTGGGAGACAATGAATCCCAATAACCGGTCGACAGGAACAGAGAACACACACTTGAGGGGGTTCAAGCGAATGTTGTATTTGCGATAATGAAGAATACTTGCCATAGGTCTTCTAGGCGGTCTGAACATTTCTTGGATCGACGGTGAGATCATACAAGTAGATAAGAATGATGTGAACCAAATCATGAAAACAAAAGGTCATGGCCCACTAGAAAGTGGCTCCAGAATTTTTAAAACCAAACAACATAACGCAATAGGATAAAGTGCCCCACGAGGTGGTGAATGCAGTCTTGTACTGGTCCTCTTTGCGGATTTGAATTTGGTTGTAGCCTAAAACACCATCCATAAAGGACAGAACATCATGGCATGCACATGCATCGATGAGTTGATTAATGAAAGGCGTAGAGAATTTATCATTGTGGCATGCTAGATTCAAATTTTGGAAATCGATGCAAATGCAAATGGTTCCTTTATTTTTGTTGACCGACACAAGTTTGGACACCCACGTGATGTATGCGATGGGATAAATGAACCCACCTTGGCATAGTTTTTCAATTTTTCCCTTTATTGCAGGCATTTTGGATGGGTGTATCAAAAGATTTTTTTGGCGGATATGTGTGACGTCAGGCCAAGTTTCAATGCAGTGCTCAATGATGGTAGGGTCCAGGCCAGATATCTCAGTGTAGGACAAAGCAAAGACATCACATAACTCTTGAAAGAGCTTCTTGTAAAAAGCGACTTCTTCATCAATGCAAGAGGCACCTAATGTGATTTTCTCAATGGCACCAGGTTTGATGGATATATCAACTTGGATGGTGGGAAATATCTTAGTCATGTTACCTTCCTCAAAGGCATATGGGGCTAGGATGGGGTTCTTCAACCAATCCACATTGCTGTGGATAAAATATTTTGACTCAAATGAGAATTGATAGGCCAAAACTATGGTATACTCCTAGGGAATAAAATAGGCTCAATGATGCATGTCATCCCAAGGAAAGTCTGGTTGAATTAGTGCTTCGAGGATTTATTCATTGCTACGGAAGCACCGGGTAGAGAGATCGAAAGATTTATGAAGGGAGGTCGAAGGGACGGAGGGGTCTCTGGTTGAAATCATGTAAATGGTGTTTACCTCAGACAACGAGGATTCTAGGGGTTGGATGTCCTCAATAATGGTGATCAATGGTTGTTACAGCTTAGATAGCACCAACCGATATTCTGGTAGGTCAGGGAAGTGGTGGGAATAATGGCCATAGATGCCACAGATCACACACGACAGGTTGGCTTATAATGGTTTGTTATGCATATGAGTAGGGGCTGACAAGTGACCAACCAAAATGTTCTCATCATCATCCAATGACTGCATATGAGTGTGAAGGGAGGGAAAGTGCGGACAATTATGGGTATCATGACCCAAGGTATCACACAAAGTGCAAGGCGTAGGGGCTCAAGATAAGTCATGGGAAGGGATTTCCACAGCTTTATTCGTAGTTGACAAGGTGTTGGTTTTTGTGGCTTTTCCCCTAGTCTTATTGGAATTAGGGGGAGCATGATTGGATGTAGTTTCTTCTAACACCCCAGGGGGTGGGTGATTGGCGGTGTTGATGGGTTTAACCGGTTGAATCACAACATAAGGGGACGGAGCAGGATTTGGTGTGGTTAGGTACTAGATGAGAATCCCTAATGTTAGTCCTGGGAGGTTCAGCATTTCCATGGCAGGCATGCTTACCACTCGTGATGGTGGGAACAAAATTGGGATTGTGTAGATCAAGGTAGCTCCCATGTGGCTAGGTACCGATGGTTGTTTGGGTTGAGGTGGCCGCTGAGGTTGTGGTTGGGGTACTGGCTGGATGACGGGTTGTGATTTAGGAACTGATTTGCTTGTTGAAATAGTTCACAAGTCTTATACTTCAATAGTAGGTGGGGCAAAGGTAGGGTGATAAACGTGGAGGTCATTGTGGCCTCTAAATAAATACCCAGACCCATAGTAGAAACAAAGGAGTAGATGTGCCAAGTACAATTTTGTTGACCATGGGGACGACATTCTCTAGCGTAGCGGGTGCATTAGGGTCATAGTAAGTAAGTTGGTCGATTTTGATGACCCGTCTCTCATGGGGGAACATCATGAGCCAGAAAAGAGAAGAGGAAATGACCTTCATCACATACATGTAGCTTAATCCCAGAAGAAGTTTGTAGTCAAGTTGTGTGTTTACAAATTCGATTTCAATCAACAATTTTTTTGGCTAGCTAGATAGGGACATTGTCAAGAAAACCTTTCATTTGATTTGTGCGGCCATCATAAGCTCGAATGGCAGTCATGGATGGTTGAAGAGGAAGCGATATGAGCTTCTTCCACATTAATGTGGACATGACACATGTAGAGGAACCCTCATCGACTATGCATCGATGGATAACTAGGTTTCCAATCGAAACTTAGATATGAAATGCGATGGATGAAGGCATGCAGGGTTTAGACTAGACTAAGTCGAATTCCATCAATCATGAGGCAGAAGGGTCGATCGCACCTAAAGCAGAAAACAATGTTGTGCATTATGCTTGGAATTTATTCAAAACTTCTAAGGCTGACATAGTAGTAGGGAACGGGGATAAGTCATCCATGATGTCATAATTGTGGGCAGCACGAGTGTTGGAGTTATTGGTGATGTAGTGTAACGGGAACTTGGGGGATTATGGAGACCCTTCATAAGGTGGGTGTGGGAGGCATAATGGATGGTCTACAGGGTTGTTTGCGGTATCCTTATCCATTGGAATGGTCTTGGTATCCAAGCCATACTAATTACAACACATTTGAAGGTTTACTTCAGAAGAGGATATAATTAAAAGATGGTGAACTCCTGAGTCAAGGAATTGACTACAAGAAGTGGCGTAAGTAATGGGTGGTTGTGTAACAGTGGCCCCTTGCATGGTTACCATGGGCTAGGTAGTGACGACCCCTTGCTTGGATAATGGGTTTTGTAACACCATGGGTTGTGCAGTAGGACGCAGTGGGTTTGGCAGTGTTGGAGGTGCGACGGTCCCTTTCCATTGGTTGTCCTCATTCCAAAGTTGTTTTTCTTTCCCCAAATGGGGACAATGGTGTGTATAATGGTCATAAACCCCACAAAAATAGCATGGGTGTTTTGTGCATAATTGAGGGTTCTTTCCTTGCCGAAGTTGTTGATCAATGTTCTGATTGGTGAGCGTGGCACCATTATTATCTAGGGGATTTGGAGGTTTTCCACCTCCATCGAGTTATTGATTTTTTCCCCAATTACTACCTTGTCTCCTGGTCAGGTTGAGACTACAGCTGGTTTTGTTGGGCATAAAATTGTGCTTGAGGAACGTGAGGAACTCAAGGAAAGGAACATGACTAAAATTATGGGATCTTACATGAATCAGCCACATTCATCATGGACAAATTCATAGAAAATAAAATGCATATGTGCAGAAGCATGGTAAGATAAACATACACAGCAGAAATTAAACTATGATACTACACATCTGGCATACATTTATCAACATAATCAGAAAAATCAATAATTAAAAACATGGAAGAATTTAATACACATAGAGAATACTTATCTTAAGATGAATTTTTCCTGAGAAACTAGTTATGCAACCGCAACGTTCAACCCAACCATAGGACAACTGTTCTCATCAATCTCTTAGCACAATTTCCACCCCTGAGCTAGGCATGATTTCTACAAGGAATTGGAACACTCAAGCTCAGGCCCAAACTTAAACCCCAATATTCTCTTCAACACACAATAAGCACATATGTTGGGCATAGAAAAATGTTTTTAATTATGGGATTCACAAACAAAATTCCCATGGGTTTTCCCCAAATCGTGGCACCACAAAAATGAGTTGTGGGAAAGGAAAATAGACCACAGGGAAGAAAATATTTTTTCCCACATGTATATGAGCATTCGAATGGCCAAAAACAGCCTCTATGGACCCCCAAATCGATATCCATTCCTCCCAGTTGCTCTACAACACCTAAAAATCCCTCTTCGTAGCTTTAAATCAAGGAAACATAGGAAAAACGTGGAGGAAAAATGCCCCACCAGCTAGAACTGCATGAGAGAGCCCAACTAGTTGATGAATAATGGCTTGGGGAGAAAATTCGTGGCTCTTTTCTTACCCAAGAATCCAAACACGAATTTCCAAAATGGTGGCTTTCCCATACACGAAAATGGGACAATCAAACCTCTCCATTTCCCCAAATAATAATTACTCCAACCAATTCTTGGGAGAAATAAATGATTGGGTACAAAATTCAACATGGGTAGTTGATAGTTCATGGGTTCTCTCATTGAAACTTCGTTTGAATTGATTGGATTCAAGGGTTTGAATATTTCCCTCCCTATTCCTTGTAAACATCATGCCCCCATACTCTTGTTGCATTGCATAGCTAGTTGTGGGTATTTTTATTAAAATACATATTTACATGATATTTGTAATTTCTATTGCTCTTGGATAGCACACAATCCACATGCATCAATTTTTAAATGTCAATACATAAATTGCTAAATCGATGACGGGGCCTTGGCCTTGAGCTCCTCACCACAATTTTAAAATGATATTATATTATTTACAAGTTTAATGCAACGAAGTCAAAATCGAGGTGTTACAATCCCTTCCCCCTTGGAATAACACCATCCTTGGTGTTCTCTTTATTTGTAGCAAGGTTCAATGTCCTTCTTTTCAATTGCAACTGCAATGCCTTTCTCTTTCTTCATCAACATGCATTGGATCTCTTTCCAATCTTTAGCTACTCATACCAAGCCTTTTAAGACAACCACATGTCCATTGCATCCTTAAAATTCCTTCAAGTTCCTTGCATCTAGCAATACCTATACTCAAACAATGAGTCAATTCACATGTCAAATTCATTCTCATAGGATTCATCTCTTAAAAATAGTTTCAAAATAGAAACCGAATCATATACACATGTATATTCACATTAAATAAGAAATAAGATGCAAAATAAACCAAATACTTGTCTTCATAGGTATCTTCCTTTATCTCCATAAGTATCCCGCATTGACTTCAAACAACTATAACACCCACAAGACCTGCCCCACCCAACACAGTATGGTAGCTCTTCTCTGCTACATTGTCCCTCGAGTGTACCCACCCCTTCCAGTTCTCTTCAGGGTGTGCATTGAAAGGTAACCAAGTTTCTGCAAGCCTCATATTACCTCTGCATATGTATAAAGCAAATGTTATTCTATCCCACTGGCTGCACCACATTATGAAAACAACCAATACCAATCCAGTATGTCGATTGGGTTTATCAAGCATAAAAAAAACATTTCCAAGCCAACATCTCTACTGGGTTTATCAGGAAATAAAACAATAGAATACAGTTACATGACTCCTTCTCCTATGCAAAACAGTGTTTCCCTCTAGGAAATCCATAGGTAACTCAGTTGACTACAGGCTAGCATGGCACCATGAGACCCTTCTCATAATTTTTGGCTTTTGTACATGGTAGATTCCATTCTTTATTATGGACTTACCCACATTGCCATATCCAATGCAATTCCACCTGTAATCTGAAATTTTCAATCAATCAAACACTTTGTGAGTATCCATGCATATATTATTTTCATTGTTACAACAGTCACTGAAGTGATCTCGGAATTATAATACTCAATAATTCAAACACTATCAATTATTATATCAAAGACAATGAAATACATTTACTTTATGTGCATCATTATCACAATAAAGTTGCAAGATACAGTCACATTATCTATACAATTTAAATAAAACTTCCAATTCTCATAATTAAACAATCGTATCCATTCAGGAAACTCTATCCTCCCAACAAAACATTCTTGTTATCCCATCAAACATGACTACCTTCTTCATGCAATCATTTTCATGAATCCATAGTAGCTCATGAAATGATCTCATAATTTTCAATAATTATATCATTTCAGTTATTAATGAATTGTAATGAAATATATATCACAACCATGCATTCACACAATGCCTCTCAACATATGTACCCGCACATATGCATAAACAATCACAAGGTTTACATAATCTTTTAATGTATATCCACTCAATGTCTCCTTTCATTGATTCATGAATACCATAATTCTATGCCATGCATTCCACAATGATGTGTTGGAAGGTCTGGCTAATGCCTTGACACATCGCCCAACCATTTCCCCAATCACTTGGTTAACTTATCTGGGTTCCTTCCTTCTCCACCCGAACAACATGCCAAGAGTTTAATCACTCCTTGATTGTTGGAAAATAGGTTTCATCCAAAATTAACATCAATAGGGAGTTCATTGGATACTTGTGTATCACTATAACATCACCATTCCAACCACATTATGGCCTTAACCATGACTGTCTCACATGGCATGCACTACAAAATGACCATAAGTTCTCACTTGCTTTGGATATTAAACTCATAACCAACATACACACATGGTATGATAGTCTTTCATATGAATGCATTCAAAATTCTAGACAGTTAGATGGGATAAGGATCCTTTCCATTTCTAGCCCATACCTCACCATATCGGGTGGGATAATGTTTGCATAAATGCATCCAGTATCACATGCAAACCAAATTATGATAATTAAAATATAGTTGAAGGGATTCTTACCCAATCCCCATTTTGTACTTATGCAATCAACATAAATAAACCATTACCTACATGGATGTCATCAACTTCTTTGATGTTACCTGATTGGTTGGTCGCCTACAAAGGATTACACCATCCTTCCACCAATATCTTGATCATAGATTCGCTGCCCCAACCTTTCTTCATAAGGTTGTTGGTTGCATGCAACAACATCATCAACAGATTTAGCCATGCTTTGATTGTCTTTGGTCCTACAGCCAATGCGAACACCACTAATTATTAACAACCACAATAATTATCTTAAATGGCTCATTGCATACGTAAAACTTCACTATTTTTACCAACATGCAATATCATGTACATGCACAAACATCTTCACAGGCACTGTGCAATATCTATTAATATGCCCACTAGTGCATAGTCATTTCATCTATCTAACCTCTTACATTTTCAGCATTCCTATGCCATAATTTTTCTGTATATAAAACTCATAAAATATAATTACAATAGCAAAGGAGGAGTTAATGAATTCTCCCTTTCCAATCCCTCATCATAGCATGGGATTCATCTTCCACAGCATAGCTGATCCAATTTCATGGCCTCTCTACCAAACACACAAGGAATTATTAGCTATGATCTTCTCACCAAGAAGCAATCCAATAGGTATACACGTATATAACATTTATACTTTCTACTTTCCAATCATGCAATTTGTATGTTATAAACATAAATAGTTTTAAGGTGAGAAATTCCCCTTTTAATCAACATTGCCTTATGGAGATTATTTTTCCAACTTATGCCGCAACCATCTTGTCAGTCCTATGTAACTTTCCTTGGTTCTTACAATAGCTCCCCCTTCACTTTGATCATAGTGACTTGTTGCTCCAATTGGTTAGAGAAATTATGGCCAAGTCCAACTTGACCTTCCTTGGACTTCCTAGCACATATGAGCGTTGAAATTGATTCAATTCAAACTCCATAAGGAGTCTTTTCAAAGTCCATTATATGCTCTTGCAACTCATTCTACTCTGATACTTTATTTCCTTTACCATGGAGACATTTTCCACAATTGTGGACCACACTTGATTCACACATGGTAATGCCTCATTCCTTAATTGATAGCCTTTGCATGTCCACTCTGTGTTGGACCCAGGTTGAGATGAAGTTTTGGAAGCACCTTTTGAGGCAAGCAGGGAAAGTTGAGCTGAGAGCAGTTCATAAACACAATTTCGGCTAAGTATTGAGGATGCTGCGAAGTTGCGCGCAGCATCCAACTTTTGACCAGACTGCGGAGTTGCGTGCAGCGTCGAAGTTTTGGCCGTGATGCGAAGACCAGTACTGCGCCGGAGAAGTGTTGCAGAGTTAGGAGGGAATGTGGATCCAACAAAATGGCGTGCTAGACAAGTATCAAGTGTAGCTACTGGCTCAATCAGTAGCAGCCATTTTTGGAAAGATATTTCAGGATTGTCGAGTAGCGGACGTAGGCAAAACAAGAAGGTGACCATGCATGAGTTGTTAAGGAAAACGACATTTGGCATGCTTAGAAGGTAAAATGATTAGAGTGAAACGATTCGACAGAAGCATCCTGTAGGCACACGTGCAACAGGAATGCCGATAGTGACAGAATGAGGATGTGGGGATCTGCCATGATCAAGCAGACACTACCAGGAGCCAGCAAGCCGGTTTGGAAAACCGGTGCAGTTTTGGAAACCCTTCGGGTTTTGGGTTTTAGGTCTTCGACATTGTACAGACATGACCTTTGGGCATGATCTATTTAAGAAGACATTTTTGTATGGGATGGGGGTTGTTCTCTTTTTGGATTATTGTTATTCTTTTGTTGTTGCTGAGAACTTAAGGAGATAACCTTTTTGTATTGTAAAATATCTCCGAGTTGAGAATCTTGTAAAGGCTCTGCAGTTGTGTGCGCAGAGACCTAGCCAAGAGAAAGAAGATTCTGCAGCTGAGTGCACATAATAAGAACGGTTGCCCCATCCCTTTTGAAAGAAATATATTACCAACCATTCTTGTGGATGTAGCTTTCCATCCGGGGAAGTGAACCACGTTAAATCCTGTGTTATGTGATGATGTTTATGAATGAATGACTGTCTGTATTTTTTGTAGAATGAATGCTTGAATGTTTCCTTGCATGCTATAATATGAGAACTTTGATATGCATTTACCAATAGGAAAAGTTTGGGAATGATATGCTAGGTTCCACGGAAGCAGATGAATGGAAAACATTTCAATTCTATGTTAAGCTCGTGAATCAGTCATTTAAGTTTAAATACTTTCTCAAGCACAGTGAAGGAACGCAGCACAGTTAATCATGTTTATCATTTTAGTTCACATTGTAATAATCCAAGTTCTAGAATGAATGCTAGAAAGATAACCAATAAGTGCCTGAATGAATGGATGAGTGATATTCACTTCAGTGCCTTAACATTTCCAAGATCTTCCAAGTAGAGGATAAGTGTCGGTGACTCGTAGTTCTAGAAGAAGAGTCGCAGCAGTAAAAAACCCTTAGTGCGAGCCGCAGTGTTTCCTCCACCGCGCAATACAGCTCGTAGCACGGATCTTGCTGCGCACTGCATCACTTTGCCCCGCAGCGCCATCCTTCTGTCCTGCGCTGCGCAGCTTGTTCATGTATACAACTCATCATTTACTGTGGAAACCTGATTCCGCAGTACCCCATAAGATACACCTCGGGTGAGACCTCAACCTACTCGCAGGTTGTTTCCGAAAAGGTTGGTGCGAAGGGGTTTTGTTGGTCAAAGGGAAAACCGCAAAGAACCTGGGTCTAATTGGAAACCTCTGGGTCAGTTTAATCCAACAAATGGTTCCGTTGCCGCGCTAGAATCCATGATGAGTTGAAATGGTTCCGTTGAGTTGCAATCATGATGTGTGAAGAAGAATATCAGTTCCCCGAAGGATTTGACTATTGGCATCCTGAAAAGACAGAAATCCAAGCTTGGTGGGATAAGACCATAAGCGATTTTAACAAACAAGAAAATAGACATCCGCATCTAAGCGACACATAGTGGTCAGATAGATATCTGTTGGACGACATTCACGAGATATTTTGGGCATCATTTCCAAACGAGTTGTATGCGTGGATCTCGTGACTCACAGAGAAGAAAAACTGTTTCCAAGGAGGAGTTCCTACGGAGTGGAATCCCGAGCTCACAACGCAACTTAGAGCATTAGACAGCCCGTTGTCACGCACAATTGATTATTGGGTCAAACATATGCTAGAAGGATTTGTATCAAAATTTGCTGTAGACACACTCAAATCCTACAGCCAAGCAGAAGCACATTTTTCGGAGGATTCCAAGGTAAGTTTCTGAATAATATCAGTCTATACATTAAGATGTTGTTAGCTGAGAAAGGTGTTCTAAGAATGCAGTAATATGCTTGAAGTTTGTCATGATAAACAGTACATATATTGATTCTGACGAAGAGACACATACTCTTAGAAGTGGTAAGAGATATAAAATTAATAAGAATCTGGAAGGCCCTAAACTTCATATAGATACTGAGATCTCTTGTGATCCTGGTAGTGAATTTGCACAACCATTTACCCCTGAGAATTCGTCGGCTACAAAAACCGCGACACCCTTATCGCAGAACCCACCCGCTATGCAGCCCACCCTGCAGAAGACTCAGCCTAGTCCATCTCTCCTGATATTCCCATTTGTATTTACTGCGCAGATCCCTTTACACTAGACGCTCACTAATCCCAGTGCTCCACCACCTAGTAGCACAATGGCAAACACCGATATGAAACTGCCAATATTCAGAGGAACTGGCCTAGAAGACCCTGATCAGCATTGGTTCCTTTATGAAGCCATATGGAGTGTAAGACAAATCCAGTACGATGCCGTGAAGCAAGCACAGCTCATCACCACTTTCAGGGATAGAGCGCTACTTTGGTTTATGAGATAGTCTACCGTACAGCCGAGAGCCATCGCAGAAATTAAAGTCGCGCTGGTGGCGGAGTTCAAGAAACCTAAGTCTGAGTCTCAGTGTATAACCGAGCTGAAGAAAATAAAGCAGAGACCAACTGAAACGGTCTGGGAATTTGATCAGAAATTTAAGACCTTACTATACCAAGTAAGTTTTGTTATACCACCAAAACAGCATAAAGAATGGTTCATTGCTGCGCTATTACCTCATATCAGATTACCATTGATGTAGCAGAAGGTTCTATCCTAGGCAGAGGCCTTGGAAATTGCAATGAAGCTAGAAGCTTCACCGATTGGTGATACTAGTTCTGGGATGTCTCAGATCCAAAACCAGCTGACCACCCTAACACTTGAACTGCAAAGTATGAAAAATGGTAAAGAACAAAGATATGAACCTAGACAAGAGGTCTGGTGTACAAGTTGTAAAGGAGAAGGTCATGACCGCGAGCATTGCCCTCTATTCTGCAACTATATTAACAGTGGTGCGCCTAACCCATTAAATCAGAATCAGACCCCATGGTGTGAAATTTGCAGAACCAAAGGACACAGACCTGAAGACTGTTACCTCATCCAGAAATATGTGAAAACTCCTAAGAATTTATACTGTAATTTCTGTATATTAGTTGGACATGATGAATCCAACTGCCGCGCATATGAATTAATGAATGAAAGAAAAAGGAATATGGACTCAATGCGAGGTGCTGGCTTGTACCGCGTACAAGAATATACCCATCCAAAACAAGAAAATGCACAATATGACCAAGGAGGATACAGAGGTCGTGGTGGTGGATACCGCGGCAGAGGAAGAAATGTTGGTCCAGCACAACGAAGAGGCCGCGGCCAAGTCATTTGTTATAACTATGGCCAACCTGGGCACGTGTCTAGAGACTGTTTTAACCCATGCACTACGTGCAACTATTGTAAATCGTTTGAGCATGTCATTGAAGATTGCCCAGTATTAGAGGTGTAAATGCAAAAGAGAAGACGAATAGAGGCTCCGAATCCAAATGTCCAGTGGATCGCAGTAGAGAATAGACCAGTGGATCCGAGCATAAATGTAGTCACATGCAGTGGCACTGAGACAGGATGTGACAGAGGAGTGGAAGCTTCAACATCATGGGAGGCACATACGAGGAAGGATCCCCTTGAAATAGTATGGATAAGGAAATCTCCAAGAAAAGCACCCCCTCTTAACCTACAAAAGAACAAGGAGAACTTCATTGATGCGTGGGATACCTTTAGAGAACCAGCAGATAAGCCATCAAGGAAACCGTTGCGCAGTGAAACACCATATAATGAAGATAGGTCGGCCCCGTATGATAAAACAAGTACTACGACAGATGTCCACACTTTTGTTGCGCAGTTCTTGCGAAGCTGCATGAAGTTACTAAAAAGTGAAAAAGCCATAGTAGAGCTCCAGAAGCTTATCAACCAGTATGAACCTCAGATTGCAACAGAGACTCTAGATAGCACTGTACATCATATACGGAAGCAAAAAAAAACAGGTCGAGAGATGAGGCTTACTACGCAGATAGGATATTTTGAAATGGATGAAGTCATCCTTGATCTGGGATCAGAAGTGAATGTCTTGACTAAGAAGACATGGCAGCAGATGGGTCGACCAAAGTTGCTTTGGTCACCTATCCAGTTACAAATGGCTAATCAGGAGAAGGTCATACCTTTTGGCTGCTTAGCTAATGTAGTAGTTGACATTGACGGAGTACAGAGTCATGCAGAATTTGAGGTTATTGAAATTGTGGATGATAGTCAACCTTTTCCAGCAATATTGGGAATTGATTGGGCTATGGATAACTTGGATATCATAAACTTGAAGACAAAGAAGATGATCTTTAAAGGGAAGCACCTTAGGGTCATCGCACCATTGGACCCTAAAGATGGTGATAGATACAGTGAGCCGATTCAGGAGGAATCCCAAGCTCAAGATTTAGAACGACTATACCAGTTGAATGTGAACAAGGAATACTACATTAATCCTACTGCGGACGGTATGCTCAGCTAGCGATGTGACACTTCTTGTATCTCTGACTCGGATACAGGACTGGAGAATTGGAAAATCCGTATGCATGAAGTATCAGGAAGAATATGTGCACAGGTTACAAAATCACTGCGTTGGATCGGAAAAGAGGTGAGTCCTATTCCCACATATGATGGTTCTGCTAATGTTTACAGTTTCATAAGGGAATATACTGCAGTTATACCAGATGAGCATAGACTGCCAACTTTAGATATAGCATTGCGCGATACACCTGCCAGATGGTGGAATGCACATAAGAAAACATTAACCACTTGGGATCAATGCAGAACTAAGATGCAGATTCGGTTCGCCGAAAAGGTTACCTTACCCTTTGAAAAGTATAATGGACAGACAGACCCCAGTCAGCACATTGAAATATATTCAAAGGGATGGGTGGAAATACCACTTACAGAATGGGTACATTTATTTGTACATACATTGGATGAGGGTATCCCAGAAAAATGGTACCTAGACCTAGAGTTGCGCAGTGAACTCACTGATTGGGAGCTGCTCGCTACGAACTTCCGGAAGGACTTCTGTTTTGAAGACGAGAATCCACTAATCCGTGAAGCATTACAGCTAATCAAGAAGCGCATATTCCAGGACGACTATCATCATCAAAACATAACATTGCAGAAGTTTTTTGGGACAGAGTGTGTTCCCGCGCACCTACAGTCAGAATGGAAGGAACATGAAGAGAACTTGATCGAGTGTTACAACTTAGCTGAAGATACCAATGATACAAATGAAGACGATGAGAACGACCCGCGCAACATAGATATACCAGAATCAGAAGGCGCGCGTGAGGTAGAAGGACCTCCGTTGGAAATCCCAGATATGACTAGACCAGTAAAAACATGAAAAAGTGAACATTGGCACAGACAAAGAGCCGAAGTTCGCATCAATAAGAGATTATTGGGACGATCAGACTATTGCAGAGATCGCAGATACCTTACATGAGTATCAGGAACTATTTCCAACAAAATTTACAGATATGAAAGGAATTTTGGGAGACCTAGGGGTTATGAAAATACCTTTAAAGCTAGGTGCTAATCCTGTCAAGCAGAGGCCATACAGATTGAATCTACGCTACAAGGAAAAATTCTGCACAGAACTCAATAAGATGCTAGGAGCAGGAATTATTGAACCAGTCGAAGAATCCGAATGGATTATCCCCATGGTTGTTCAAGACAAGAAAGCAAAAGGCGAGATCAGGATTTGTGTGGATCTCAGAAAGCTGAATGATGCTTCCATGCACGACCCATTTCCTACTCCATTCACAGACGAAGTGCTTGATAACGTTGGAGGAAATTAGGCATATTCTTTCACTTATGGTTTCTCTGGTTATCATTAGATCAGGATTGATCCTGTGGATAGGCATAAGATGACATTTGCTACAGAATGGGGGTCATTCCAGTACACCTTCATTCCTTTTTGGCTTAAGAACGCACCTGCCATATTCTCTAGAGTCATCGTCACAACATTTAAAGATTTTATGCACAAGTTTTTAGAAGCGTATTTTGATAAATGGACTGTATTTGGTCTATTGAAAAATCATTGCGCGAATCTCCGCATGATGCTCGAGAAGTGTCGACAACATCAAATATCCTTGAATTTGAAAAAGTGTATTTTTTGTGTCCCTTATGGAATTTTACTTAGCCACATTGTCTATAAGCAAGGATTGACGGTAGACCCTGCGAAGATTGCAGTTATTGCAAACTTACCAACACCAAATTCAGTCAAAATGTTGCGATCTACATTAGGCCATACTGGATATTATAGGAAATTTATAAAGGGTTATGCACAGATAACCACAGCAATGGAAAAGATGCTGAAAAAAGACGCACCGTTCATTTGGAACACAGAATGCGAACAGGGTTTTGACACATTAAAAGAAAAGATGGCCACTGCGCCTATTCTAGTATTTCCAGACTGGACGAAGCCATTCCATGTCCATGTTGACGCATCATGTATTGCCCTAGGGATCATGTTAGCTCAGCCAGGAGAGGGAGGTATTGACCACCCTATTTCATTTTCTAGCATAAAGCTTTCAACAGCAGAGAAGAACTATACTACTACTAAGAGGGAAGGTCTTGCGATGGTATATGCCCTACAGAAATTTAGACACTACTTGTTGCGATCACACTTCCTTATGTTTACTGACCATTCTGCGTTAAAATATTTGGTCAACAAGCCAGTGTTAGGGGGACGCATATGCCGATGGCTATTGTTGTTCCAAGAATATGACTTTGAAATTATTGTCAAGCCAGGTAGGCTGAACTTGGGACCTGATCATCTGTCAAGGATCGACTCAGGAGAGGAGCCGACGAATATTGAAGACATTCTTCCTGATCCGCAGTTATTTAGTATACAGGTTGCCGATGATTATTACAAGGATATCATTTACTTCCTAACCACAGGGTTGGCACCCCAGGAATTCTCGGTCCAGCAGAAAAAACAGTTAGTGGTGCGTGCCACGGACTTCACTATAATTGCAGGCCAGTTATACAAACTTGGGCTGGATGAATTCCTACGTAGGTGCATACTCGATCATGAGAAGCCATTTATTCTAGCCGACGCACACTCAGGAATCATGGGAAGTCACTATGCAGGAAGGGCTACTGCGCAGAAGATATTGCACGCAGGGCTATGGTGGCCTATGCTCCATAAAGATGCCAAAGAACATTGTAGGAACTATGATGTCTGTCAGAGGACAGGAAAACCATCACGCCGAGATGAGATGCCATTGAATCCACAATTGACACTGCAGCCATTTGAAAAATGGGCAATAGACTTTGTGGGTCCTATAAACCCACCAGGAAAAAGAACGGGTGCAAGGTATATTATTACTGCTACAAATTACCTCACCAGATGGGAAGAAGCAAAACCAGTTAAGGACTGCAGCGCCAGTACTACTGTGTAGTTTATTTTTGAAGAAATACTCACCAGATTTGGCTGTCTGAAGATTTTGATGAGTGACCAAGGTACTCACTTTTTGAACAAGACAATTGAGGCACTTACAGAAGAATTCTACATTCGTCATCAGTGCAGTACTCCATATCATCCATAGTCGAATGGTACTGTAGAGGCTTTCAATAAAATATTGAAGAACGCACTCACTAAGGTGTGTAATGTAAATATAGATGATTGGGACCTGCACTTCTCATCTGTGCTATGGGAATACAGGACCACATGCAATAAATTGACAGGATAGACACCCTTTCGGTTGGTTTATGGGAAGGAGGCTATAATGCCTATGGAATATATTGTCCCTAGTTTGAGAATCACTGCATTTACAGGGATGGAAGACTGCGAAGATATAGAAGAAAGATTACTACACTTACTGGGATTGGAGGAAGATCGCTTCATCGCAGGCTTCCACCAGCAAGCTCAGAAGGACTGCGAGAAATAATGGCATGATAGCCATATAAAGAACAAGTATTTTCAAGTAGGTGATCTAGTCCTCCTATATGATAGAAAAATCATGAAATTCCCTAGTAAATTTAATATGCATTGGCTTGGCCCATATACTGTGATACATGTTACTAGCACTGGTGCAGTCCAATTAGCCAATTTAGCTGGTGATACCTTGCCAACTTTGATAAATGGAAGCAGGCTAAAGCTATACCATGATAGCACTGCTTCGCAGAACCTTGAATAACGAGCCAAGGAAGGAAGTTCTAAGTGTCCAGTACAGTTGAAAGTGGAAATTAGAAATGTAAAGGAGTCTGTACATGTATGATAAAAGGAAGAAGGTATGATAAGAAGAATGATATATGCACCGCGCAACACTGTTGAAGCACCGCACAACATTTTTGAAGCTGCGCGAAAATATATATATATATATAGTGGAAGCCGTGTAGTTGGAAATTTTTGGCACTGTGAAGTAGCCGCGCAAGGTTGCAGATGTCTTTCCACGGAGTTCGGCGCAACACTCAGAGAAAAATAGTCATTGCATGGCTTTTCAGAAAAATAGCCATTAGATGACCATTGCAGCAACCGCTTCAGCATTTAAAGAGAAGATAGCCATTCTGAGCACACTGACAACAGAAAAGAATGAAGGATCCGCTCAAACTCACCAACGGAAACCACATTAAATGCTTATCTATCCGTTGAAGGGCGTGGGAGAGGGTTTGTTGCGCCTATAAATAACACCGTTGGGAGACTTGCGAGCGTTACCAAGCACTTAGAATTTTCTTGCGATTAACCTCTCTGAGCTAGTAGCCATTTGTATTCTATCTGCCTTAGCTGCTACCTCATTTATGAATATCCGAACCTTCCTTTAGAGAAGAAGAACTGACCCTTGAAGAAGCACTGAGGATCTTTCAGCATGGAGGGATTCAGCAGTTAATGAAAACTCCAGTTAAGAAGGTCACCGTAGAACAAGGTGAAGGATCCCGCAGATTACCAAGAATTAATCCGATGATGCAGGAAAAAGAAAAAGATAAGGGAAAAGTTGTAACTGCACCTCGATCCAACATCATAAAGATGGGATCCTCGGCACAAAAATCACCATTCTTTCAGACAGAACCTTTGAAGATGACACTTGAATATATCTCCCCGCGAGAACTGAATGCCCCTGTTTTTAAATTGTCCAAGAATGCGAGACATGACATCCCGTTGTCGCCTATCTCAAAGCATGTAAACGTTGCTAAGAATATGCTGGGAAAGATAGCAGATTGTAAATGGGAGGATTATGACCTCTTGGGAATGAAGAAAGATGAGCCAGATGTTCCCAAATACCCAGATTTTCAACCAGACCAGTATATGTACTAGAAAAAGGATGCCGAGGGAACTCTGAACTTGGTAGCTAACAGTTGGTTAGCACCTATCGTTCAGTCAGGGCTACTGAACTTGCTGAGATTGCCCCATTTTGACCATTTTCCAGAACTGAATATCGTGGTTCGCACACTCATGGCGCGAATCCATCAAGGTTATCTGTGGCTGGACAGAAACATTGATATTAACATTGATTTGATCCACTGCATCACCGGGCTAAGAAACCACGGTAAGGATCCTAAGCAATTCTTGCAGGGGAAGAGCAAAGAAAAAGAGGTTGTTGAGAAGATGAAGAAAACCCACTCGGTGGTGAAGGAAAAAAGACGATTCCCGACTGAAGATATAGAGGACAGAGCAACAAGATTTGTAACGCAGTTGCTCGCAAGAAATATGCTCAAAACAACTAGGCCTTCGGAGGTTCCTGTGGTCGCAATACTCCTTGGTGCCGCAATGGCCAAAGGAAACAGCTTCAATTGGTGTCAGTTTCTGTTGAATGAGTTCCTTGAAGAACTCAACGACACCCAGGTGAATGGTGGACAGTTCCATTTCACCTGGCTCATCGTCCTGATCGCTTTGTGTGGATGGAAGGAGCCACGAGATTATGCGGGCGTCATTATGGACACCAAGGATCCTAGAGGATTTAAGTTCGTCAACCTCTAGACAAACACAAACGCAGAGCGCCAGCATGCAACAGCAGAAGTCTTTTACCAGTACTATATTAAGTTGTGCGACGCAATCATGAAGACACCCCGCATTACAAATCAGGTCACGGCGAAGTATATCCGCATCATCGACTTTGAGGCGGATATGAAATGTATCTTCATATCGCCGAAAGCACAAACGAGGAAACCAGAGTGGTTCCCGGGAAAGTACATCATGTATGAGCGGGATTTTGAGGACCTCATGAAAGATTGGCCAGCAGAGTTCGACGTATAGGTCATGGACGTGGAGATAGATTCAGCAGAAGATGAGCTGATCCCACTCCCATGCGCAATTATTGTAGAAACAGGGAAGAGAAAAGAAGCTTAGACTTCGGAGAAGCCAAAGTCGAGGAAGAAGGTGAAGGCTACAAAGATTCAATCGAGGCAGTCCTCAATGATGATGACTACGAGATGATAGTCGAAAAAGTCTCAGAGTAGATGAAGGAGCTTAAGGTGGCTAAAGAAAAGAAGGACATGGTCATCCATGATGACCTGCACCAGACGCGGCTCGCAATGCAAGTCCTAATGAAGAAAATGGACGATGTCCAGAAAATCCTTATTGTACTGAAGGACGCAGGGGCTGAAAGGAGGTCGGTAGGAACCTTGCAGCAAGGAATCCAATAGCTAGCAATAATGTTGCCATCAAAGACTAGGATTGTCCATGTGGACCCATTGACTGTTGTGTTGCCAATGGCAGAGCAAGTTGTCTTGGACACAAAGGGAGTCGAGAGGGTAGAGCTCGACTTAGCCAAAATCCCTTTACCAGGATTGCACTTCATCCACGCGCAGATCGTGGAGGAGATGCATGAATGGATGGTTGAATCAATGAAGTTACAGGCAGAACTCACCACAGCAAACAGACAAATTCAGCAGAAGGCAGAAGTACAGCTACGCAATGAACAGGACCACCGAAAAAATTTGGAGACCACCATATCCAATGTGGCGAAGGATATCAAAGGCATAGAAATCCAGGATGATCCTACGGACACAATTCTGAGGATCGAAGATAAGGTGAGATCCTTGCAGACGGAGATGCAGGATAAAGAGATTTATTATGAGGCCGATATTGCTACATTGAAGGATAAGCTGAATAAGCAGGTGCCATTAACTGAACAGCAATTTAGAGAGAAAGCAGTGAACACCACCTCGAAAATCATCACAAGTGAGATGGCTAAGTGCCAATCTCTCCTGGATAAGGTTTCACAGGGAATCAAGACCCTTGAAGAGGATCAAGGGTTGCTACAAGTCAACACCGCGGTACAAGAAAAATAGACTGCGCTGGATAAGTTGAATGTAGAGGTTAAAGATCTGCCACCCAGAGAAAGGATTTCGAGATACAAGGATATATACAGCTTAAAGAAAGAAGTACGGGAATTACGACAAAAAGAGACTGAGATGGATAATCAGTCGCAACATCTCCTAGAGAATGCCATGGCGGTATCACAGCAGATTGAAGATAAGTTAGTAGAACTACGCGATAACTAGGAGCAGGTACAAGATCAAATTGGACAAGAAATAACTCCAACACTACTTGAGACAATTAAACAAGTTGAGGAGGATACAAGAGAAGCAGTGGTGCAGATGTACGGTACATATGACGAGTTCGTGGCCAAGTTCGTCCCACCAATCATGGCGCAGAGTGAGACAGCTGAAACAATTAGTGGCTGGGGATGAGCCACATGTAAGTGTTAGGGGCATGTTGGGCCCGGGTTGAGATGAATTTTTGGAAGCACCTTTTTTAGGCAAGCAGGGAAAGCTGAGCTGAGCGCAGTTCATAAACACAATTTTGGCTAAGTATTGAGGATGCTGTGAAGTTGCGCGCAGCATCCAACTTTTGACTATACTATGGAGTTGCGTGCAGCGTTGAAGTTTTGGCCATGATGCGAAGACCAGTACTGCGCTGAAGCAATGCTGCGGAGTTAGGAGGCCACGTGGAGCCAGAAAAGCAGAGTGCTAGACAAGTATCAAGTGTAGCTACCGGCTCCACCAGTAGCAACCATTTTTGGAAAGATATTTCAGGATTGCCGAGCGACGGACGCAGGCAAAACAGGAAGGAGGCCACGCGTTGGTTGTTAAGGAAAGTGACGTTTGGCATGCTTAGAAGGTAAAACCGTTAGAGAGAAACGGTTTGTCAGAAGAATCCTATAGGCACACGTGCGAAAGGAAGGCCGATAGCGACAGAATGAGGACGTCGAGATCCGCCATGATCAAGCAAACGCTACCAGGAGCCAGCAAGCCGGTTTGGAAAACCGGTGCAGTTTTGGAAACCCTTAGGGTTTTGGGTTTTAGGTCTTTGACATTGTACAGACATGACCTTCGGGCATGATCTATTTAAGAAGACATTTTTGTATGGGATGGGGGTTGTTCTCTTTTTGGATTATTGTTATTCTTTTGTTGTTGCTGAGAACTTAAGGAGATAACCTTTTTGTATTGTAAAATATCTCTGAGCTGAGAATCTTGTAAAGGCTCTGCAGCTGTGTGCGCAGAGACCTAGCCGAGAGAAAGAAGAGTCTGCAGCTAAGTGTGCAGAATAAGAACGGTTTCCCCATCCCTTTTGAAAGAAATATATTACCAACCGTTCTTATGGACGTAGCTTTCCATCCGGGGAAGTGAACCACGTTAAATCTTGTGTTATGTGATGATGTTTATGAATGAATGACTATCTGTATTTTCTGTAGAATGAATGCTTGAATGTTTCCTTGCATGCTGTAATATGAGAAATTTGATATGCATTTACCAATAGGAGAAGTTTGGGAATGATATGCTAGGTTCCACGGAAGCAGATGAATGGCAAACATTTCAATTCTATGTTCAGGTCGTGAATCAGTCATTTAAGTTTAAATACTTTCTTAAGCATAGTGAAGGAACACAACACAGTTAATCATGTTTATCATTTTAGTTCACATTGTAATAATCCAAGTTCTAGAATGAACGCTAGGAAGATAACCAGTAAGTGCCTGAATGAATGGATGAGTGATATTCAGTTCAGTGCCTTAACATTTTCGAGATCTTCCAAGTAGAGGATAAGTGTGGGTGACTCGCAGTTCCAGAAGAAGAGTCGCAGCAATAAGAAACCCTTAGTGCAGGCCACAATGTTGCCTCCACCACGTAGTACTGCTCGCAGCATAGATCCTGCTGTGCACCACATCACTTTGCCCCGTAGTGCCATCCTTCTGTCCTATGCTGCGCAGCTTGTTCAGATAAACAACTCATCATTTACTATGGAAACTTGATTCTGCAATACCCCATAAGATACACCTCAGGTGAGACCTCAACTTGCTCGCAGGTTGTTGCCGAAAGGGCCGGTGCGAAGGGGTTTTGTTGGTCAAAGGGAGAACCGCAAAGAACCTGGGTCTAATTGGAAACCTCTGGGTTACTTTAAGACAACACTCTATCACTATCATGAACCACATGGAAGGTCCACATACTAGAATGTTTTATTCCTATGAGTGACAAATTTTGGGGGAATAAAATTGCCTTACCCATTGATCCGCATCGCAATGGGAAAGTCATCGACGTTGATGCAACTTCGACAAGTTTCAACTTCGACACAACTTCAACTCGACAAGTTATCTTCGACATGTTCAGAATTTGACAGAACTCCGATGAGTCTTGACTTTGAAACACCTCGACATGTTCAACAACCTCACAGTTCACGAGATCAACAAGCAGCATCGACATGCGACCAACAACTCTCAAACTTCGATGGGTTGTCTCTTTGTCTTCTAGTCGACTGTAACGGTTGAATTGTTGAACCATTCTAACTTCTTCTTTGTAACTGAACGTAACGGGAAAGCACCCAAGTGTCTCAGAAATATATATAAGCATGTACATTATTGTAACATACAGGAATCAATAGATGAATCTTATCATGTCTTAGACTTGTTTTACAGTAATAGAAGATCAGTTCGCATTCCTGCATATTGTCTACGCATATTGTGTTTATCTGTGTGGTGTAATCCTTCTTTGCTCATTCTGCTTGTTCTTAATTGCTTCCTCCATAACAGATCCGACTCAGTCAGTCGAACTATTGTCCCCCTCATGCTTCTTGGACACGACTCGGATCATTGTATCAGAGCAGACTCAAATCAGAGGATTCAGTTTCGTGCTTAAGTTTTGCATATACACTTCTCTCAAAGTTACCTGACTTATGTCGGTTCAAACTCACTCACAAACTCCGCAATCCAAGCAGACGCTACCACGAAAGATGACAGAAGAAACAGAAAATAGTCATGCAGACGACGAGACAACATAGCTTATTGAGCAAGCTCTGGCTCGACAAGGAACTGAAATGTTCGCCCAGTTCAACGAGATTCTCATACATTTCGCTTAGACATCTGGAGGATCTTTGACGAGAATTCACTTTGATAAAATCAGCCCCTTCAAAGTGCAAATGAATTTGGACATACCGAATCTTGAAGGTAATATGGACATGGAATCTATCGACAATTGTTTACTACAATTGGAATCCTATTACGCTGTAAAGCAACTCTCCGAAGATGAAAAGATCACCATTGCATCCTTATAGATTTCAACCTTTGTGCACTCCTGGTGGGATAACCTCTCGACAAAGATGGAAAAAAGCGGAGACCCCATCGACACATGGGATAAGTCCATCGAAAAAATCCGAAAGGATTTTTACCTGCTGAAATACGTTGAGCAGCAGTATAAGAAGTGGTCACGGCTAAGGCAATGGAAAGACCAATCAGTACATAGTTACACCGATTAGTTCTACCAACTTATGGCTAGACTTGGCGTCCAAGAAGAAGAGAAATTGCTTGTTCTAAAGTACGTTAGCAGATTATCCCAGTACATTCAGTAAGAGATGGAATCTATGATTGTCAATATGCTTACAAATGCTTTCCACTATTCCAGCAAACTGGAAACCAAGCAGAAGGGAAAAGCACGTTTCACGAAAAAGTCGACATCGGGATGAACACCCGACAAGAAGACACCAGCCAACTTCGACAAGTTGAAAACTTCTCAGCCGACACTGCCAAAGCTAGACCACAGTTAGGAGCCTTTTCACAAGAGGGAATGTATCAAATAACTGCCCAGAAAATGGTGCGATCACCACCACTCATCTTGGCATGATACGTCTAAATGCAAATCTTGAAAGACATTTTTGGAAAAAGTGTCGATCTCTGACGCATTTGACAAGATGGTGGAATAATATGATCCATACGTGATGACCCTTTTGACCTCGACCACTCTAGCAGCCTCTACTATCGTCAACGAGGAGGAAAGAGATTTCCTGTTCCATACACGGATATGGGTCCAGAGAAACCCATTGCATCTGACTGTGGGCAACAAGAGCTAGAAGGACTTCATTTCTGAATATCTTGTGAAGAATCTAGGTCTTGTTACCACTATGCATCCTCATCCTTACAACATCGGTTGGATGAAGGATGGACAAGAACTTCAGATTACTCGCCAATGCAAACTCGCCTACTTCATAAAACCTTTTGAAGATGAATTACACTACGACGTTGCACCACTCTCTGTAGCCGATGCCCTGTTTGGGAAACCTTACCTCTAGGATAGACATGGAATTTATCATTCACGGCCTCAGAAGGTTATTGTCAGAATTCGAAATCGATGGTTCAGCATACCAGAGCGTCAACCTACACCAATGGTTGCACTGATATCTTCCAAACAGACAAAGAAGCTTATCAATCATGCTCAAAATTTCGCATTAATCATGATCAAGCTGTAACATTCTAAGAATACTTAAGCAATGAGTCGAGTCACCGACCAATGCAGCTCTCGACAAAAGCAGCAAGTTGATCATATTCTCGATGAGTACCAGAACCTCTTTCAATCTCCAGACGGAGTACCTCAACATTGTCAAGTAAAACACTCCATTGAACTTGTTCCTAGTTCTTCTTTTCCTAATGGATTTGTTTACAAAATATCCATTCTCGAAATGAAGAGATTCGCAGACAGATCCAAGAATTAATCAACAAAGGTCATATCTGACCCAAATCCTCTCCTTGTGGAAGTCCAGTCGTCCTAGTTCCAAAGAAAGACGGAACTTGGCGCATGTGCATTGACTACAGAGCTCTCAACAAAATATCAGTGAAGAATCAGTACCCTCTGTCGTGGATAGACGAGCTCATTGACTATCTGAAAGGTGCTAAATTCTTTACTAAGCTCGACCTCAAGTCAGGATACCATCAGATTCCAATCGAGCCCTCAGACGTGTGGAAAACTGCTTTCAAAACCATGGAAGGATTCTTTGAATGGTTAGTCATTCCTTTTGGCTTAACCAACGCACCTACAACCTTCATGCAACATATCTTCGACCTTTCATCAGCAAATGGGTTATTGTCTATCTCGATGATATACTGATTTTCAGTTGATTGTGGGAAGAACATTTCAGACATCTTCGACAAGTCCTCGACACTCTCCAACACCTAGTGAGGACACTTGCCAACCCAATGCCACATACGAAGTGATATGTCATGCCACATTAGAACAAAAATTAGGAAAGTATTTTAAACAATGTACCTTATCCCGAGTGGTACTAGTACAAATGGCTGGGATTTGATCTGAAAAAAAGATCAACGTTGGAGATTGATCATGAATATTAAATAGGTTGTGATAACATGGAAGGCCTGAGATGATGGAATATGACATGGAAAGGGACAAGGATGACATAGAAGCACCTAGTGATGACACATGGGACCCGATGCCCCATAGGAAGTGACATGTCATGCAATGTCAACATTTTGTCACTTCAAAAGAAAAATTAGGAAACTATTTTTAAAAAATCATGCCTTACCCAAAGTGCTTGTAGTCAAATAATTAAGATTTGATTGGAAATCAATATCGACAGTTTGGATTGATCACAAATTTTAAACAAGTCACAGTGTCATGGAACACCTAAGATAGTAGAATATGATATGTTGAGGGTCAAGGATGACATGGAAGAACCTGATGATGACACTTGGTACCCAATGCAACATAGTAAGTGACATGTCATGTCACGTCAATTGAAAAATTAGAAACTTGTTTAAAAAAAAAAATCCTACCTTATCATAAAAAATCAAGATCGAACGGTGGAGATTGATCAAGAAGTTTAAATGGATCCTCGTGACATGGGTGGCTTAAGTTGATGAAAAATGGCATTACAATGGTAGAGGTTGACATCACATCACCCAGGGATGACACTTGGGACACAATGCCACATAGAAAGTGATGTTTAATGCCATGTCAATATCCTACCATGTCAAAAGAAAAACTAGAAAAGTATTTAAAAAAAATTGTGCCTTATCCTGACTAGTACTAGTGTAAATGGATGAGACTTGAGACGAAATCAAGATCAATAATGGAGATTGATCATGAATTTTAAATAGGTCTAAATGACATGGAAGGAATGGAATGATGGAATATGAAATGGAAGTGGTAAAGGATTAAATGGAAGCACCAAGTGATGAAACTTGGGACACAATTCCACATAGGAAGTGATGTGTGATGCCACATCAGTGGCAAAAATAGAAAAATATTTTTAAAAAATCATACCTTATCTTGAGGGATAACAATGTAAGTTGTTGGGATATGATTGGAAAACAATATGAATGGTGGAGAATGATTACAAATTTTAAATATGTTGTGATGACATGGAAGGTCATAGATGATGGAATATGATGTGGAAAGGGGCTAGGATGAAAAGGAAACATGGATTGATGACATTTGGGACCCAATTGCATAAGAAGTTACTTTTCATGCCATGTCACCATCCTTCCACATCAGTACAAAAAATAGAAAAGTATTTTAAAAATATCATACATTATCCCAAGGGGTAATAATGCAAATGGTTGATATTTGATCGGAAATCAAGATCGATGATGGACATTGATCACAAAGATTATATAGGTTGTGATCACATGGAAGTCCTAAGATGATGGAAAATGACATGGAAAGGGTCATGGATGACATGGAAAGACCTAAGTATGAGACATGAGACCCGATCCTACATACAAAGTGATGTGTCATGCCACGTCAATATCCTTCTATGTCAGCAGAAAAATTAGAAAGGTATTTAAAAAAAAATAGTAACTTTTCCTAAGGGGTACTAGTGTGAATGGTTGGGATTTCGTCAAAATTAAATATTGACGATGTAGATTGATTGCATAATTTAAAAAAATTGCGATGACATGGAGGGCCTAAGATGATGGAATATGACATGGTAAGGGTTTAGGACGACTTGGAATCACCTATTGTTGATACTTGGGACCCAATTCCACATAGGAATTGATATGTGACACCAAATTAGAATCCTTCCATGTCAATAGAAAAATTAGAAAAGTATTAAAAAAAGAAATCACACCTTATACTAATGCGAACTAGCATGAATGGATGAGATTTGATCAGGAATTGAGATTGATGGTATAGATTGATCATGAAAATAGATCGGTCACAATGACATGGAGGGCTTGAGATGATCGAATATGACATGCCAATACATAGTAATGACACTTGAGACTCAATGCCACATAGGAAGTGATGTGTCATGCCATGTCAATATCATTCCACGTCAACAGAAAAATTAGAAAAGTATTAAAAAAAATCATACCATATCCCAAGGAGTACTAGTGTGAATGACTAAGATTTGATCATAAATCAATATCGATGGTGGATATTGATCATGAAGTTTAGGTCGAGATGACATGGAAGGCATAAGATGATGCAATATTTCAGGGAAAGGGTCGATAAATACATGGTAGCACCTAGTGATGAAACATGGGACCTAATGCCACATAGGAAGTGACAAGTCATGCCACATTAGCATCTTTCCATGTCAACAGAAAAAATAGAAAAGTATTATAAAAAAATTGTACCTTATCTCAAGGGGTACTAGCATGAAAGGTTGTGATTTGATCATAAATCAAGATCGATAGTGGAGATTGATTGTGAAGTTTAAACAAGTCATGATGACATGGAATTCCTAAGACGATGGAATATGACATGGAAAGGGTCGAGGATAACATTTCATCATCTCGCGATGACACTTGGGACCCAATGCCACATGTGAAGTGATATTTCATGCCATGAAAACATCATGCTATGTGAGAAAAAATGTTAGAAATTAAGATCAACAATGGTTATTGATATCAAATTTTAAACAGGTTGAGTGGACACATAATGCCTAAGATAATGGAATATAACATGGTAAGGGTCAATGATTGCATGGAAGAACCATGTGATGACACTTGGGATTTGATGTCACATAGGATGTTATGTATCATGCCACGTTTTCATCCTACCATGTCAACAGAAAAATTAGAAAATTATTTAAAAAATTAAATTGTACTATATATTGTGGGGTATTAGTGCGAATGGCTTAGATTTAATGAAAAATCAAGATCGACGATGGAGATTGAACAAAACGTTTAAACATGTCACGATGACATGGAATCCTTGAGATGATGGAATATGACATGGAAAGGGTTGGGGATGACATGGTAGCATTCATTGATGACACTTGGGACTGAATGCCACATAGGAAGTGATGTTTCATGCCACAATAGTAGAAAATTAGTAAAGTATTAAAAAATTGTACCTTATCCCAAGGGGATCTAGCATAAAGGACTAAGATTTGATAAAAAATCAAGATTGATAGTATATATTTATCACAAAGTTTAAACAAGTCGTAATGGTATGGAAGGATTGAGATGATAGAATATAACATGTCATGGGTACATGACGAAATACCAACATCTAGTGATGACACTTGGGACCTGATGCAACATAGAAAGTGATGTTTCATTCCATGTGAGTGCCCCTCCATGTCTCAATACAAATTAGCAAAGTATTAAAAAAAACACCTTATCATGAGGGGTGATATCGTGAATGGCTAGGATTTGATCGAAAATCAAGATCAACGGTGGAGATTGATTGCAAAGTTTAAACAAGTTGTGATAATATAGAAGGATTAAAATGATGGAATACGACATTGCAAGGGTCAAGGATGACATGGGATAACCCAGTGATGACACTTGGGACTCGATTCCACATAGGAAGTGACTTGTCATGCCACATTGACATCTTTCCAACAATCATTTCATATCCCAATGGGTACAAGCATGAATGGCTAAGATTTGATCGAAAATCAAGATCTAAAATCAAGATCTACGATGAAGATTGATCGTGACGTTTAAAGAGGTCACGGTGACATGGAATACTTGAGATTATGGAATATGACATGGAAGGGTTGAGGTTGACATGGAAGAAATGGGTGATGATATTTGGGACCCAATTCCACATACCAATTGACATGTCATGCCACATAAGAATCCTTCCATCTTAGCAAAAAAATAAGAAAACTATTTTTAAAAAATGTACCTTATCATGAGCGGTATGCCTGAATGACAAAATATGACATGGAAAGTATCAAGAATGACATGGAAGGACATAGTGATGAGACTTGGTACCAAATTCCATATAAGAAATGATGTGTCATTCCACATTATTAAAAAAAATGGAAAGTATTTAAAAAAATCCCTACTTATCTCGAGGGGTACTAGTGTGCATGATTGTTACTTGATCCAAAATCAAGATGGACAGTGGAAATTTACCGTGAAGTATAAATAGGTCATGATGACATGGAAGGCTTAAGATGATGGAATATGACATGTCAAGATTCAAAGATCTAATGGAGGCACCCAATGATGACATTAAAACTCGATTCCACATAGGAAGTGACATGTTAGGCCACATCATTATCCTACCATATCAGTAAAAAAATTAGAAAGTATTTTTAAAAAATAAGGAAAAAGTGTACCTTATCCCTATTAGAAAAACAAAATCACGAAGCAATAACAATAAACAAGATACAAATATAAATCACATAAAACACATTACAAGAGAGACACCAATATAACGTGGTTCACCCAAGATGGGCTACGTCCACACAAAAATTGCTAGTCCTTATTATTATTGTTGGCTAAAACTAACCTAGAGGTTTCCAATTAGACCCAGGTTCTTTTCGGTTCTCTCTTTTGACCAACAAAACCCCTTCGCACCGGCCCTTTCGGCAACAACCTGCGAGCAGGTTGAGGTCTCACCCAAGGTGTATCTTATGGGATACTGCGGAATCAAATTTCCACAGTAAATGATGAGTTGTTTATATGAACAAGCTGCGCAGCGTAGGACAGAAGGAGTGCACTACGGGGCAAAGTGATGTGGTACGCAGCAGGATCTACGCTGCAAGCAGTACTGCGCGGTGAAGGAAACATTGCGGGCTTCACTAAGAGACTTCTTACTGCTGCGGGCCTTTTACTGGAATTGCAAATCAACCACACTTATCCCCTACTTGGAAGATTTTGAAAACGCTAAGGCACTGAGATGAATATCACCCATCCATCCGTTCAAGAACTTACTGGTTATCTTTCTAGCATTCATTCAAGGACTTAGATTATTACAACGTGGACTGAAATGATAGATGTGACTAACTGTGTTGTGTTCCTTCACTGTGTTTAAGAAAGTATTTAAACTTAAATGACTGATTCATAATCTTAACATAGCATTGAAATGTTTTCCATTCATTTGCTTCCGTGGAACCTAGCATATCATTCCCAAACTTCTCCTACTGGTAAATGCATATCAAAGTTCTCCTATTATAGCATGCAAGGAAACATTCAAGCATTCATTCTATAGAAAATACAGACAGTCATTCATTCATAAACAACATCGCATAACACAGGATTTAACGTGGTTCACTTCCCCGGATGGAAAGCTACGTCCACAAGAACGGTCGGTAATATATTTCTTTCAAAAAGGGATGGGGCAACCATTCTTATTCTGTGAACTCAGCTGCAGACTCTCCTTTCTCTCGGCTAGGTCTCTGTGTGCACAGCTGCAGAGCCTTTACAATATTCTTAGCTCAGAGAGATGTTACAATACAAAAAGGTTATTTCAAGATTACTCTGATAACTAGCATCTAGTATCCAAAAATAAAGCAACCCCATCCCATACAAAAGTATCTTCTTTAAATAGATCATGCCCAAAGGTCATGTCTATACAATGTCAAAGACCTAAAACCCAAAACCCTAAGGGTTTCCAAAACTACGTCGATTTTCCAAACTGGCTTGCTGGCTCTTGATAGCATCTGCTTGATCATGGCGGATCTCCATGTCCTCATTCTGTCGCTATCGACCTTCCTGTCGCACGTGTGCCTACAAGATGCTTCTGCCAAACCATTTCTCTCTAACGGTTTTACCTTCTAAGCATGCCAAACGTCGCTTTCCTTAACAACCCACGCGTGGCTGCCTTCCTAATTTTCCTATGTCCGTCGCTCGGCCATCCTGGAATATCTTTCCAAAAATGGCTGCTATCGGTCGAACCAGTACCTACACTTGATACTTGTCCAACAAACAGCTTTGCTGGCTCCACATGGCCTCCTAACTCCGAAGCACTGCTTCTGCACAGTACTGGTCTTCGCATCACGGCCAAAACTTCGATGCTGCGCGCAACTCCATAGTCTGGTCAAAAGTTGGATGCTGCGTGCAACTTTGCAGCATCCTCAGTACTTAGCCAAAATTGTATTTATGAGCTGCGCTCAACTCATTTTTCCCTACTTTCCTCAAAAAGGTGCTTCCAAAACTTTATCTCAACCTGGGCCCAACATGCCCCTAACACTTACATGTGGCTCGTCCCGGAGCCACTAATTGTTTCAGCTGTCTCACTCTACGCTGTGACCGGTGGGATGAACTTGGCCACGAACTCGTCACATGTACCGCACAACTACACCACTGCTTCTCTTGTATCCTACTCAACTTGTTTAACTGTCTCAAGTAGTGTTGGATTTATTTTTTTCCAATTTGGTCTTGTACCTGCTCCTGGTTATCGCGCAGTTCTGCTAACTTGTCTTCAATATGCTGCAATATCGCCATGGCATTCTCCAGGAGCTGCTGCAACTGATTATCCATCTCAGTCTCTTTTTGTCATAATTCATGTACTTCTTTCTTTAAGATGGATATCTCCTTGTATCTCGACATCCTCTCTTTGGGTGGCAGAGATTTAACCTCTGCGTTCAACTTGTCCAGCGCGGTCTGTTTTTCTTGTACCGCAGTTTTGACCTGCAGCAACCCTTGATCCTCTTCAAGGGTCGTGATTTCCTATGAAACCTTATCCAGGAGAGATTGGAACTTAGCCGTCTCACTTCCAATGATTTTCGAGGCGGCGCTCACTGCTTGCTCTCTGACTTGCTGTTCAGTTAATGGCGCCTGCTTATTCAACTGATCCTTCAATGTGGCAATATCGACCTCATAATAAATCTCTTTATCATGCATCTCTGACTGCAAGGATCTCACCGTATCTCTGATCCTTAGAACTGTGTCTGCAAGATCATCCTAGACTTCTATGCCTTCAATATCCTTCACCACATTGGATATGGTAGTCTCCAAATTTTGTCGGCGGTCCAGTTCGTTTCGTAGCTGTATTTCTGCCTGCAGCTGAATTTTCCCATTTGCTGCGGTGGGCTCTGCTTGTGACTTCATCGATTCAACCATCCATTCACGTATCTCTTCAATGATCTATGTGTGGATGAAGTGTAATCCTAGTAATGGGATTTTGGCTAAGTCGAACTCTACCCTCTCGACTCCCTTTGTGTCCAACACAACTTGCTCTGCCATTGGCAATGCAACAGCCAATGGGTTCACATGGACAATTCTAGTCTTCGATGGCAGCGTTATTGCTAACTACGACGGTTCTTGCTGCGAGGTCCCTACTGACCTCCCTTCAGCTCCTGCTTCCCGCGGCAAGATAAGGCTTTTCTGTAGATCGTCCATTTTCTTCATCAGGCCTTGCATTGCGAGCCATGTCTTGTGCAGGTCATCCTGGATGACCATGTCCTTCTTTTCTTTAGCCGCCATAAGTTCCTTCATCTGCTCTGAGACTGTTTTGGTTATCATCTTGTAGTCATCATCATTAAGGACTACCTCTATTGAATCTTTGTGGCCTTCACCTTCTTCCTCGACTTTGGCTTCTACGAAGTCTCAGGTTCTTTTCGCTTCTTTATTTCTTTAGTGATTGGGCATGAGAGCGGGATTGGCTCATCTTCTGCTGAGTCTGTCTCCACGTCCATAACCTCTACATGGAACTCTGGTGGCCAATCTTTCATGAGGTCCTCAACGTCCTGCTCATACATGATGTAGTTCTGTGGGAACCACTCTGGTTTCTTCATTTGTGCTTTCAGCGAGATGAAGATACATTTCATATCCACCTCAAAGTCAATGATGTGGATATACTTCGCCGTGACCTGCTTTGTAATGCAGGGTGTCTTCGTGATTGCATCGCACAGCTGAATATAGTACTGGTAAAATACTTCTGCTATCGCATGTTGTCGTTCTACATTTGTGTTTTTCCAGAGGTTGACGAACTTAAACCCTCTAGGATCATTGGTGTCCATAATGACGCCCGCATAATATCGCGGCTCATTCCATCCACACAAAGCAATCAGGACAACGAGCCAGGTTAAATGGAATTGGTCGCCATTCACCTGTGTTTCATTGAGTTCTTCAAGGAACTCATTCAACAGAAACTAACACCAAGTAAAGTTGTTGCCTTCGGCCGCTGCGGCACCAAGGAGTATTGCGCCTGCATGCACCTCCGAAGGCATAGCTGTTTTGAGTATCTTGCCTGCAAGCAATTGCATTACAAATCTTGTTGCTCTGTCCTCTATATATTCTGTCGGGAAACCTCTTTTTTCCTTCACCACCGGATGGGTTTTCTTCATCTTCTCAACAGCCTCTTTTTCTTTGCTCTTCCCCTGGAAGAATTGCTTAGGATCCTTACCACGCTTGCTTAGCCCGGTGATGTGGTGGATCAAATCGATGTTAATATCAATGTTCCTATCCAGCCACAGATAACCTTGGTGGATTCGTGCCATGAGTGTGCGAACCACAATATTAAGTTCTGGAGAATGGTCAAAATGTGGTAATATGAGCAAGTTTAGTAGCCCCGACTGAACAACAGGTGCTAGCCAACTGTCAGCTACCAAGTTCAGAGTTCCCTTGGCGTCCTTTTTCCAGCACATATACTGGTCTAGTTGAAAATCTGGGTATTTGGGAACATCTGGCTCATCTTTCTTCATTCCCAAGAGGTCATAATCCTCACATTTACAATCTGCTATCTTTCCTAGCAGATTCTTAGCAGTGTTTACATGCTTTGAGATAGGTGACAGCGGGATGTCGTATCTCGCATTCTTGGACAATTTAAACATAGGGGCATTCAGTTCCCGTGGGGAGACATATTCAGGTGTCATCTTCAAGGGTTTTGTTTGAAAGACTGGCGATTTCTGTGCCGAGGAGCCCATCTTTATGATGTTGGATCAAGGTGCAGTTACGACTTTTCCTTTACTTTTTCTTTTTCCTGCATCGTCAGATTAATTCTTGGTGATCTATGGGATCCTTCACCTTGTTCTACGGCGACCTTCTTAACTGGAGTTTTCATTAACTGCTGAATCCCTCCATGCTGAAATATCCTTAGTGCTTCCTCAATGGTCAGTTCTTCTTCTCTAAAGGAAGGTTCGGACATTCACGAATGAGATAGCGGCTAAGTTAGACAGAATACAGATGGCTACTAGCTCGGAGAGGTTAATCAAAAGAAAATTCTAAGTGCTTGGCTAGATGAGAATTTAATGTGGTGTCCGTTGGTGAATTTGAGCAGATGCTTTGGTCTTTTATGTCGTCAGTGTGCTTAGAACGGCTATCTTCTCTTTAAATGCTGAAGCGGTTTCTGCAACGGTCATCTAACGGCTATTTTTCTAAAAAGCCATGCGACGGCTATTTTTCTCTGAGTGCTGCGCCAAACTGCGCGGCAAGCCATCTGCAACCCTGTGTGGCTACTTCGCAGTGTCAAAAATTTCCAACTGCACGGCTTCCTCTCTCGATATATATATATATATATATATATATATATATATATATATATATATATATATATATATATATATATATATTTGCTTTTCCTTCCGCACAGCTTCAACAGTGTTGCGCGGTGCATAGATCATTCTTCTTATCATACCTTCTTCCTTTTATCATATATATATATATATATATTTCTTTTCCTTACGCGCAGCTTCAATAGTGTTGCGCGATGCATAGATCATTCTTCTTATCATACCTAATTCCTTTGATCATACATGTACAGACTCTTTTATGTTTCTAGTGTCCACTTTCAACTGTACTTGACACTTAGAACTTCCTTCCTTGGCTCGTTATTCAGGGTTCTGCGAAGCAGTGCTATCATGGTATAGCTTTAGCCTGCTTCCATTTATCAAGGTTGGCAAGGTGTCACCAGCTAAATTGGCTAACTGGACTACACCAATGTTAGTAACATGTATCATAGTATATGGGCCAAGCCAATGCATCTTAAATTTACCAGGGAATTTCATGAATTTGTTGTCATACAGGAGGACTAGATCACCTACCTGGAAACACTTGTTCTTTATATGGCGATCATGCTATGCTTTCTCGCGGTCCTTCTGAGCTTGTTGGTGGAAGCCTACAATGAAGCGATCTTCCTCCAAGCCTAGTAAGTGTAGTAATATTTATTCTAGAGCTTCGCATTATTCCATCCCTGTGAATGCAGCGATTCTCAAACTAGGGACAATATATTCCATAGGCATTATAGCCTCCTTCCCATAAACCAACCGAAAGGGTGTATGTCTTGTGAATTTCTTGCATGTGGTCCTGTATGCCTATAACACAGATGAGACGCGTAGTTCCCAATCGTCTCTATTTACATTGCACACCTTAGTGAGTGCGTTCTCCAATATTTTATTGAAATCCTCTACAGTACCATTCGCTTGTGGATGATATGGAGTATTGCGCTGATGACGAATGTGTAATTCCTTTGTAAGCGCCTCAATCATCTTGTTCAAAAAGTGAGTACCTTGGTCACTCATCAAAATCTTTGGACAACCAAATCTGGTGAGTATTTCTTCAAAAATAAACTGCGCAGCAGTACTGGCGTTGCAGTCCTTAACTGGTTTTGCTTCCACCCATCTCGTGAGGTAATCCATAGCAGTAATAATATACCTTGCACCCGTTCTTTTTCCTGCTGGGTTTATAGGACCCACAAAGTCTATTGCCCATTTTTCAAATGGCTGCAGTGTCAACTATGGATTCAATGGCATCTCATCTCGACGTGATGGTTTTCCTGTCCTTTGACAGACGTCACAGTTCCTGCAATGTTCTTTGGCATCTTTATGGAGCATAGGCCACCATAGCCCTGTGCACAATATCTTCTACGCGGTAGCCCTTCCTGCATAGTGACCTCCCGTGATTCCTAAGTGTGTGTCGGCTAGAATAAATGGCTTCTCATGATCAAGTACAGACCTGTGCAGGACTTCATCTGACCCAAGTTTGTATAACTGACCTGCAATTATAGTGAAGTTCACGGCGTGCACCACTAACTATTTTTTCTGCTGGACCGAGAATTCCTGGGGTGCCAGCCCCGTGGTTAGGAAGTCAATGATATCCTTGTAATAATCATTAGCAACCTGTATACTAAATAACTGTGCATCAGGAAGACTGTCTTCAATATTCGTTGGCTCCTCTCCTGACTCGATCCTTGATAGATGATCAGGTCTTAAGTTCAATCTACCTGGCTTGACAATAATCTCAAATTCATATTCCTGGAATAGCAATAGCCATCGGCATATGCGTCCCCCTAACACTGGCTTGTTGACCAAATATTTCAATGCAGAATGGTCAGTAAACATAAGGAAGTGCGATCCCAGCAAGTAGTGTCTAAATTTCTGTAGGGCATATACCATCGCAAGGCCTTCCCTCTCAGTAGTAGTATAGTTCTTATCTTCAAGGGGGATTGGATACTTGTGTAGAGTTTTTGTTCTCGACGCGTTTCGGACTCCATAGTTGAGTCCATCTTCAGGAGAGAAGGTATCTCAAATGAAAGCTACACGAATTTTATATTATTTATATTGTCATGATATTTTTAGTTAAAATTATTTAAAGAACCGACTTTGAATAATTAATTTACCTTAGTGTATATATTTGTTATTGAATGATGTGTATTTATTAATAATCCTCATTACGCTTCAAAGTTTGTTTTTGTTAAATGTTTCGATTATAATAAACTATTATAAATTTAATAATGTTCATATTATTAAGAAAATTCTAGTAAGTGCTAAACATTGTTTAAATTATTTAAAGAATTTTTTTTTTTTTTTTTAATCTTAATCTAGAAATTTGTATTATAAATTTTTCAATTTAGATTTCATAATTAAATTTTTAATTTAGAATTCTATATTAAAAAAATTTATAATTTAAATTTTTTTTTTTTAAATTTTAATTATAATTTAATTTTTAAGTAAAATATGTATTTAATGTTTAGTTTTTAGAATTATGTATAATACATTTTCCAATTTAAATTTAAATTTTGTAATTAAAATTTTCATCTAGAATTTTATATATATATATATTTAAAATATTTATTTTTAATTAAATTAAATTTTAAATTTTAATTATAATTATAATTTTAAATTTAACTTTTAGGTAAGAAATGCATTCAATGTTTAGGTAATATTTATTTTTATTTTTAGACAATTTAATTTTTTTTTATTTTTTTTTAGAATTTTCAATTAAAATTTTTAAGCTTTCTGCTAGAAAATGCAATAGGGTGGTCAATACCTCCCTCTCCTGGCTGAGCTAACACGATCCCTAAGGAAATACATGATGCGTCAACATGGACATGGAATGACTTTGTCCAGTCTGGAAATACTAGAATCGGTGCAGTGAACATCTTTTCTTTTAATGTATCAAAACCCTGTTCACATTCTGCGTTCCAAATGAACGGTGCATCCTTCTTCGGCAGCTTCTCCATTGTTGCGGTTATCTGTGCATAACCCTTTATGAATTTCCTATAGTATCCAGTATGGCCTAAGGTAGATCGCAACATCTTGACTGAATTTGGTGTTGGTAAGTTTGCAATAACTGCAATCTTCGCAGGGTCTACCATCAATCCTTGCTTACAGACAATGTGGCCAAGTAAAATTCCATAGGGCACACAGAAAATACACTTCTTCAAGTTCAAGGATATTTGATGTTGTCGACATTTTTCTAGCATCATACAAAGATTCGCGCAATGATTTTTCAATAGACCAAATACAGTCCAATCATCAAAATACGCTTCTAGAAACTTGTGCATAAAATCTATAAATGTTGCGACGACGACTCTAGAGAATATGGCATGTGCGTTCTTCAGACCAAAAGGCATAACGGTGTACTGGAATGACCCCCATTCTATAGCAAATGTCATCTTATGCCTATCCGCAGGATCAATCCTAATCTGATGGTAACCAGAGAAACCATCAGTGAAAGAATATGCCTCATTTCCTCCAACCTTATCAAGCACTTCATCTGTGAATGGAGTAGGAAATGGGTCATGCATGGAAGCATCATTCAGTTTTCTAAGATCCACACAAATCCTGATCTCTACTTTTGCTTTCTTGTCTTGAACAACCATGGGTCTAATCCATTCGCATTCTTCATCTAGTTCAATGATTTCTACCGCTAGCATCTTATCTATCTTTGCACGGACTTTTTCCTTCTAGTGCGGATTCAATCTGTATGGCCTCTGCTTGACAGGATTAGCACCTAGTTTTAAGGGTATTTTCATGACCCCTAGGTCTCCCAAAATTCCTTTCATATCTGTAAATTTGGTTGGAAATAGTTCTTGATACTCATGTAAGGTATCTGCGATCTCTGCAACAATCTGATCGTCCCAATAATCTCCTATCGATGTGAACTTCGGCTCTTTGTTTGTGCCAATGTTCACTTTTTGTGTTTTTACTAGTCCAGTCATATCTGGGATTTCCAACGGAGGTCCTTCTACCTCGCGCGTACCTTCCGAATCTGGTATATCTATGTTTCACGGGTCCTCCTCATCGTCTTCATTTGTATGATTGGTATCTTCAGCTAAGTTGTAACACTCAATAAAGTGCTCTTCATGTTCCTTCCATTCTGACTGTAACTGCGCAGGAACGCACTCTATCCCAAAAAACTCCTGCAATGTTATGTTTTGATGAGGACAGTCGTCCTCGAATATGTGCTTCTTGATTAGCTGTAATGCTTCATGGATTAATGGATTCTCGTCTTCAAAACTGAAGTCCTTCCGGAAGTTCACAGCGAGCAGCTCCCAATCAGTGAGTTCATTGTGCAGCTCTAGGTCGAGGTACCATTTTTCTGGGATACCCGCATCCAATGTATGTACAAATAAATGTACCCATTCTGTAAGTGGTCTTCCCACCCATGCCATTGAACAGACTTCAATATGCTAACTAGGGTCTGTCTTTCCATTATACTTTTCGAAGGGTAAAGTAACCTTTTCAGTGAACCGGATCTGCATCTTAGTTTTGCATTAATC
This sequence comes from Larix kaempferi, assembly GCA_027924585.1. Taxonomy (NCBI): domain Eukaryota; kingdom Viridiplantae; phylum Streptophyta; class Pinopsida; order Pinales; family Pinaceae; genus Larix; species Larix kaempferi. Next base: position 7,057,513 of record BSBM01000968.1, on the reverse strand, counting down.
CCAAGTGGTCAATGTTTTCTTATGTGCATTCCACCATCTGGCAGGTGTATCATGCAATGCTATATATAAAGCTAGCAGTCTATGCTCAGCTGGTATAGCTGCAGTATATTCCCTTATGAAACTGTAAACATTAGCAGAACCATCATATGTGGGAATAGGACTCACCTCTTTTCCAATCCAACGCAATGATTTCGTAACCTGCGCACATCTTCTTGTTGATACTTCATGCATGCGGCTTTGCCAATTTTCTAGTCCTGTATCCAAGTCAGAGATACAAGAAGTGTCACATCGCCAGCTGAGCGTACCGTCTGCAGTAGGATTAATGTAGTCTTCCTTGTTTGCAGTCAGTTGGTATAGTCGGTCTAAATCTTAAGCTTGGGATTCCTCCTGAATCGGCTCACTGTATCTGTCACCATCTTTAGGATCCAATGGTGCGATGACCCTAAGATGCTTCCCTTCAAAGATCATCTTCTTTGTCTTCAATTTTATGATATCCAAGTTATCCATAGCCCAATCAATTCCCAATATTGTTGGAAAAGGTTGACTATCATCCACAATTTCAATAAATTCAAAGTCTGCATGACTCTGTACTCCGTCGATGTCAACTACTACATTAGCTAAGCATCCTAAAGGTATGACCTTCTCTTGATTAGCCATTCGTAACTGGATAGGTGACCAAAGCAACTTTGGTTGACCCACCTGCTGCCATGTCTGCTTAGTCAAGACATTCACTTCTTATCCCAGATCAAGGATGACTTCATCCATTTCACAATATCCTATCTGCATAGTAAGCCTCATCTCTCAGCTTGTTCTTTTGTGATTCCTTATATGATGTATAGCACTATCTGGAGTCTCTGTTGCAATTTGAGGTTCATACTAGCTGATGAGCTTATGGAGCTCTACTATGGCTTTTTCTCTTTTTAGTAACTTCATGCAGCTTCGCAAGAACTGCGCAACAGAAGTACGGACATATGTCGCAGTGCTTGTTTTATCATAAGGAGCCATCATGTCTTCAACATGCAGTGTTTCACTGCGTAGCGGGATCCTTGATGACTTATCTGTTGGTTCTCTAAAGGTATCCCGCGCGTCAATGAAGATCTCCTTGTTCTTCTGTAAGTTAATAGGGGGTTCTTTTCCTGAATTTTTCCTTATCCATACTGTTTCAAGGGGATCCTTCTTCGTATATGCCTCCCCTAATGTTGAAGCTTCCGCTCCTCTGTCACGGCCTTTCTCACCGCCACTGCACATGACCACATTGATGCTCGGATCCACTGGTCTATTCTCTACTGCGATCCACTAGACATTTGGATTCGGAGCCTCTGTTCGTCTTCTCTTCTGCATTTCCACCTCTAATACTGGGAAATCTTCAATGACATGCTGAAATGATTTACAATAATTGCACGTAATGCATGGGTTAACACAATCTCTAGATACGTGCCCAGGTTTGCCACAGTTATAACAAATGACTTGGCCATGGCCTCTTCCTTGTGTTAGACCAACACTTCTTCCTCTGTCGCGGTATCCACCACCACGACCTCTATATCCTCCTTGGTCATATTGTGCATTTTCTTGTTTCGGTTGGGTATCTTCTTGTATGCAGTACAAGCCAGCACCTCACATTGAGTCCATATCCCTTTTTCTTTCATTCAATAATTCATATGCGCGGTAGTTGGATTCATCATGTCCAACTGATTTACAGAAATTGCAGTATAAATTCTTAGGAGTTTTCACATATTTCTGGATGAGGTAACAGTCTTCAGGTCTATGTCCTGTGGTTCTGCAAATTTCACACCATGGGGCCTGATTCTGATTTAATGGGTTAGGTGCACCACTGTTAAGATAGTTGCGGAATAGAGGGCAATGCTCGCGGTCATGACCTTCTCCTTTACAACTTGTACAGCAGAGCTCCTGTCTAGGTTCATATATTTGTTCTTTACCATTTTTCATACTTTGCAGTTCAAGTGTCAGGGTGGTCAGCTGGTTTTGGATCTGAGACATCCCAGAACTAGTATCACCAATCGGCGAAGCTTCCAGCTTCATTGCAATTTCCAAGGCCTCTTCCTGGGATAGAACCTTCTGCCGCATGAATGGTAATCTGATATGAGGTAACAGCGTAGCAATGAACCATTCTTTATGCTGTTTTGGCGGTATAAAAAAACTTACTTGGTCTAGTAAGGTCTTAAATTTCTTATCAAATTCTCAGACTGTTTCAGTTGGTCTATGCTTTATTTCCTTCAGCTCAGTTATACATTGAGACTCAGACTTAGGTTTCTTGAACTCCGCCACTAGCGCGGCTTTAATTTCTGCGAGGGTTCTCGGCTGTACGGTAGGCTATTTCATAAACCAATGTAGCGCTCTATCCCTAAAAGTGGTGATGAGCCATGCTTGCTTCATGGCATCATCCTGGATTTGTCTTACACTCCAAATGGCTTCACAAAGGAACCAATGCTGGTCAGGGTCTTCTAGGCCAGTTCCTTTGAATATTGGCAGTTTCATATCCGTGTTTGCCATTGTGCTACTAGGTGGTGGGGCATCGGGATTAGTGCGCGGCTACTGTAAAGGGATCTGCACAGTAAATACAAATGGGACTATCGAGAGAGATGGACTAAGCTGAGTCTTCTATAGGGCGGGATGAGTAGTTTGCGAGGCGGGATGAGATAAAGGTGGTGCGGTCTCCGCAGCCGGTGCGTTCTCAGGAGTAAATGGTTGTGCAACTTCGTTGTCAAGATCGCAAGGGATCTCAATATTGATATGGAGTCCAAGGCCTCCCGGATTCTTATTAATTTTATATCTCTTACCACTTCTAAGAGTATGTGTCTCTTCGTCAAAATCAATATATGTACTGTTTATCATGACAAACTTCAAGAATATTACTGCATTCTTAGAACACCTTTCTCAGCTAACAGCATCTTAATGTATAGACTGAGATTGTTCATAAACTTACCCTAGAATCCTCCGAAAAAGTGTGCTTCTACTTGGTTGTAGGATTTGAGTGTGTCCACAGCAAATTCTGTTACAAATCCTTCTAGCATATGATCGACACAATAATCAACTGCACGTGACAACGGGCTATCTAATGTTGTAAGCTGCGCTGTGAGCTCAGGATTCCACTTTGTAGGTACTCCTCCTTGGAAACAAGTTTTCTTCTCTATGAGCCGCGAGATCCACGCATGCAGCTCATTTGGAAACGATGCCCAAAAGATATCATGAATGTCGTCCAACAGATATATATCCGACCACTGTGTGTCGCTTAGACGCGGATGTCTATTTTCTTGTCTGTTAAAATCTCTTTTGATCTTATCCCACCAAGCTTGGATTTCTATCTTTTCAGGATGCCAGTAGTTAGATCCTTCAGGGAACTGATATTCTTCTTCACACATCATGATTGCAACTCATCATGGATTCTAGCGCGGCAACGGAACCATTTGTTGGCTAAAACTGACCCAGAGGTTTCCAATTAGACCCAGGTTCTTTGCGGTTCTCTCTTTTGACCAACAAAACCCCTTCGCACCGGCCCTTTCGGAAACAACCTACAAGCAGGTTGAGGTCTCACCCGAGGTGTATCTTATGGGGTACTGCGGAATCAGGTTTCCATAGTAAATGATGAGTTGTTTATATGAACAAGTTGCGCAGTGCAGGACAGAAGGAGTGCACTGCGGGGCAAAGTGATGTGGTACGCAACAGGATCTACGCTGCGAGTAGTACTGCGCGGTGAAGGAAACACTGCGGACCTCACTAAGAGACTTATTACTGCTGTGGGCCTTCTATTGGAACTGCGAATCAACCACACTTATCCCCTAATTGGAAGATTTTGAAAACGCTAAGGCACTGAGATGAATATAACCCATCCATCCATTCAGGCACTTACTGGTTATCTTTCTAGCATTCATTCAGGGACTTAGATTATTACAACGTGGACTAAAATGATAGATGCGACTAACTGTGTTGCGTTCCTTCACTGTGTTTAAGAAAATATTTAAACTTAAATGACTGATTCACAATCTTAACATAGCATTGAAATGTTTGCCATTCATCTACTTCCGTGGAACCTAGCATATCATTCCCAAACTTCTCCTACTGGTAAATGCATATCAAAGTTCTCCTATTACAGCATGCAAGGAAACATTCAAGCATTCATTCTACAGAAAATACAGATAGTCATTCATTCATAAACAACGTCGCATAACACCGGATTTAACGTGGTTCACCTCCCCGGATGGAAAGCTGCGTCCACAAGAACGGTTGGTAATATATTTCTTTCAAAAAGGGATGGGGCAACTGTTCTTAGTCTGTGCACTCAGTTGTAGACTCTCCTTTCTCTCGGATAGGTCTCTGCGCACACAGCTGCAGAGCCTTTACAGTATTCTCAACTTAGAGAGATTTTACAATACAAAAGGGTTATCTCAAGATTACTCTAATAACTAGCATCTAGTATCCAAAAATAGAGCAACCCCATCCCATACAAAAGTGTCTTCTTTAAATAGATCATGCCCGAAGGTCATGTCTATACAATGTCGAAGACCTAAAACCCAAAACCCTAAGGGTTTCCAAAACTGCGCCGATTTTCCAAACTGTCTTGCTGGCTCCTGATAGCGTCTGCTTGATCATGGCGGATCTCCACGTCCTCATTCTGTCTCCATTAGCCTTCCTGTCGCACGCGTTCCTACAGGCTTCTTCTGCCGAACCATTTCTCTCTAACGGTTTTACCTTCTAAGCGTGCCAAACGTTGCTTTCCTTAACAACCCACGCGTGGTCGCCTTCCTGATTTGCCTATGTCCACAGCTCAGCCATCCTGGAATATCTTTCCAAAAATGGATGATACCTATTGAACCGGTACCTACACTTGATACTTTTCCAGCACACCGCTTTGTTGTCTCCACGTGGCCTCCTAACTCCGCAGCACTACTTCTGCGCAGTATTGGTATTCGCATCACGGCCAAAACTTCAATGCTGCGCACAACTCCGCAGTCTGGTCAAAAGTTGGATGTTGCGCTCAACTTCGCAGCATCCTCGATACTTAGCCAAAATTGTATTTCTGAGCTGCGCTCAACTCAGCTTTTCCTGCTTGCCTCAAAAAGGTGCTTCCAAAACTTTATCTCAACCTGGGCCAGACAATTATACCATTCAACAAATGAATGGATACAACCTGCAACACATCTGTTGCAACTTCCTCTTCACTCCCTCACAGTCTCTCTCACACAATCATAGAGATCTTTACAATGCTACAATACCAAACCGTATTACAATGCCTTCGCTTTAAAGAGAGATTACCATGGGAAAATACTATGGGACACCCAATACCATGGGCCCATAAATCACCCATTATTGACCAAGTCATGACTATGAAAATACAACATTTTACAAGGCATTGTTTTGAAATTTTCGCTATAGGGGCGCTGCTCCGAACCCCCTCCAGGGGGGGATCCTAAAAGTAGTACCCCCCCTGGACCCCCCATGATCTAGATAATTGATGTAAATTGGGGATTTATGATATGGGGTCATGGATGTCAAAATGATCATCTCCTAAGTGCTCCTCTTTGTTGAGTGTAGAACTTGCAGCGAGAATTGTCTTAGTGTTAGTGGTAGAAGCCATGATGGTGTTAGTGGAATGAATGTGGGGATGAAGAATGCTCGGGATAGGATACGAATAAGTTGGTGCAGCGATGAAAAAGAAGAGGATATATCGACAGCAGAAGAGATGAATTCTTAAACAATTAAAATAAGGCATATATATAGCAGGATTTTGAACATGAGAGACTTAAATGAATTGGATAGGTGGCACCATCATATTGGTCCCTTAAGTGGCACAGGGGATTTTAATGCGCGGGGTCGTTATTGTTTAATAAGGCGCCACTAATACCCATTGGATAAAATCTAGGTGGGTCCACCTGGGAGATGACAAACTCTTAAAGCGGTTTCAGGGCTCTGTGAAGGCAGTGTAGTTAGGAAACAAATTTTTGGGCCATGAACGAGCTTAGGGATGCCACGTGGAGACAACGATTTTTTATTCAAGGTCACGCCTGGATACTTAAATGTCAAGCAATTAATAGGGCCTGAAAACATTACAGTCATAGATTTCCCTCTCTTGATATCCATGCTTGACTTGAGAGCTTCTATCAGTCATTCGGCCTATCACGTCCCCATCTTGACCCTATTGCATTAAAATGTAAATGATGTAATATTGTTATAAAATCATGGTGAGGAGCTCAAGGCCAAGGCCCTGCCATCTATTTATTGATGCATATGGTTCGTGTGATAGCCAGGCACATTGGAATTTCAAACATCACGTAAATATGCATTCTAATAAAATACCCACAACTAGTTATGCAATGCAACAAGAGATGGGGGCATGATTTTATAAGGAATTGGGAGGGAAATATTCAAACCCTTGGAGCCAATCAAGTCAAGCCAAATGTCAATGAGATAACCCATCAAACCCTCAACTACCCATATTGACTTTTGTACCCAATCATTCATTCTCCCAAGAGTTGGTTGAGGTAGTTAATGCCTTGGGAATGGAGAGGTATGGCTATCCAAATTCGAGTATGGGAAATCCACCCTGCATGGAAAATCATGTTTGGCTTCCTTGGCAAGAAAAGAGCCATGAATTGCTCTCCAATCCATTATCCATCAACTAGTTTGGCTCTCTCACGAGTGGGGAGCTGGCTGGGCGTTTTTCCCCATCGAAATTATGTGTTTTCCTTCATTCTCAGCTGGGAGAAGGGTGTTTTTGTGTGGTATACCAGTGGGGAAGAAGGAGAATCGAATTTGGGTTCTATAGAGACCGTTTGGCTGTTGAATGCTTAGTTGGTTGGGAGAGAATTCGTTTTCCTCCCTATGAATGTTTTTCCCCATCCCACAATCCATTTTTTGCTGGAAATGATTTGGGGAAATCCCATGGCCATTCTGGTTGTAAATCCCATTGTTAAAACATGTGTATCCATGCCCAATGACTGTGTTTTGTTGTGTGTGTAAAGAGTATGTTTGGGTATGGGTATGGGTATCCATTGGTTTGGCTTGAGCTTGAGTGCAAGCATCCAGGTTTCAAATGTAGCCTGATAAACCCAGTTGTGGACTAGCTTGGCTCAGATGAAATGATTAATTGGCTACGTCTAAGCTTGAATGTCCCCTTTTCCTTGTGAGAATCATTCCCAGCTCAGGGGTGGCAGTTGTGTTGAGAGAATTGATGAACACAATTGTCCTATGGTTGGGTGGAACGTTGCAGCGACATAGCTAGTTGAATGAAGATAAGTGTTTCCCTGTCTATGTATCTACTTCTGCAATGTTTAAATTAATGTCTGTTTTGATATGCTATATGCATATGATATGTGTGTGGATGAGTTTTAATTCCGCTATGCATACTTGCTTAATTTGTATCTGCACACTTTGGAATTTATGTGTATGAATCTAATGAACTTGACTAAGTTTATGTCAAAGACCCAGATATTGCCATCATGTTCCCTTCCTTGAGTTGGGTCCACGGGAGGGTATGTGACATGGCCCACTTAATCTGAGAGACGACCATCATGAGGTGGCAGTTACTTGTCTTTTAGACAAACAAAAAATAGTGGTTTCAAGGCCTCCTTAAAGTGGTTTTTTCTGACCACTTTTGAATCCCTGAGTGCATACTCTATGGACACATGTCTTAAGCAGTTTAGGATTCAGGTTTGTATTCCAGAATTATCAGTCAAGCACCTTGAGCAGCCTGAATGGACGTGAACCATTGATCCAAGACATACATGGATCTCGAGGCTTTGCCATTATGAGCTACTATGTAGCTTGTGATGTGGCACTTCCTTGTCATGATGTTATATCTCCCAATCTATGGACCCCACCATTCTAACTCTGCATTATTGTGACGGTTTCAGGGCTTGGTACAAGCAATATTGGGAGATTGCTTTTCGGGCCCTGAATGAACCTGAGAGTGCCACATGGCTAAGCGGTTTATTATTCAAGGCTCTATCTCCCTATTTAACAGTCGTACACCTCTGGACCCTGAATAAATCTCCACCATCAAACTAGATCTTGATCTGATACAAAATTAGTAATCCCTCTATGCTACTTTTTCCAACCTGTAGATAATTTGTGCCATTTTATAAATGCATTGTCCCCTCAATTAAGCTCAGCGTAGCATGACACAAAGGCCATTGATTAGTTCGTAATCAACTGCATTACTTATTTCCCACCGCGAAAATATTGGTACTAACAGCTAGTTTGGGTAGTGTGCAGGAAAACCACTTCTAGACTGCACTAGAATTAGTGGAGTTTCCACTGAATTCCTAGGGCTATTGTCTTGAAGCCTTGGGTTTAGCCCAAGGAGTCTACCTGAGCGTGACAGACTCCCGAAAGTGTAATTGTCGAAGTTGGGAGCTTGTTTAGGCTATTGTAGGTTGTTTTAAGATGTTTGCATGTCCTATATTGCATCTTGGGAGAATTTGGGAGTGTCTGGAGGTGTTTGGGGGTCTAACTTGCATTTCTAGTCAAACTAGCTGGTCCTTTTGTTTCAAGTTATCCATTATTGTGTTTAATCTTCCAAATCTTGATTTAATGTGCTTGTGATCAGATTGGGTACCTTACAAATGATAGCCTCATCTCAGGGGTGGCTTTTGTTGATCCGCACGTGGCCAGGAAGCATGAGGGGGACGATAGTTCGACTGAATGAGTCGGCTATGTTATGGCGAAAGCTTAAGAAATAGAATGTGCAAAGCAGGAATACACTACACGGACAGAACACAAATGCACACAGACAATATGCAGGAATGCAAACTAATCTTCTATTACTGGATATAAGTTCATGACTTCCTCCTATGCTACAATATTATACATGCTTATATAGAAAATGCTGAGACGCTTGGGTGCTTTCCCATTACGTTCAGTTACAAATAAGTTAGAACGGTTCAGCAGTTTGACCATTATAGTCAATTGGAAGACAGAGAGACAGTCTGTCGAAGTTTGACAGTCACAAGTCGCAAATCGACGCTGCATGTCGATGTCGCGAAATTGTGAAGTCGCGAAACTGGTCGAAGTCGCGAAGTTGTCGAAGTCATGTTGAAGTCAAAACTTGTCAAAGTTGTGTCGAAGACGGCATCCGACAATAATGCCAACTACGATGTGGATAATTTTTCATAAAGAGATTACGTTTGACAAAGCACCTAAGACTGGAAGGAACATCACAACGTTTGCAGCCAATTAGAGAATTATATCTTAGATAAGTATTTTGAATATGTGATGAAGTACCATGTTTTACATATTTATGTTTGTAATTTATTTACTTCTTGGTTGTTCATATCTAAATGTATGAATCTAATGTACATAATTGTGGATAATTCATGTTAAGAATGTGATTAAATGGTTGTGGATGGAAATTTAAGTAATTGGGCTATTATAGTTTACTTCTACTGTTAAATTTTTCGGCTAGCCAATGAAAATTCGATTGTGTATTAGAGTAAAATTTCTATCATGAAATTGAGTACCCCATAGGTCTTGATAGTGCAAAGAGGCTATTGGGTATGTGACAAAAAGGATTGTTCAAAGGATTTGGAAAAAGTTTGAACTTACGCACTACACAACGTCCACAAACATATGGGAAAAATGAGAGAGTTAATCAAGTGATAAGTATATGTTAAGAATTTATGTGATGGAAAAACCATCAAAGTGGGAGGAATATTTATACATAGTGGAATTTGCAAACAATATGGATATCACGACTCATTGAATATGAGTCCATTTGAATCTTTGTATGGAAAAAATATAATATCTTAGTAAGTTGGGATAATCTAGTTGACATAGTGATGATTGGATTAGAGTTGCTTAAGGATATGGAAAAGAAAATGGTTGAGATAAAATCAAATTTGAAGGCAACACATGACATGCAAAAGCGTTATGCGGATAAATGTAAAATACCAAGGGAATTCAGATTTGGGGAGCATGTATTTCTGAAAATGAAACTAAATAAGAGCTCCTTGAAGTTGGGAAGTTGACATAAGTTGGTAGCTAGATACTATGGACCATTTGAGATCTTATATAGAATAAGGTTTGTTCTAGACATGCTTGCAATGCCTGCTAGTACAAAAGCTCATAATTTGTTTTATGTATGGCATCATGTGGAGAGTCTGTGGTAGGTGAATTAATGTAGTCACGTTTCAAGCAATCCTTGGCTCATCATTAGGAAATTAGCAATGCCGGAGAATTCTTTGTTAATTCAATTGTTTTATGTAATTGTTAAAAAAGTATGTACCTGAACTAACCATGTTATTGATTGGGCTTTGATTTAGATGGAGCTAGAAGGATATATTCAGGTAAAACCAATATGCATGTTGGACAAGAAGGTCAAGTTTTCCAAGAATAGAGCAATGGGGTAGGTAAAGATCCAATGGACCCATTACAACCTTGAATAAGCAATGTGGGAGTTAGATGATACCATGCAAGAAGTGTATCTTCACTTGTTTTAAATTTTGAGATAAGTTTTAACATTGTACAATGTTGATATTCCATCAAGGATGGTGCAAATCTAAGGGGGAGTAGAATGTAATACTGTAGTTTTTATCCCTGGATTATTCATGCATATGTATGTGATAAAATGGCTAGAAGTAGGACATAAGTGACTTATAATTTGCACATTGATAAATAAGACATATACACTAATGGTTGTAGGCGAAGGACAAAGATTGAGGAGCTATGAGTTGACAAGAGGGGAAAGAAAGGGGGATTATGTGAAAATAATAGTAGTTTATTTCTACCTAAGTTCTTTAACCTTTGCATTATTAAACTTTTGTTCTATGATTATCCGAAGTCCTTTTACCTTGGCCCATTAATTGCCAAAAGTAAAATAGGTGTACTTCATATGAAGGCATGTGTTATCTCTTTAACAAACAAATATATTCTATGATTTTTGGCATGCAAGGGGCTCTCGTCCATCATTTAACATTCATTCTTTGAGTTTTCTGATTTGATCTTAGGTTGCCATAGTTTTACAACCATAAAATTATGAAGAATTACAACAATGATATTATGGGAAAATATGACTGAGTTTATGGGTGTTTATTGAGATAAAAATGAATTTAACTTATAGTTGACAATCCATGGAATCCCAATACATAGATTCTTTGGCAAACCTGTGTTGGAGTTTTGGAGGAAGAAGAATAGCCCAAGGGATTGTTTAGCATAGAAGGGTATCTCATTCCTTGGATTGTGTAGGCCAAGGGGGAATGGGGCAGATTGATTTGGGAATGTGTAGTGGAAATTGTCTTGGAAATTCTCAAAATTGGGTTGTGTGAGGGAAACTAGAGCCAAGCCATAGGAATTCACCCTTGTGGATTCACAACATTAGCTTGGAGTGGCCTTTGTTACAAAGAGATTAGGTGTGACAGAGAGTCTATGGGTGGGTGTAATGTCCTCTTTCTACAACTAGTTGGTTAGGATTTATCTAGAAAATAAATATTCTTGATTTGTTTATGAATATGTTGAATTATTATTCTTCATGTTATGGACTTAACCATTTTCTAGTTTGTTCAGTTTTGAATGCATGTACTAGTCTGTGTTTATAATTATGGGTTCATAATTGACTGGATTGTTTAATTATGCTTGCAAAAATGTGCATCAGCATGTATGCACTCTATAATTGGTTTAGTATCAGAGCATTGAGGTTGTTAATGGTATCTAAGAAAAAATTTGGTATGGTTTTGGTGTTTACGGAGTACCTTGTAGGCTCACCAATGGACATAGGTTGTTGGGTATGTTACAGTTGACCATTAGTCCTAGGAAATCCCCATAAAACAACAAGGGCATCCTCCTTCTAGCTCCTTTATCTTTGTTTTCACCTTTTATCCTCCTTCCTTGCCTTTTGCATTTTTTGTCACCTCTATTTGTTACCTTCCTTTTTTGTTTCCTCTTTTATCCTTGATCTAGTGACTCAATTTCAGTTGGCTATTTCCTTAGGTTTGGACCCAAGACCTAACTCCAACATTCTTTCCTCTGCTCCTCCTCTCCCTTGCATCACCTCAAGGCAAGGTCCCTTTGTCTTAGCTTGTCCATCTAGCTTTGTCACCTTTTCTTCCCTTGTACCTTTGCCCCTCCCTACTTGCTTCGAGGTATGTTTACATTGCCTTCTAGCATTCCTTTCAACTTTCTCACCCCTTGGTGTCTATTTCATCTTTCTGAAGACATGGTTCTATATGTCATGCAATCCCTAATGGCACTAACAAAAAAATTCTCAACATTAGATCCTTTAAGTTACAGAGTTGGTTAACTAATAAAGATTATATTGACTGTTTCCGGTTAGATCGTTGCCTCTAAAGATGACCCTATTCATGTTGAGCTCACACATACATAAATGTTTTCAGTGTAATTGTCCACTAGCGTCATTGGCTATAATTGTACACTAGTGTCACTGGCTATAATTAGACAATGGATCTGTAAACACTAAATAAATGAGTGATCGTTGTGAGTGCTAAATGAGGATTTCTTTCCTCTCTTGTTCATTGGAGGTCTCTGAAAATGAGGCGGCCAAGGCCATATTTGAGAAGCTTTCTTGGTGTGCTATTTTAAGAGACGAAAGAAATCCTTATTTAAATGGCTGTGGCTCCACATCCATCCAAATCTAAAATGCATTAGAATCAAACACAGCTTTAGTATAGAAGTCATCATTCCACTAATATTTCTATCAGAGAAACAAAAGAATAGATTATAATCTCGCAATTGTTTAGAGCATTCATGTTCATAATTCCAATCATTCTGGAACAGTAACATACAACTTAGAGTACACTGCCTGACATTAAGGAGCCCGCTCTTCGATCGGGAGATACTGCCCAAAACCTACCAAATATCTTATAAGGTCGTTATAGATATTTGTACTTAGATCTATTATAGCTGGCTCTTCATTTTCCTCTCAATGATGTAATATTATTCTGGTAATAAAGATAATAGAAGAACTTCAAATAATACAACCTTGTGATGTTGCATTATCTGAACATGACAAGGCTAAGATAACACAGCATCAGAATTTGAGACCATAGACTTTAGTTATGATCTATGCAATATTTCACTTAGTCAACGCACATTACCTAATTGTTAGGTTCTGGGCCTAAAAGTACAAAATTAAATGGCAAGTGCTACCAGGGTGTAAAATGCACATTGACAGCTCAGGGCAAGTGACATACAGAAGATTGAACCTATGCAACCTTGTATTTGTGGCTTATTTCAATGAGCATTACCAGTAATCCTTGCAAGAACACAATCCATCTTTAAAATGATGGAAACGGTTTGCATCTCTTACAACAATTTCTCTCTTAGTGATTTTAGAGATCAACTTAACAGCGCTGTGGCAGTCATCACACACACGAAGGTTTTTAATAATACGAATGGGGGTTCTAGGGTTTGTGTTAAAAAGGCTAAAAGAAATTGCTAGTTTCTCACTGTGACTATGAAGCATGTGCTCTTTTGCCTCATCCTCCACATCATGCAAGATAAAAAATTTGTTAGGGACATACCCTGCCTCCTTCATTTGCCCACTCAGAGCCTCTAACGTTGCGTAGATCATTTCAGATTGAGGATGCAACTTATCTCCAACGTGGAAAGCATGAACCCTATTATTTAGTTCAATCAAGCTACAGCCAGGTGCCTTTTTCAATCCCTTATCTTTCATCATCACTCTCACAGCTGCTTTGTCATCCCACCGTCCAGCTGCAGCATAGATGTTGGAAAGCAATACATAAGATCCAGCATTTTCAGGCTCTAATTCGAAAAGGCGTTCTGCTACAAGCTGCCCTAGTTCAATATTGCAGTGCACTCTGCAAGCACTAAGCAAGGCCCTCCACACAAGAACGCTATCTTCAAATGGCATATGCTTGATAAAGTCTTGTGCCTCATTCAAATGCCCAGCACGGCCAAGAAGATCTACCATACATGCATAATGCTCCTCTGTGGGAGCGATGAAATATTCTCGAGTCATGCTATCGAAATATTGCCAGCCCTTGTCCACCAAGCCTGCATGACTGCAGGCAGACAAAAGAGAAACAAATGTGATGTTGTTTGGCTTCATGCCCGTCATCTGCATTTGGGAAAAAAGTGCAATGGCATCATTGCCATGCCCATGCAAACCATATCCTGCAATCATTGCATTCCATGAGGCCAAATCCCTTTCAGACATTCTATCAAACAGTCTGCGTGCAATCCCTAAGCTTCCACATTTGGCATACATATCAATGAGGGCAGTCGATGCAACTTCGGACTCAACTTGGCTTCTGACTATGCAACTATGTATCCATTTACCTTGTTGCAGAGCTGCTAAATGGCCACAGGCAGGGAGCACGCTCACCAAGGTGATCGTGTTTGCTTTCAAGCCTGCAAGCTGCATTTGACTGAAGAGTGTCAAAGCCTCACTGTGATGTCCATTCTGAGCATAACCAGCAATCATGGAATTCCAGGAGACCACATTCCTGGTGATCATTCTGTTAAATAATTGTCTTGCAACCTCTACATCCCCACAACTGCAATACATAGATAGAAGGGAATTCCCAACAAAAACATTAGACTCAAATCCCTTTTGAATTATGTAATTATGGATACATTTGCCCTCTTGCAGAGCTTCCAACTGAGCACAAGCCTGAAGCACGCCTACAATGGTTGTAGAGTCCGGCCTTATGTGGGTCATCTGCATTTGACAAAAGAGTTTCAGAGCCTCTTCTGGATGTCCATTCTGAACATACCCAGCAATCATTGCATTCCACGAGACTACATCTCTTTGAGTCATTCTGTCAAACAAGTGATGGGCTTTATCAATACAATTCCATTTGGCATACGCTATTATAAGCTCAGTCCCGACAAAGACATCCGACTCAAATCCGTTTCGAAATACAAGGGCATGAAGAATCTGATTGGCCCGTTGCAGATCTAATGAACTAGTGCATGCTTTGATGAGAAAAGGGAAGGTAAAGTTGTCTGGTTGTACACCATTCCCTTGCATTTGGATATACAGCCGAAGTGCTTCCTGGGGAAATCCATTCGCAGCATATCCTCGAATCATCAAATTCCACAACAAGATATTGGGGTTGCAGATATCGTTGAAAACCGGGCGCGCATAATACATATTTGTGAACTTAGCATAGAGTTTCACAAGTTTGGTTTGCAAGAAGATGTTATGGTGAAGCCCAGTTTTTAAAATGTTGGTGTGGACTTGGTTGAGTGCTTCAGAGTTTGGGCATGCATCCAATAGAGAAGCAAGGGTATCAGTGTTATCTGCTTCTTTCTTCGATGGATCCTTGGTATTGGTGACTTGCAATTTCCGTGTTGGCATTTGTGTGGCAGCAGTGGCCCGATGAACTTGGGAGTTCGTTTGGAAACTGCCATCAATTTTTCTTTCGATTTCGTGACGATGTTGATCGAAATATGAAAAGGGTGGTGATCTATCCATTACCATAGCAACAGCCATTGATGATTTGAGAAATCAATCCTCCTCCATCAAGAGTTTCGATCTACAAAGGATCCTAGAATGTATATAAACAAAAATCGGCTTTGGATACCGCTTCTTAAAGGGTTTGTTGCTTTGTGATTCACAGGTAAAATCCAGAGAGGAGAATATGTTGAGAATCGAAGCTCTCAGCTCAACAGCTGACCTGCCTTGGAGCAGCGATTCTTTTTTTTCACAGAAAAATGTAACTTACTATTAATATACGAAATAGTAAAATATGTTCAACTGTCAGTGCATAACAAAGTTATAACAAAGCTATCAGCAGTAGCCCCCGGAACATTTCGGTTACATCACCATAATGTATCAATAAAACGACCTGAAAATGTCAAATAAGGTGCCACAACACCCTAAAATCTCCCATAAGACAAAACTCTATGCGTCCAGCAACATAACAGAAATCAAAAGTCACAACATCAAAAGATACATGAGTGTCATAAAGAGTCCAATATAAATAACCACATATGCCAAACATCAGAGGCATCCCCAGCAGATATGAGACGCCAAAATCGGAGTGTAATACAGAGGTTACATCCGATCAGTGCAAAACGGAACAGCACCTGCAAGAGGATGATATAAAGGCCGCAAAAATATGATAGTATATAGCAATGTCCAACAAGTAATTGGACTCAGCAGTTTTTAAGAATCTGCACATGGAAACTGAAAGTCATATAAGTAATACATGCCGCATATACCAGAATGGAAAATATAAAAGAACAAACAAAAAAGACAACAATCCTCATGTCCAATGTAACAGCTGAGAACCATGTGAAAAAAGCAAATCATCTCGCCATTCCTGCCACATGATGACCCCAGTCAGAGAGTTAAGAGCCCGCTTAGAGAGCATATCCGCCTCCAGATTCACCTCTCTATAGATATGTTCAAAGTGAATGTGCTCAAATTCAAGAATGAGCTTGCGAGCCGCTTCCAGCCAATGATTGAGCAGAAGAACATTCAGAGGAGAAGTACCCCGAACCCAAGAGATAATAGCCTGCGAGTCGCCAAAAATAACAAAAGAAGAAATCTTCCTTTGTCGGGCACAAAACAGTAAGAGCCAAAGTGCGCAAATCTCACTTCTAGTATTAGAGCCATTTCCAAGATTTAGCCAACAATGAACAGAGATAGTGTTGGAAATGTGGATAGTTGCGCCAGCTCCCCCAATGCCATTCTGGCACACAACGGCCCCGTCAAAGAAACCACAGGGAAAAACCAAGATTGGAGGAGCCAATCGGTTTTTCACTACCCGAGTCTTCATGCCTACACCCGCACCAAAAGTAGTTATGTATTCCTTACGAGCAGCTATGATCTTATAGCATAAAGCTGCTCCGTGGGGTTTTAAGTTTTCAAAGATGCGAGCATTACGAGCTCTCCAAACCTCCCAGATCAAAAAGTAAGGAAGTTCAACACAATCTGTGGGAAGCCGAGGCCAAGCCTCCAGACCTGCACATAGAGTATGTTCACCCCATCTAAATTGGACACTGACTCTGATTGCAATTTGCTCCCAGAGACCCCGAATGAAAGAGCATGTCGATAAAAGGTGATCAACCGTCTCCTCCAAATTGCAGCAGAGAGGACACCAACCCGGGCCATTGAAGCCGCGTCGGCATAAGTTATCCCAAGTGAGAATCCTATTAGATAACGCAAGCCAGATAAAACACTTTATCTTGAGAGGAATGACCAGCTTCCATATATATTTTTCCCACCAGTGAACAACAAAAAATGATTCGGCAAACAATGCATCATAAGCCAATTTTGCAGAAACCTTTCCACAAGACACATCCCATGACCAAATCAATCTGTCAGCCGAATCAGATAATTGTATGTTTGATTGATAAAAGGACCTGATATAACCATCCCATTCCAAGCCCAAAGAACCAGATAAGCCCAGCTGAGGAGCCGATATCCATAGAGACCGGCCCTCCTTATACAGACCAACAGCATGTGCCAGAGTGTAATATCCTTTTGATCTGAGATGAGTCCTTAATTCCATCGAAAGGGTATGCTCTGAAGGGCCCCCCAAGATCGGGTCAAGCCCCAGCCTTATTTTACGTTCATTGCCAGGAATCCAAGCAATCCACTATGTGATAACCTTAAACGATCCCATCAGACCATTCCAAATATTAGACACACCCACTGTAACAGGCCAGTCCAATCTAAGCCAATTTTCAACAGAGGTATTTTTCAAGTACTTAGCTCTGATAATCCGGCCCCAAACAGAATTGTCAAAGAGAGCTCGCCACAGACTTTTCGCATGCAGAGCCCTTACAAAAGGATCCAGATCCTTTATATTCCAACCTCCCAATTTCCACGGACGGGCCAACCTGGACCAATTAATAAGATGATATTTTTCATGATTTCCTCCACCCGACCATAAGAAGTTAAACAACTTTTGGCGTATTAGGCAGAGAATAGATCTAGGGACTTTGCAAAGTGTGAACCAGTACACACCTAAATTCTGTAAGACCGCTTTTGCCATCGTGAGATGACCCCCCAATGATAAATGGCGATAGCTCCAGTGACTTATGCGCCCCTCAAAACGCCGAACGAGCCATGCCCAGTCCTTCACTAGGTAATTAGCCAGCTTTAAGAAGAAGCCAAGATATTTCGTTCCAGCCTCCAACTCCAGGAAATTTAAGGGGAGAATTGAACGAATGGAGCATTCCACATCCATCAATAGAGAGTGTTTTAGGAAACGAGATTTTACATAATTGATGATCATACCAGGAACCGAGCAAAATAAGTCAAGGATCCTCTTATAATGTACCCACTCAGCAAGGATACCATTACCGAAGAGCATTACATCATCCACAAACAAGGAGTGAGTAACAGATATATCTCTAGTAATTTTAATGCCTTCAATCAGCCCATCTCGCTTAGCCTTATGAATGGATAAACTCAGACCTTCAATAACCAAGAGGAAAAGGAGTGATGATAGTGGACACCCCTGCCGAAGGCCCCGGGAGGCCTTAAAGAAGTCCGTAGGATGCCCATTTATCAATATGGCATAATTAACCGAGTTTACACAGGCCATAATCCATTTCATCACTTTCCAAGGCAAACCAATCTGAATCAGTATTAATCTCAAAAAATCCCAATTCACCCTATCATATGCTTTCACCAGATCCAACTAAAGAATGAGAGCATCAATACGCTTATGTTTTATCGTGTGGAAAATTTCCTGAGTCACACCCACCGCATCATGGATCTGACGGCCCTGCAGAAATCCATACTGCTCCATTGAAATGTGCCGGGAAAGGAATGGTTTGATCCGGTCAGCAATAATCTTAGCAATAATCTTGTAGACTAAATTGCAGAGAGCAATAGGTCTAAACTCATTATAGCTATTCGGGTGGGATGTTTTCGGAATCAGGGTCAAATATGTTGAGTTGAAAGCCCCAGACACTGAGCCTTGTTTCCGGGATTCCTCAACAGCCATTCTGATATCCTCCCCCATAATATCAAAAAAGTGTATAAAAAGTTCCACCATCCACCCATCCGGCCCAGGTGATTTATCTTTTGCAAAACCACCCAATGTGCTTTCCACATCGCCCAGAGAAACTTCCAAAAAAATATCATCCCCCTCCTCATCATTGAATATTCTAGGATACTCCTTAATAACTTTAAATTGTTCAGCTAGAGATGTATTTTTAGGATCACAATAGTATTCCTGAAAGTGACGGACAGCCTCCTCCATCAATTCCTCCTCCCCCCAGATCCTCCTACCACGGTGATCATTTAGGTCCCAAATAGTATTTTGCATCCTTCTAGAGTCCGCAAACTGGTGAAAAAATTTTGTGTTCTGATCCCCAGATTTTATCCAAATAGCCCGACTCTTCAACCTCCAAGATTCCTCTTGAATAAGAAGAATATTCAATTTACGACTCTCCATAGAAGAGAGTTTCATCGCATCCCCAGGGCTCATCTCAGACCCCACAGAACCCTGCATCAGGGTTACCATTTCCAATTCAATCTCCGCAAGTTCTCGACCCATTTCAGCTTTTTTGTTTTTTTCCCACATAATAGTATAGTCCTTTATAGCCTTAAGCTTCACCGCCAGCTTATCCATGGCAGAGCGTTCCCCCGAAACATCCAGTTGTAGCCACCTGTTCCGCACTCCCAGAGTGTATTTCCCATCCAAGAGCCATGTGGAATTGAATTTGAAAGGATAGGATTGATGTGTGGCATCCACCTCAAATTGTAGTATAATAGGAAGATGATCACTGAGTTTAATTTGATGAATCCAGGACCTGTAGTTCTGAAGGCCATCCAGTAGGGATTCAGAAATAAAAAATCGATCAATTCGTTTTTGAATCATCAAATCTCCCCTTCTTCCATTTGTCCAAGTTGGAACCAACAGACTCGGAGCAATATCAACAAGTGAAAATTTCATGAAGAGTTTTTTAAAATAAGATCCCATCGGGTCTCTACGAGCCACCTTGCCCCAGACCTCACCATCCCCCCAAGTAAAATTTAAGTCCCCAACAGAAATTAAATTTTCCAATTCCAGCAAATGACCCGAAACCGCATCATCCCAGAATGCCATCCAATCAGAGTACAACCCGTAGCAGTTGATAATATTTACATTTTTCTCCACCCCCCTGATATTGCCAGATAATAAGATACCCAGGGAGGTGAAAGAAGGATTTAATCTCAAAACCGAGGGGTTCCATGCCGCTAAGAGACCCCCAGAAAGACCAACTGCGTCCACAGTACAAACCATCCATCTTGGCTTAACCTTGTTAAAAAAGCTACGTGCCTTTTCACCGCAAACCATAGTTTCCTGGAGAAGTACCAAATCTGGATTTGTTATATGGAGGACTCTCTTGAGGGCCAATTGTTTGGGAAGCCCCCCCACACCCCTGATATTTAAGGAGAAAAATATCATTTGCAAACCCTTGCTAGGGCTTTCATTCCTCTAAGAGCCCGGGTATCAGTAGTTTTGGGGGATTCCACAGGACCACGGCCATCCACAATCCCCCCCATGGTGACCTTCTTGTTTTTCCTAGCACTCCTCGTTTTAAGAGGAGAGAGTTCCGGGGCCAAACCACCCCTACGTGCCCCTTTTTGTATACATATATCCCCCATTGTACCAGCAAAAATCACAGAGGTATTTTTTCCAACCCCCACCAAATAAAAGGTCAGCACATCTACTGATCCCCCCAAATCCCCACCGTATGGCTTAGAATCTTCTAACAGCCTGTTTTTGTAGAATGTAAGGATAGGAGTCTTCTTCACCATCTCTGAATAAGAGGGAATAAGTATTAACTTTTCACAGGGCTCCATAGTTTTGCCCGAACCCCCAACCTGACCACCAGACCCCGACAGAGCCACCGGGCTCACACCACCGGATCCCCCAATCATGTCACCGATCTCCTCTTTGGGTCCCGTCAGACTCATCGCCACACCCCCATCCCCACTACCACCCCGTACCATAATAGGAGCCTCCGAATCACTTGATAAAATAACATTCGGGGAGCCAGTAAGAGGAAGAACAGGGGAGACCGATTTGACAGGGGAGGTGTCGATAGGACTAGTCGCAATCACATTCACAATCGGCTCGTTCTCAGAGATAGGGCCATCATCCCCAGAGGATTCATTTGAAATATGTTCAGTTCCAGAAGAGTTTGTTTTCATGTGTTGTTGGCGACTCATATAATTTCCATTATTACCATTGTTTAAATCAAGAGCATTAATAAACGAAATATCCAACTCATTCAATGAATGGAAGAAGTTAGGATCTTGTGTTTCTAACTTACGGAATAGAGCTGAGTCCGGAGCATCTAGAGTGGGTACCCGGTTGGAGAAGTCGTCCAGCGAGCCTGTTGTGTCCAACTCCATATCAATGCCATCGTCCGACGACCAGAACGGACCTCCTTCCTTGAGACGACCAGATGAAGCCGCTTGGAGCAGTGATTCTTGTAATCCGCCCGTCGCAAATCAGTGTTTTATGTTTCCTTTAACCTAAGTTTCAAAGAGAACACATTTTTCTTTTCGACCAATAGAAAACATGCCTTATTTGGCTTTGCAAGCAATTGTTTTAACTTAGGAGTAAATTTAGCTGTAACAAAGAATAAGATAGGGCAAATATTGCCAAATAGCATTATTTGATTAACATTTTACGTTACCCAACAAGTGTATGACTAGCATTCGTGTTAGTGAGCATTGAGCTTACAACGAGACAGTGACTAGTAACTGGAGATGTCGTTTTGGCTTTCTGCATGTTGTCCATATGTTCACCACATGGAGGCATCCTTTATTGCGTTGTATATGACCCCTTTGAAGGCTATTTCCCAAATAGCATTATTTGATTAACATTTTACGTTACCCAACAAGTGTATGACTAGCATTCGTGTTAGTGGGCATTGAGCTTACAACGAGACAGTGACTAGTAACTGGAGATGTCGTTTTGGCTTTCTGCATGTTGTCCATATGTTCACCACATGGAGGCATCCTTTATTGTGTTGTATATGACCACCGCCTCCATTTGTTGAGTCTCCTCTTGCAAATGTTCGTCTACCTCCTGTATTCCTGGTGTATTCCTGGCAGTGGCAGCTACATTATGTGCAGTTTGAGGTTGCTCAAGCATACCTTAGCCTGCAATTTTTACGTCGGTCGGCATTTTTCTCCCATGTTGGTTTTGAAAAGACATGTACCTTTTTAGTCATCCCTCCAACAAATCCATTTTTTATGCGTGTCCTCCTGGTTGTCCACAGCTTTTTTGTTTGCCCATAGTTTTTGGTCCTGGTTCTCTGGTCTCTACGTTGTGCTCGTCGTCCTGCCAGGCTCTGGTCCTCATCCTACGCTCGCAATTGATTAAGCTCACGCTAGAGAGCTAGCTCCCATCTTGGTCACGTTCAAACAAAACAATCCATCTCCTACACACGGACATGGATGATTGTAGGAGGTGACAACTAGAATATGTTAGGGCATGCACAAACCGAAGGAAAATGCAGGCATGTGGAGTGGTAGGTAAGGACTTTTCGAACATGCCAAAAACCCCAACTGCTCATGCTTCATCAGTTTCAACATAGAGGGAATTCTTCCACTGAGTTACATAGCACACCCATCTAATCCGCAATAAATCCATTCCTTGGCTCTTGCTTCATCTGTTTCAGTACAGAGGGTATTCTTCCACTGAGTGACACAATGTTGACTAAAAATCTTGAAACATCTGCTTTGCCCATTTAATCCACAATAAATCCATTCCTTGGCTCGCTCTTCATCTGTTTTAGCAAAGAGGGCAATCTTCCACTGAGTGACATAGCACCGACTACAAACTCTGAAACATTCGTTTCGCCCATCTAATCCACAATAAATCCATTCCATGGCTTGAAAGTCACCCTTCACCGCAAGAGGAGACGGAAGTGTCAGTTTTTAATGAAGATATTCATGGAGGTCGCTGGACATCTTGTCAATCCAATGACCTTCCCTCGTTATATACCGTTGGGCTGAGATGCAAAGACAAAGACGTGTTTCTCTTTGATTTCAATCCCATATCACTTGAGCTTTCATCAAAGAGGCATAGGTATTTCTCTTTCATTTAAGTCATGTGCTCGTTTGTTGGTTTCCTGCTCTGTTCCACATGATTAGTTGCTTGTACATGGAGTTTGTTAGGGCATATTTTCCTTTAAATTATTCGCATATTTTTGGCATTGAATTTTAGAGTATTTAGATAATTTACATATGATGATGATAAGTTGATAAACTTGTCTTTGAACCTAATTCATTTAATGGCTCTTCTTGAACAAAATATATCAAATGGATTAATCGAAGCCTTTTCTTCGTAGAACATCTATAAGTTCTTGGATTCTCTACAGTAATTATCAGGAGGTAGGGATTTGTATTATGTTATATAATAATTTGTAAATGCTTCAAAAAGAAGCTAGACCTTTAAGTCCTGGTAGGATGATCACCGCTCATTATGCTTCTTCATTTGTAGAAGACCCACATAATCCCTCCACACCATTGGTTATTATGCTAGGATGTATTATTTGAATCATGTATCTCTGTGGGCAAGCCTCCCACACCATTGGCTATTATCCCAGGAAGCACTATTTGAATCTTGCATTCTCTTCAATACTTTATATTTTATTTAGATGTTTTACTTGTTGTTTGACAATAGGGAGCATGAGAGTGTATCCATTGCATAAATTATACATGGGTTTTTGGTTAACTGTTTGTTTTGTGGTTTCATTTAGTTGAATCTCTTATTGGCATTGATGCTTTTAACTAAATTGCTATGTCGATTTGAGAGATGAATGTGATCCTTGGGCTGCAGGGGATTTACACTCATCCTCAAAAGAATTTAGATTATGAATATGGTGCTTGAACCAATCTAGGTGTCCATGATCTGCACGTGGCCAAGAAGCACGAGGGAGACAACAGTTAGACTGAATGAGTCAGCTATGTTATGGCAGAAGCTTAGAAATAGAATGCACAAAGCAGGAATACACTACACAGATAGAACACAAATGTACACAGACAATATGCAGGAATGCGAACTAATCTTCTATTACTGGATATGAGATCATCGATTGATTCTATTCCTACTATATATTATAATAGTTTACATGCTTATAGAGAGAGTGTTGAGACGCTTGGGTGCTTGCACGTTACGTTCAGTTACAAAAAGAAGTTAGAACAGTTCGGCAGTTCAACCGTTACAGTCGAATGGAAGACAAAGAGACAGTCTGTCGAAGTTCGACAGTCACAAGTTGTAGATCGACAATGTATGTCGATGTCGTGAAACTGTGAGGTCGCGGAACATGTCGAAGTCACGGAGTTGTTGAAGAAATGTCGAAGTCGGAACTTTTCGAAGTTATGTCGACATCGATGACTTGTCGAAGATGTGTCAAAGTTAGCATCGGAAAATAATGCCAACTGCGATGTGGATCAAACCTCCTTCCTTAAGAAACAATGGTCCCCATTGTTTGCTCGTGAAGGTGAGGAAACTTATCGGTCAGTTCAGTAGCATTGTACCACTTTCCTTGTGCAGGGATCTGTCCAGCTTTAGCAACCCAAAACAAGGGAATTGTGTTCGTCCTTGTATGGTGTACTCGTCGTCCCACAATGGTGTCGCAAGGAAAAGGCTCCTGAACATCTGGATGGATGTCTTTGGGTTCTGATGTCGATAAGTTGTTATGTTCCAACAGTGGTGCATAGTAAGGTTGAAGTAGATCCACATTGAATACTGGATGCAGACCCAGGCATGCAAGAATGCCAAGCTGGAAAGCATTTTCTCCAATCTGTCGAAGAATATTGTACGGATCATATCGCAAAGGCTTGAGCTTCTTGAATGGACTAGTGAAGCGCTCCTTCTTGAGATGTAACCAGACCTTATCCCCAATTTGGAAAGAATGAGGAATACGATGCTTGTCGTGTCGGTCCTTAGCTTTCTCGTTTGCTCGTTGCAACATTTCTTGTGCTTGCTTCTAAATGTCATAGATTTGATCTCGAAACTTCGAAGCTTTATCAACTTCTCGCTGGCTATAGTCGGTGTCGGAGCTTGGTTGTTTCGAGGAGTTGATCAATTCGATAGGTGCTGAGGGTTGAAATTCATAACAGATCTCAAATGGACTCTTTCCTGTAGAGTTGTGTTGAGCACGATTGTAACTGTGTTGTATGTATGGAAAAATTTCATCCCATATGCATCGATGCTTGTGGTTGTACATGTGAAGCAGTTGTACGACCAAGTGATTCACAACTTCCATCTGTCCGTCGGTCTGAGGATGGAAAGTTGTCGACAATGAGAGTCGTGTATCCAACTTTTCCCAGAGGGTCTTCCAAAAGATGCTGATGAATCTAGCCTCTCGGTTGGAAATAATGGTTGTGGGTAAACCAAAGTGTTTCCAAACATGTGTGAAGAAGAGCTGAGTGGTCTACTGCGCTGTAGTGGTCTTCTTGCATGGTATGAGAATGGCCATTTTGGAAAATATGTTGACTACTACTAAGATTGCATCGTGTTGATGTTTGGTAGTAGGATATCCCGTCAAGTAGTCCATAGAAATAGATTTCCATGGTCGACTAGGAACTGGCAGAGGTGTGTACAATCCCTATCTTCGATTAGGCGGTTTAGCAATGGCACAAACCACACATGATCGAATGTACTTGTTGACGTTAGTTTCAAGTGTATTCCAAAAGAAATACTTCTGCAGAATAGCAATTGTCTTTGCTACTCCAAAGTGTCCTGTAGTCCTGTTGTAGTGCGCGTCCAAAATGAGCTGCTGCTGATGCTCACCGATCAGTGCACAAAGTTGTCCAAGCTTGTATAGAAAGGTGTCTTTCAGGAAATAGTCAGTGGTTTACAACTTGTCAGTCTGAAGCTGTCGGTAGAATGGTGAAAAGTCGATGTCTTCCTGATACAATTGAGGCCAAGTAGTGGTGTCATATCCCTGCATACTCATCACTATAAAAAGGAGAGTAATGGGCGGTATGCTTAGACAATCGGCGGCGGCGTTAGCTTTAACTTTCTGATGCTTAATAACCAACTGGAATTGTTGCAGGTAATTAATCCACTTAAGCTATCGAGTTGTTTGTAGTTTTGATTGGGTCAGAGCGAACTATAGAGGCTCGTGGTTAGTGAGGATGATCGTTTCGTTGCCAAGGATGTAATGCCTCCATTGCTTGAGAGCTTGCACAATGGGGTACATTTCTTTTTCGTATGTCGAATATCTTCTAATTTTGTCATTAAAAGTTTCAGAATGAAAAGTGACTGGGTGACCAGACTGAGTGATCACTGCACCCAAGGCATAGTCCGATGCGTTCATCTCAATCTCAAAGGGTTGATGAAAATAAGGTAACACAAGTACTGGTGCAGTGCAGAGCTTATGCTTGAGCTGTTCAAAAGCTTCTTGTTGTGTGGATGTCCATTTGAAGACAGTTTTTCCATTTCCTTTCATCAACTGATTGAAGGGCCTGGCTATGTGATTGAAACCGAGTATGAATCGTCGATAGAAATTCTCCAAACCAAGAAAACTTCTTAGTTCTTGAATGCTGTGAGGAATGGACCAATATTTGAGGATCTGTACTTTGTCTGGATCGATGTGAATGCCTGTAGAGTCAATTACTTACCCCAAATATTTGATGTTGTTCATCGCAAAGGTACATTTGTCCATGTTCAAGTAGAGTCGATGTTGTTGGAGAGTGTCGAGGACTTGTCGAAGCTGTCCGACATGTTCTTCCCATGATTGACTGAAACTCAGTATGTCGCTGAGATAGACAATGACCCATTTTCCAATGAAAGGTCGCAAAATGTTGTCCATGCATCACATGAAGGTCGCAGGTGCGTTGGTTAAGCTGAAAGGCATGACTAACCATTCAAACAATCATTCTATGGTCTTGAAAGCACTTTTCCACACATCTGAGGGCTCGATTGGAATATGATGATATCACAACTTGAGTTCGGGATTAGTAAATAATTTAGCATATTTCAGACAGTCGATGAGCTCGTCTATCCGTGGCAAAGGGTATCGATTCTTTACCGAAATTTTGTTGAGTGCCCTGTAGTCGATGCACATGCGCCAAGTCCCGTCTTTCTTTGGAACGAGGACAACTGGACTTCCACAAGGAGAACAGCTAGGTCGGATATGACCTCTGTTGCTCAAATATTGGATCTATCTAAGAATCTATTCATTTTCGTGAATGGATCTTCTGTAAACAGATGCATTAGGCAAAGAAGAACCAAGAGCAAGTTCAATGGAGTGTTTTACCTGGCAATGTCAAGGTACTCCAACCAACTCTTGGACTAAAATACGATACTCGTAGAGAACATTGTCAATCAACTACTTGTGTCGGGAGCTTCTTTGGTCGGTGAGTCGACTAGTTGCTGCAATATTCCTAGAATGTTGTGGTTTGATAATAATTAAAGCGAACTTCTGAGCATGATTGATGAGATTATTTTTCTGTTTAGCAAATATCATTGAAACTGTTGGTGTAGGTCGTCGCTCTGGAATGTTGTACCATCGATTCTGGATTTTGACAATCACCTTCAACGGTCATGACTGATAACTTCCATGGCGATCCCATAGGTAAGGTTTCCCAAATAGGGCGTCGACTATGGAGAGTGGTGCTACGTTGCAGAGCACTTCATCTTCAAAAGGCTCTATTAAGTAGGCGAGTTTGCATTGTCAGGTGATCCATAGTTCCTGTCCATCCTTCATCCAACCAATGTTGTAAGGCTGAGGATGCAGAGTGGTAACAAGACCTAGTTTATTTACAAGATATTCAGAAATGAAGTTCTTTTGGATACCATTATCCACAATCAGATGTAATGGGTTAAATGTTGAACCCATATCCGTGTATGGAATAGGCGCTTTCGTTCCTCCTCATCGACGATAGTCGAGGCTGCTGGAGTGGTCAATGTTGATGTCAAAAGGGTCATTGCGTCTGGATCAGATTATTCCACCATCTTGTCAAATGCATCGGATGTCGACACTTTTTCCAAAAATGTCTTCCGATATTTGCATTCATACGTATCATGCCAAGATGAGTAGTGGTAATCGCACCATTTTCCGGTCGGTGGTTGTTTGCTACATTCCCTTTTCTGAAAATGCTTTTTGTCGTGATCTGGCTTTGGCGGAGCTGGCTGAGAATATTTCGACTTATCGAAGTTGGATGATGTCTTCTTGTTAGGTGGACGTCCTGGTGTCGGCTTTGTTGCGAAGCGTGCTTTCCCTTTCTGCTTGGTTTCGATTTTGCTGGCATAGTGGAATGCATCTGCAAGCGTAATGACAGTCAGAAATTCCATCTCTTGCTGAATATACTAGACAATTCGTTGATGTGCTTCAGAACAAGCAATTTCTCTTCTTCTTGGACGCCAAGTCTAGCCATGAGTCAATAGAACTTGTAGGTGCAACTCTGTACTGATTGGTCTTTCCATTGCCTTCGCTACTGCCACTTCTTATGCTGTTGCTCGAGGTATTTGGGAGGGTAAAATTCCTTTCGGATGTTTTCGACGAATTTATCCCATGTGTCGATGGGGTCTCCTCTTTTCTCCATCTTTTTCGAGAGGTTCTCCCACCAGCAGTACACAACAGTTGACATCTTTAAGGCTGCAATGGTGATCTTGTCAGCTTCTAAGAGTTGATTCACAGAGTAATAGGATTCCAATTGTTGCACCCAATTGTCGACGGATTCCGCGTCAATCTTTTCTTCAAGATTCAGTATGTCCAAATTCATTTGCACTTTGAAGGGGCTAATTTTATTGGAATGAGTTCTCGTCGAAAATCCTCCGGATGTTGAAGCAATCACGTGAGAATTTCATTGAACTGGGCGAACATTTCACTTCGTTGTCTAGTTAGCGCTTGCTCAATAAGTTGTGTTGTCTCGTCAGCTACATGTCTATCGTCTATTTATTCTATCATTTCTGGAGGTAGCATCTGCTTGGATTGCTGATATTGCGAGTGTGTTTGAACAAGCATAAGTCGGTAACTTCGCTGGAAGTGTCTACTCAAACTTAAGCATTAACAAAGTTGAGTGCTCTGATTGAGTAGGCTCTGATACCAATGATCCGCACGTGGCCAGGAAGCACGAGGGGGACAACCGTTCAACTGAATGATTCAGTTATGTTATGGCAGAAGCTTAAGAAACAGAATGCACAAAGCATAAATACACTACACAGACGACACACATATATGCACAGACAATATGCAGGAATGTGAATTGATCTTCTATTACTGGATATGAGATCTTCGATTGATTCTATTATTACTATATATTACAATAGTTTACATGCTTATATAGAGAGTGCTGAGACGCTTGGGTGCTTTCCCGTTACGTTCAGTTACAAGAGAAGTTAGAACGGTTCAACAGTTCAATCATTACAGTCGACTATAAGACAGAGAGACAGTCTGTCGAAGTTTGTCAGTCGCTAGTCGTAGATCGACGCTGCATGTCGATGTCGCGAAACTGTGAGATCACAGAACATGTCGAAGTCGCGAATTTGTCGAAGTTGTGTCGAAGTTAGCATTCAACAATAATTCCAATTGCGATGTTGATCACCTATGTTACAAAAGTATCAAACTACTAATAATACTCCTTTCTATGCATTCTATAAATTAGTGGGATGTGATGTTAATGGATGTCTCACATTACAATTGATGAAGGAGAATTATGTCGATGTCTATAGAATACAGGGAGCAAAGGATAATGTAGTCGGTAGGTGAGGTGGTTTCCGAGTCTGATTTCATGGACGTGGTAGAGGATTTAGCAAAGGAGGAAGACTACATTTTTTCTTCAACTGTGGAGAACCGGGTTATGTAGTGCTCCTTTGTACAAAACTGAGAGCATTATGTGGATATTGTCATGGTACTAAGAATAATACATAAGATTTTCTAGATTGAATAGCCAAATGGGAAGAGAATAAGAGTCATTGTAATATGGTGGATATAGAGGTGTGTGATGACTAGAAGTTGAGGGATCTAGTGAATGTCTATATAGTAACTAGATGGGGCACTAGAACAGGGGAAGATCATGGAAAACATGGGTATGTAGAACAGATGTTGAAGATACTATTAAGAAGGCTACAAAACCCAGGCCAAAATTTTATGTTGTGCAACAAAGGAAGTTATTGTGTGAAGGACAAGAAATAGTTGAGGAAGCACAATGACATATGGTAGAATTTAAATTGGATTGTGTTAATGAAAGTGATTCTGATAACTATGTAAGTGAATTTTTATGTTGTTGTGTGAAAGCACTTAATGATTTTTCAGTAACTAAAAAATTGATGCAACTATTAACAAATTTCATGGTTGTGAAAGAAGCAGAGATTCCCATTATTATGCTAGTTCTAGTTAGGAATGTGCAGCGTATAAAGAAGAAAAAGAGAATATGAAAAGAATTTAAGATGAAAACAGATATTGGAGGTTGTGAAATGCAGGATGCAATGTTGGATTTTGGATTTGATGTAAATATTTTACTAAAGAAATCCTAGGAGTTGATGGGAAGACCTAAATAGGTTTGGTCACTAACACAGTTGAGGTTAGAAAATCAATAGAGAGTGTTTCCAGTAGGAAGACTGGAAGTTGTGGAGGTAGATATTGATTGGATTAAGAATAAGGTATACTTTGAAGTGATTGATGTTTTTAATGGATCAGATACATATCCAAGTTTGTTGGATATTGAATAGGCATTTGAAAATAATGGTATATTGAATTTTAAAAGGAGGACTATGTATTTCAAGTTAGAAGAAGTGAATCCCTAGATCCTCTAGACCTTAATGAAAGGAAGAGATATTCTTAACCTGTTAAAGATGCAATGGAGGATGATGAGGTCAAAAATATCTATAACATTACAAGGATAAGGGAAGATTATATAAATCCAATTGTTGATGGTGAAATCAGTTGGCGCATCATATGTCCATTTTATATAGATTTTGAGGATGTGATGGAAAGATGGAAAAAAAAATGTATGAAGTATCCAACCAAAGGTGAGCAAGAATTAAAAAATTATTGCGTTGGGTAGGAACAGAGTTGAACTACACTCCACATTTTGATGGCACTGAAATAGTGGGTGAGTTCATTTAGGAAATGGAGGAAAAGGTTCATGAAGTGGTGTAAGTTAAAGAGTTGGATATTTCCTTAAAAGGGACACCTGTGCGATGGTGGGATACCCATAAAGAAAATTTGGATAAATGGGAGAAAGTAGTACAAACTATTTCTATAAGATTTCCGTCAAAATTTGAATAGAAGATGTCAAACATATATAAGGTAATGTAGGATCCTAAGGAACATATGTGGTTTTGTGAAAGAAGGTGGAAAGGGAGAAACATCCTGATGCAATAATGGGTCCATAGATTTATTCATACATTGGATGCTATACCAAAAAGTTGGTACATACAACAAGAAGTTAGAAGATACACCAAAGATTGGGATGAAATGAAAAAAAAAAAATTCTTCAAAAAGTACAGTATTGAGCAATGTTTTCGGAACAATAAAAAGATTGATACTTTCGGAAAAAACACCAAGAGCAAAGGATAAAGTGGTCTGTGCAAGACATAAGAAATTAGTGGAATTAAATCAACCTATGTTTTGTTGGCATAATATAGAAGGGGGATAGGATGAAGAATATGATCCAAATAAGTTACATATTAATGAAACTAAAGGGGAACACACAGTACAAGATACTGGTGTCAATCATACTACTCATGAATATTTACAACCTTTGAAGGCAAATAAATATAATATTGGTATGGAAGAGAAACCCAATATGGCACTAGTAATAGGAGATTATTGGGACAAAGAAACAATAACACATATAGTGGATCTCCTAAAACAATATGAGGATGTGTTCCCCAGGAGTTTCTCATAAATGAAAGGTATTGTAGGACTATTAAGAGAAATGAAAATTCAGTTAAAACCAGATGCTAAACCAGTTAATGAAAGACCATACAGACATAATCCTAAATATAAAGAAAAAGTGCACAAAGAATTAGACAAGATGCTTGAAGCAAGAATAAAAATGCCAGTGGAGGACTCCAAATGGGTAAGTCCAATGGTAGTGCAAGATAAAAAGACTGGAGGGATTAGAATCTATGTGGATTTGAGGGACTTAAATGCTACATGTATAAATGATTCATTTTGAACTCCATTTATGGATGAGGTTTTGGAAAATGTGGGGAGATGAGAGGTGCATTCTTTCACTAATGGGATCTTTGGATACCACCAGGTTAAGGTTGCAAAGGAGGATCAAGCAAAAAAAAAATTTGAGACAGAATGGGGTTCTTTTGCATATACAATGATGTCATTCGGTTTGAAGAATGGGATGACAATATTCTCGTGCATTTCAGTGACATCATTTAAAGAATTCATGCATAAATTTTTGGAGGTGTATTTGGATGAATGGACAATGTTCATCATGTTAAAGGATCGTGTACATGTATTGAGATTAATGTTAGATAGATGCATATAGTTACATATTTATATAAATTTGAAAAAATGTGTTTTTTGTAGACCAGTAGGAGTATTACCAGGGCATGTAGTTTGTAAAGAAGGGTTGTTGGTTACAAATATGAATGAACTCCAAAGTGCCAGGATGCATTTGATATGTTAAAAGAAAATATGGTGACAACGTCGATATTAATTTTTACAGATTGCATGAAAATATTCCATGTATATGTGGATGCTTCATCCATAGCCTTATGGATTGTATTGGTGCATGTTGGAGAAGGAAATATAGATCACCTAGTTTATTTTGCAAGTAGGAAGCTTTCACATGTAGAAAGGAATTACACCACTACGGAGAGAGAAGGATTAGCAATGGTATATGCACTACAAAAATTTTGACATTATTTATTGGGTAATTTCTTTAAATTTTTTACGGATCACTCTGCTTTGAAGTATTTAGTTAACAAGCCAGTGTTGGGGGGCAGATTTGTCGCTAGTTTCAATTTCAAGAATTTGATTTTGAAGTTGTGGTTAAGCCTAGAAAACATAACATTGGCCCAGATAATTTATCTAGGATAGAGAGTGGATAAATAGAAGGAAGTATAGATGACCAATTGTTGGATGCACAGTTTTTTGTGGGTGGATGTTGTACATGATCAATTTACAAAAATTGCATTGTTTTCAATGACATGACAAGAACCTGAGAGTTATACAATGACGCAACGATGGAAATTTTTTATGAGGAGTTCAGATTATCAGTTGATATCTCGACAATTGTACAAGTTGGGAGCTGATGGCATATTGTGAAAATGTGTGATGGACCATCAACATGACACAGTAATGTATGAAGTGCATGAAGAAATAACAGGAGGTCATAATGTAGGGAAGGAAACAACACGAAAGGTACTACACACAGGTTTGTGGTGGCCATCATTGTTTTATGAAGATAAAGAATATTGTAAAAGGTGTGATGTATGTTAGTGCATTAGAAAACCTTTAGCGCAAGATGAATTTACATTGGTACTAGCAACTGTGTTGGAGCCCTTTGAAATATGGGATATTGATTTTGTGGGACCTATTATCCCACCAACAAAAAGGTTTGGTGCAAGATATATTATCACAACAATAGAGTATTTGATGCACTAGGCAGAAGTAGTGCCAGTGAATAGAATGTATAGCTAAAGTTGTTGCATGGTTTATTTTCGAAAACATCATCACTAGGTTCGATTGTCATGAAATTTTTATGAGTGACCAAGGTACACATTTTTAGAATTCTATTATTCGTGAGTTGATGCAGGTATTTATGATTCATCATCAAAAGAGAACACCCTATCATCCATAGGCGAATGGGATGGTTGAAGCATTTAATAAAGTATTGGAGCAAGCATTGAAAAAGGTCTATGATGTTGAATGATGGGATGACTCGTACTGACCAGAGGATTTTAGTAGTTTTATGGGCTTATCAAACTACTTGGAAGCGACTGACAAAATTCATACCATTTTGGTTAGTTTATGGAAAATAAGTTGTGATGTTGGTGGAGTTTGTAGGTTCAAACTTAAGCATTGCACTTACCATGAACATGAATGATGATAAACCTTTACAAAGTTGGTTGTAGATCCTGATGGAGATATAAGAAGATAGGTTACTTGCTACATATAGTCAATAGGTGGAAAAGCATAGAAAAAATGCGTGGCATGACATAAATATTCAAAAGCGTGAGATTGGACCTAGTTTTTTGGTACTACTGTATGATGGCAGATATTAAACACCTAAGAAAGTTGCACATGTGATGGATGAGACCATTCCATATTGCTTACATCATTGAAGCTTGAGTTGTAAAATTCTAGAATTTATGGGGTGATCCATTGAAGGGATTAATTAATGGGAGTTGATTGAAAGCATATTACGACCCGCATGGGTCAAAAGTATGAAATCTAAGGAAATGATTGATTTTTGTGTACATAATAGGGAAAGCAGAGGTAATTAGTTGGAAAAAGTACATTATTTAGTTCATTTATGGAAAATTTTTATAGTTGCATAGTCGTAAAGTAGGGAAATTTTGAAATTTGAAAAAGTAATAAGTACAACGCATCATATATTTATGACAAAGTGATCAATAATGAGATTTCCTGGAAAGAAAATCAATAGATGTAATAATGAGAAGATCAAAGTATTAGTTGGATAAAGTGGTAACAAGATTATGCAGGTCGCATCGGTTGGGGAAACACTTAATGTATGGAGCAGGGGTTAAGAAGAAAGAAAAAATAGTTTTAATAGATCACAAAAATATTTGAAAAGGGAAGTTTGCTAGTTGCATTGTTCATCCTATTGCATCGAGTGATTTAATAGTGATTAGGGAGATCGCAAAATATATCTCTTAGTTGCATTGTGAAATGATTACGGTTGTAGAACAAAATTTAACCATGTGTACTTTAGTGAAATACAAACCGAGGCCTAAGGTTAAATATGGACGGAGGCATAAATGCCTATTGTTGAGATTGATCATCCGGTGAATATTTAGGGCAAGTTACTTGGGAAGGTGCCATCAATGAAGTTTTTGGACTTCAATATTTAAGATATAGAGGGTTTCCTTACATTGGAAGAAATAAATTATGCTTAGGTTGTGGTTCAAGATGATAATATAGAGAATTTGGTTGCAAAACCTTGGGTGTACAAGATCTTTAAATTAGGAATTATGTCTGTCCTAGATGTTACACATTTTGGAAGAAGTCCAAGCATTATACGTTTTATAAAGTTTATGTTGAGTCAAGTCCATGGTGGAGAGATATGGTTGGATATTGACCTAGATGTAATTCAAAAAGTCTTAGGTCTATTGAATGTAGGAGAGGATCCATATAAAAAAAATCCAACCAAGGATATGAAAGCAGAGGAATTTTATGTGGAATATGGCACTCACTGGGGTACACGAGGTGCAGTAATATTGAAGATCACAAATTAGTAGGTTAGATTTGCGACACAGATTTTGGCAGGAAAAGTAATAAGAAAATGTTGAAAAGATTAATGCCTCATGGGAGTCTTATTTGTTGTTGAGCATTGTACTAAGGGATTCAAAATGAATTGGGAAAAATATTGTTGGATGAATTTATATAGGATTGCTTAGAAACATATGATGCAGGAAAATAATTTCATTTTAGTTGGGTGTTACTATCAATTGACATGATTGAATGGAAGCTAATCCAAGATAAAGAATATGACATAGATGTAACAGAGGAGTTTCTGGCCCCAAAATTTAATAATTGGAATCTAAGTGAAGATGAGGTGCAATGAGAAACGAATTTATTCATTACAATGTTGGTATACTGACATGATTCAAGCCACCACTAATTTTGTTTGAATTAATTAAAGTATAATTGATAAGTATGAGTTGTTTTTGTCTTTTTAAGTTGATAACCATAATGATTTTATCTCACTGCATGCACAACCCTCAACCCTCTAGTAGAACATAGGTGTTACCCTTTTATGTCACTAAGGAAGACATTCAACAAGCTATGGTGGATTGTCTTTTTTAATACAAAAGGAAGCTAGATTTAGATGTCGAGATACTAAATAATCAAAAGGGTACTCCAGAGTAGAAGAAGCATCAATCAAAAGGATCTATGAGTTCTAAGTAGGTTCATGGTTCCCCAAGGATAAGTGCACAGGAGAAGAAGGACCCCTAAACCTATGGAGGAGGTACTTGAGACACATAAGAAGAAAAGGATCGTGTTATTTTCATCATTTGCGATAGAGTAAGAAACACAAGAAATGTAGACAGAAGATACAACGCTGGAAACTTTAAAGGAGAAGCAGGTAAAAACATATTTATTTCAGGAAGAAGGAACTTCATCGATGGAGGAAACAGAGTTAAAAAATATTATTGGTTCTATTGAGACTAATATGAAAGCACAACAATCATTACAAGTGATGTCTACTCAAGAATTGGGTTGATTAAAAGGTAAATTGAAGATCAACGGTCCTAAATATACAAGTTCAACAATGGATATAGCTGAGCCTAAGAGGGAGACTATAGGAACAGATATTTCCATAAGAAGGAATATAAGTGTGGACCCTCGTGTAGTGATACATACACAAGTAGAAGGATCTTCAACGATGATTATGAAGAAACCTTCCATTGAAATAGATACGGTGTGCATATCTTTTCAACAATTGCAACAATATAATATAATGTTGACAACCGAGATGATTACGCATGACTCATATATGACAAAATTTCATAGTGATTTAAAGAGGGTTCATTCAAAGACTATTTCAGATCATTCTTCCTTGATTGCAACAATGGAAGATTTATGTTTGAATATGTGCATAGCAGAAATGCTTTCTATTACAATTGAAGAAAAGTGTAAATATATTAAAGACTTGATTAATCGTTTGTGAGCATAGAACGAGACACTTAAAGAGAAAATGTCACATATAGAAACACCATAGAAATTAGAATTGAAACAATAGATTCTTCAAGCGGAGGAGATATTTGATAAAGCAAAGAGCATAGTGCAGAATTTGTCAAAGTTGATTAATACTAGTTTTTCAATTTGGGGTCATTTGCAGGATGTACCTGAAGTAGAAGAGAAAGAAGCACATGCCAAAATGTGGGAAGAAGAGGTGAGGACTAAGAAGCAACCTTTATAAACATTGCTAGTGTCTACAAGAATGGAGGCTATGAAATAAATTTCTATCCTTACTAAGAAAATTAATACGATGAGGACAAAGTAGCAACAAGTCACTACCCAGGTTCTGGACCTACAGTAAAATATGACACACATTATTTTAATATCATATAGGTTTATGGGAAGTCTTAGAAATTTGTTGAACTAGGTGAAGCTATGTGACCTAGTAAGTAGCCTTTCACCAAGGAAGAAGCAGTGAAGTTTCAAAATGATTTTGATATTTTGTTGCAGTCAATGGAACAAATGAATAGTTAGTTTGATGATTTTTCAATGCAAATAACACAGGTGTTCCCGTCAGTTCAGCAGGTGATTCTTGAAAAGTAAAGATGGGCTCGAGGGTGAGCCCAACATAGTGTTGGGGGTTTGTTGGCATTGTAGTGACATAGGTTTTGTAATAGAATTGTGCGATGTTGTAAAGAAGTGAGCTGCACTATTTAGTTAATAATGTGTTTTGTAATTAAATAGATTAGTTAAAAGATTGTTGGAAAGAGACATAATTGTCTCAATTTTGTATAAAAAGGGAAGAAATGGGATTGTTTCAAGTTGATGTTAATCCCCATTTTGAGCAAATGGATGTAATATGAAATTTGACATTATGAATGAATTAAGAGGAACCAACTTTTATTCTATTCTCCATGTCTGAATGAATATCATGCATGATTTATTTAGTGGTTTTTGTTGTATGAAATAGATGTTGAAAGATAATGATAAATTTATGCAGTCCCCTTTCCTAATTTCAGTCTCTGTAATTCCTATGAGCATATTGGGGGAGATGTTGTCCTTTTGGGATGCTGAAAATGTTGATGTTCATAGGATTATTGTTGGTAGGTTAGTTTAGAACCCTAGGTCTAAATCTGAGCCAAAATTGTGGAATATATGTCTATATATATATATATATATATATATATATATAGAGAGAGAGAGAGAGAGAGAGAGAGAGAGAGAGAGAGAGAGAGAGAGAGAGATGTGGGAGTTAAGGGTGGGGTGAGGAGATATAGAGAGAGGTGATGGGGTTAGGGGTTGGGGGAGGATGGGGCGGAGAGAGAGAGAGAGAGAGAGAGAGAGAGAGAGAGAGAGAGAGAGAGAGAGAGAGAGGTGGTTAGGGGTGTGGAGAGGGATACATAGAGAGAGGGATGGGGTTTAGGGTAGGGGGAGGAGGGGAGAGAGAGGGATAGATGGGGCAGTTAGTGGTTAGTGATGAGGATGATAGGGGTTAGATAGAGATGAGGAGAGAGAGTGGGGGGGTGAGAGAGGAGTGGGGTTAGTGATAACGGGAGAGAGAGAGAGAGAGAGTAAATTAAGTGGTAAACATAATGCACATGTGTTATTTTTTTATAATAATGCACACATGGTTTTAATTTGAAAAAAATTGGCACAATTTACGTTTCCACCTACGTGGTGGATGAGTTGTCCACTTTGGTTTTAGGTTTAGATTTCCAAACCTGTGGTCTGGGCCTGCAACTAAAAAAGGACATCCATTTTTTCATTTTCATGTTTTTCAAACTCAAACCTACATAAGCTAGAACAATTTGTTGCTAACAAAATTGCACAAACTTATAGAGATTTGTGTGTAGTTGATTGGTTGACCTATTTTGAAAACAAAAAAGAACCCACACAAATGAAAACGAATACCTACACACTAAAAAAAGGTTCATTGATTGTGTTAAGACCCTCATAGTAGGGCCTAATGCTCAACCTTCTAATTTTGGGGATTCACGGACTTTAGTAATAAAAATATATAATTTACATTAAAAATTATGGAAAAATAGTGTTGCACAAGAACCACATGTTAACCACAACTCTGCAATTTTTATTTTCAAAAACAAATTAGTGTTTACATACCAAACCTGGGGCCTAACATGAACATATGCATTATGTTTTAGATAAAAAAGATCATACTAATTTAGGAGAACACAATTTTCTTGCAGTTCTAGTAATTTTCCATAAATAAAAGTTATATATTCTCAAATTTAACTTGATTTGTCACGTCCCCTCCTGTCGATCCAACGCAAGGAAGGGATCATGACACTAAGATCTGGGATTTACACAAAACTTAGCCCCATTCATTAAATCCACAACAATAAAATAAATGGCATTACAAATCAAATGGATATGTGTGCAGATGTCATTCAATTTAACACAGCAGAAGTAATATTCTACACACATATATCATGTAATTTCCAGCACATGGATAAACATGCACCAATTTAAAAACGTTTGCAGAAGTAAACACATAAAGAGAGAAATACTTATCTTTGTTGACAAATTGTCCCAAGCAACTAGCTATGTCTCTTCAACGTTCCACCCAACCATAGGTCTCTGCCCAACCTGTATTATTTCAACACTCAGAGACCACCCCTGAGCTGGGCATGATATCTACAAGGAAAAGGGGACTCTCAAGATCAGCATAGCCAAAGAAATTGATACCCATCTCAACCCCAACATTCTTTTACACACAACAAAATAAAAAAAACTAGGCATGAATACACTTTTTCAACAATGGATTTTAAAAATTAGGGTCCATGGGTTTTCCCCCAAATCGTGGCACACCCAAAACAGATTGCGGGGAGAGGGAATCAACCCCAGGGAAGAAAACCGATTTCTCCCATAGATGTATGAGCATTTAATGGGCCAAAACGGCCTCTATAAAACCCCCAAATTGATTTACTCTCTTCCCCATTGTTAAAAAAAACAAAAACTCCCTTCCCAGCTAGAAAAATGGAGGAAAACACAATGAAACCATGGAGAAAAACGCCCGGGAAGCTCCAAAATCATGAGAGAGAAAAACTAATGGTTGAATAATGGCTTGGGGAGCAATTTCGTGGCTCCTTTCTTGCCCAAGAAGCCAAACACAAATTTCTAGGAAGGGTGGCTTGCCCATACTCGAATTTGGATAGCCATACCTCTCCATTCCCCAAGGCATTAACTACCTCAACCAACTCTTGGGAAAAATGAATGATTGGGCACAAAAGTCAACATGGCTAGTTGAGGGTTCATGGGTTCTCTCATTGACACTTGGCTTGACTTGATTGGGTCAAGGGTTTGAATCTTTCCCTCCCAATTCCTTGTAAACATCATGCCCCCATCTCTTGTTGCATTGCATAGCTAGTTGTGGGCATTTATATTAAAATGCATATTTACAATTCCCATGGTTCACTAGCACATGGGTAGCATAATATCCAATACTTGCCTCTTCAAGGTCGAGCATTCACTAGCGGGGCCTTGGCCTTGAGCTCCACGCTAGGAATCATACATAATATGCATACAATATTTACATTATAGCCCAAAATATTATAAGGGTGTTATAGGTCAAATCTGCACTTCTCCATCCGTGATCACCTTGAGCTGTCGATCACACAAAAGGACAACATGGATTGAAGCACATGATGACCTTGGATGATACCTTGACCTAACTTACCTTTCTGCAAGCTAGTAGAACCCTGAAAAACCTCATGTTTTGAGCTGTGTGCTACTCTACTTCAGCATACTAGTGCTCATGCCCTACTCCACAGGATCAATAGTAGCGCACATCTCCTACTATGCGCTACTCCACTTTAGTAAACTAGCGCACACCCTCAAAAAAGTTGCAAATGTTGGTTGTTAAACACTGAAGTTGCATACTATGTGCTACTCCACTGTGAAAAAATTGTGCACACCTTAAAATATGATCAAAAATATATTAATTTGACAAATTGGGATTAGTTGCAGTTGGTTCTGCAACTTCCCCAACTTCCATTACAACCACCTCTTGATCTAAATTGCCTTCCTTGTCCTATAAATACAAGGAGGATTGAGGAGAGGGGTTAGACATTGTTGTGACTCTCATTCACAAGAAGAGAAATTTGTATGAAGGGTTGTTATGCTGGAATATTTCAAGTCAGAGAAGAGTAGGAGCTTAGAATCCGGTTGCACAAGCATACTGCATTGATCAGGTATAACTTGTAATCATTATATTCTTTTGACAATAAAGGTTGAAACATTCCTTCCTATCCCAAATATAATGCCTAATGGATTGTGTATTTATTTGGTTAAATGCTTAATTGTTCTTGATGTTTGAATTGCATTTCAATTTTATCATCTTTATATCAGTCAAGATATGTTGAGGAAGGTATCTTTATGTTGCAGATCTATTGAAGTGGAAGATCAAGTTGAAGATTGAACGCAAGATCAAGCAAAGCTAGGATCAAACGTTAGTAATAAGCTACGTCTTCAAGATCTTTGATCTATTTCCATTTATAGATGATTCTGTAGAGTAATCATTGTGTTTACCTGTCTCCCCCTAAGTTGATAGTGTTCCTTTCCTCACTATAGGGTGAATTTCCCGAACAATAGACTGGCGACTCCACTGGGGAGCCGGTTGTTTTTATGCTCTAGGAAACCCATTTTGTTGTCTTTCCAGTACTTTTTGATCCCTTTAATCCTCTGAGGAGCCTTGTAGGTCATCCCTACCTGCTGTCTTTTATCTGACTCAACGTTTTACACCTCTGCAAAGTTTGATTTCTGACCTTTCCTGACATGTGAGCTACTCTACTGTACATACAGTAGCGCATACCTGAGTTTGTGCGCTAGTTTATCTACTGCACAGTAGCGCACACCTTCTAGAGTGTGCTAGTTTTCCTACTGCACAGTAGAGCACATTCCTGTAGCTCTCTGTTTGATGTAAGGTTTGGTTTTCCACCTATTTTGGTTTGGTTTCCAACTTTGTTATTGGCCTTCTTAACTGGTCTTTGAGGTCTGTAATCCATCTTTGAGTCTCTTTATTCTCTTTTGAGTCCCTTAGGTCATCTTTTGGTCACTTTATTACTTTTGAAGTGTCTTGTTCGTTTGTGACTCTTTTTGGAGACCGTGCATTGTTCCTTAGTGAACATAGCTGCTCGTCCATACCCTAGTAGTGTGTTGCAGGTATACAAACCTTTGTGTTTAGCATTTGTTGTTTGTTGCAACACTTGTATTCTCTCTGGGTGTCTCATCCTTTGATTTAGGGTTCTAACCCATTTTTTGGAGCCTTTGAGGTGTCTTCCAAAGCTTTTTGAGTGCCGACATTTCTTGACCTCGCTGTCATTTCCAGTATTAAGTGAGTTTGAAGTACTTTAGT
Organism: Larix kaempferi; assembly: GCA_027924585.1. Taxonomy (NCBI): domain Eukaryota; kingdom Viridiplantae; phylum Streptophyta; class Pinopsida; order Pinales; family Pinaceae; genus Larix; species Larix kaempferi. The sequence continues at coordinate 7,015,389 of BSBM01000968.1, read as the reverse complement.
TTGCTTCACCTTTGAGCCTTTGTGTTAGTAAGGTTGTCTTTAGTTCGCTTTCCTACCTACTACTTGGCTTAGTGTTCTTGTTTAGGGTTTGGTGCTTTGGAGCATTCTTCTATGTTTTATTTCCGGTTATAAGCATCTTTCATCCTTGTTTTCTCCCCACTTTGATTCCAAGTTCAAGAGCTTTTTCCTTTGAAAAAACTTGTAGGAAAAGTCTTTGTCAGATCATTGATTCGATTGTTGTGAACTTTAGAGTCATTTTGCCATACTTGCATGTCTTTTGTATGTCTTACTTGCTTCCACTTTCAAGTTCTTTTTCGTTCATATATAATAGAAAAAGAAAAATAAGTTTGGTAGCTTAGAGTAGTGAAGCTTATAATCTTTGCAGAGTAGCATAGTTTACTTTGTTTAGAATTTGAAAAGAAAACAAAAAGAAAGCTTTGTTTAGGTTTCCTTACTCTTCATTTTGGAAAGAATATAAAACGAAAAAATAAAAGAGTCTTTTTGTTGTTGAAAGTTGTTTATTTCGTGCACTTTACTTTCTGTTGCAACCACACCACACAACGCACTACCTGTTGAGTAAAAGGTAACCCTAAAAAGAATTTTTTAATAAAATCAATTAGAAACAATTTTCTTTTTTAGGAATACACAACACCAACTAGCTTAGGCTAGAGTTTGGAGCTTAAAACACCTTAAACTGCTCGGAACTTGTTTCATTACCCAACAATCGTAGTAAGATTTTCATATAGATAAACCCATATATATCAAATATTCCTGGGAAACTCTACTAAAACCAGAGCTAAGCATGAGGCCATGGAAGATCGGAATCGTTGAGGATACCTCCCTCACGTTCCTTTTGACCATAAACCAAGGTCGATTGGCACATGGGGGTCCATTCGGACTTCGGGATTTGCTACCTTGCCCATGCATTTTGATCAGGTTGACGACTGTCCCCCCAAGATATTTCGTATGTATGGTAGCCTTAGTATCTGACCATAGGATCATACACATGTGACAACGGAGGGTATATCTACTATACCTAGGACAGATGTGGGAGGAAATCCCTTGCAGGTCTTTGGGAGGGAAGTTGGGTGAATCCAGCGCTTGCACCCTTAGTCATTGTATTGTGGACCCCGAGTAACTGTTCTTCTTCCTTCATTGATCTGTTCTGGGCCCTCATCATCCCAGACTCTTCTCCGGAAGGCATCTTGTTTTCCTGGTTTGTATACTTAGGATTTTTTAGTGGTGTCCTGTTTTCCCCTTAGTCTTAGTTGCCACTAGGTTTTTACTTAGTTTTATTTTTATATATAATTGTGGAAGACCAACAACTTCGTAGGTCTCGAAGGTTGCAAAACCTTCTCTCACTTAGAGTGGAACCACTACTGCCACCAAGACGACAGAGGACAAACTCCAGTGGTCCTTTTGAAACTACTAGTGAAATAGAGGTTCCTGAGGAACCACAACCGGGGACTCAACATCAATAAGCTTTTAATACAGTTGAGATTGAGGATCTCACTTCTGGTGAGTTTAATACTCCTTTTAATCCACCTTTGACTGGACTTAACAATCCGCTTCTGGTACCTATTGGTTTCTAGCAACCTGATTATAGTGCATATTTGTTCACACTTGGGCATATTATGACTAACCTAGGAGGCAGACTGGGAGTTCCACAGACTCCCACAATAGGTATGAATACAAATACTGTAAATCCACCTTCCACTGTTATACCGAGTTCGGCTCAGTCAATTGTTGTTTCAACTCCGTCCTTCAGTTTTAACACTGGTATGTTAGGCATGCCAAGCTCAACAGCCTTGACATCCACCTCTACCCCTACTTTTGGACTTAGTAACACAGTGAATGTCGTTCCACCTCCTGCAACTCAACAATCATACCATATACCTAGTACTTGGATTTCCACACCCAATGTAGGGCCAAACACCTTTGCAACTATGCCTGTCATGAGTACCATGACTGCGCTATCCACCTCGACTACCCCTGGTTTTAACACCTTTGCAGGTTACAACATGAACCAAAATAATATGCCTACAGGAAACACCCCTTTTTCTTTGTTTTCTGGAGGAGGGGGTAACATCCTTAATCAACAATATGGCAGGGCTAACACCCAACCACAGTGGACGAATATACATAGCACCAACCCACTTTCATTTGGGTGGGGGAATTTCAACAACACTTTCATACAACAGTAGATGGCTAGGGGCAATCCCTACCAACAAATGGCTGGGGGAAACCCCTACCAGTAGATGGCTGGGGGCAACCCCTACCAGCAGTTTACGGGTCAAACTATGGGTGGTTCCCCCTTTACGACCCAAGTTTACCAAATGCCATCTTATAGACTTCGTTTACCATTTCTGACAACTCTGAATTTGCCAGACCTTTCCAAGTTGACGAATGATCCGGTGTACCATAATGCTACATGGCCACCAGTTCCTACCAAGTTACCTTCAGACATTCCAAAATTCAAAGGAAAAATCGGTGAAGACCCTAGTGATCATGTCACCAATTTCCATTTATGGTGTTCTTCAAACTCGTTGAATGAAGATTCCATTAGGTTGATACTTTTCCAAAGAACCTTAACCGGTGCTGCAGCCAAATGGTACATTGAGTTACCTGCAGCTACATTTTTTAATTTTCAGGATCTCGCGACCATTTTTCTGAACCACTTCCAGCTTTTTGTTCGGTATTATGCCGAGATAGATCTTTTGTCTACATTTAGACAAAATGAGGCCACTCACTTATCTGATCACATTCAGGAGTGGTGAAGACGGAAGAGGCTCATTAAAGCCAATATACCTCCATAATTTCTTCTTGAGTGGTACCTAAAATCACTCCTTCCTTATATTTCTAAGGAAGTAGCTACTTATGGAGTGTCTTCAGAGGAAGAAGCCATCTTACGAACCCAACAGCTAGACCTTGTTTATGCACAATCTGGGTTACTTTACGAGATTATACCAGATGCACCGCGATCAAACACTGATCTTGGTATACCTAAACCTGGACCACATGCTGACGACATAGTGGGTTCAGTAGATTCTGTAGCTTTTGAACCATTAACTAAGCAGGTCCATGCCTTATCCGTCAAACCATCGACTGTAGAAGTGACCTCCATCACAACCTCTCCTTCTACTTCTAAATCTGTGAACTAGGTTCAGAACAATCAAAAGGGCCCTTGGCAGCCCAATAACAAAAAGAAGGGCAAGAAAGGAGAGGGGAACCATCAAAATCCCAAGAATAAAGAGAATCCCAAGGAGGGTAACAAAGAGAAGAAGAAAGTTAAGTTCCCTTGTAAGCTTTGCAAGTAGGATCACCTCACTCACTAATGCCCTCTACTCGAAGAAGCCCAGAAGCTGCTTCAAGAAAAGAAACTTGCCATACTTAAAGATCCATTTCCCAAGGGGCAGGGTTCATCTTCTGGCACCTCCAAAGCTGGGGGCACTACTCATGCTTCAGTTGATCAAACTTTCATTAATATGGTTAGCACGGATGCACTTTTGCAAACGCGAGCAAGAAATTATACCCCAGATGCACAGAACAAGGATAAAGAGATTCCAAAATCTTCCACTCCTCTCCACATACCTGTGGACCCACAACCCAAAATCCCGAAAGGTGTCTTGAAGCAGGCATCGCACAATCCCAACGTGGGGGCTGCTACCAACTACAATGTGGTTGAATATCTAGCCCAGACCCCTTGTGCTATGTCCACCTTAGAAGTCTTTCAAAGTTGTCCGTTACAACAAAATGCACTTCTGACAACTATTGGAAGTATGGAATCATTCAACATGACTACGCGCTTTGATATGTCTGATGTCAAATATCAGTTGCCGTACCATGTTTCCCTACAGATAGAAGTGGTTCATGGTCCTATGACCATTAGACGGGTTGTCGTAGATGAGGGCGCGTCGACGTGCGTGATGTCCATTTCTCACTGGAAAGCTTTAGTCTCTCCCGAGTTAGCCCCCTCTAACACACTACTTACTGCCTTCGATGGCAGGACTTTCTGTCCACACGGAGTTCTACCATCGTTTGAAATTACACTTGCCGGTAAGACAGTTGCTGTAGAGATTGAAGTTCTGGACACTCCGTTTGATTACAATATGTTATTAGGCAGGAGCTGGACATATGCCATGCGAGCCATTGCATCGACAATTTTTCGACTTGTTATGTTCCCCCACGAAGGCAAGATCGTCACAGTCGATCAACTTTCATTCTCTTGGAAAAACAACCAGACTTCATCGGATTCCACTATTCCTTTAGTTGATCAATCTGCCCTAGTAAGCGAAAGTTTAGGAGCAGGGCTTTACAGGTCATTAATAGGCACTTTTGACCTCCCCTCTCTTGTTCCTTTTATGCATTATGATGTAGGTACTTCGACTGAAACTTTCACGGCTGGTCTTAGGACTGATCCGTGGATCCTTCCTACTATATCAGAACCATCAGTGCCTTTAACTATTGCAGAGATAACATACATGGAAGCACAACATGTTGCAATGGAACATATCGTGACTCCGCCAGTCTCTGCTGAGTCGGATATGGACTATGCTCCTGCATGGTCATTGAATTCTACCCACTTTTTCGACTATTTAGACATGGTCTTACCATCTGATGAAGCCATTTTTGAAGCCATGATGGGCCTGGACCATCCATGGGAACATATGCATCACAGGTCTTACCTGCTTCCAAATCTAGATAGGATAGAGAGAGGAGAATTCTCTATGAGACCCAGTGGATTTGTTGATTTGTCATATTTTCCTTCTACTTCAAGAGTTGTTTACGCTGAAGGGAATATGGATAATATATCAAGAACCATCCCGATTAACATTTCCACCAAACCCGGGGTCGTGGAAAACATTTTTACTGGAGCAGACTGTTCTCGAGAAGAGATCGCTCTGTATACCAAGCTTTTTAAATAATTTCGCGACATTTTTTCCTGGTCTTATGAGGAGATGCCAGGCATCGATCCAGCCATCGTTGAGCATGTCATCACAACATACCCTAGTGCAAAACCTGTGAGACAGAAGCTCCGTCCTGTGAATCCTCGAAAAGTGGCCGCCATTAAGGCGGAGGTTGAAAAGTTGCTTAAAGCTAGATTTATCTACCCAATTGATATGACGGAATGGGTTTCAAATCCTGTTCCGGTTGATAAGAAGCAAGGTACCATACGAGTCTATACCGATTTCCAGGACTTGAATAAAGCTTGTTCGAAAGATAACTATCCCACACCATTTATCGACCAGATCATAGATGCCTGTGCGACACACGAGATGTTTTCTTTCATGGATGGATTTTCGGGATATAATCAAATTCAAATCAAACCCGAAGATCAACACAAAAAAGCTTTCATTTGCCCATGGGGAACCTTTGCTTACCGGAAGATGCCATTTGGCTTAAAAAATGCTGGAGCTACATTCCAGCGAGCGATGAATTTTGCTTTTCACGATATCAAACACATAGTTGAACCTTACTTGGATGACCTCCCGGTGCGATCTCGAAAGAGACAGGATCATCCAACTCATTTGAGACTTGTGTTTGAAAGATGCAAACAATATAAGATTCATTTGAATCCTAATAAGTGCGTATTCTACGTCGAATCAGGACGTTTACTGGGTTTCATTGTATCTAGTCGTGGCATAATGGTCGACCCGTTAAAAGTTGAGGCAATTGTAAATCTGCCTCCTCCTCGCACCTTGCGACAACTTCAAAGTCTGCAAGGCATGTCTAACTTCTTGCGACGCTTTATCATAAACTATGCTAAGATTATGAAAGGTTTTATGAGACTGCTTAAACAAGATACCTACTTCTTGTGGGATGAGGCTGCTCAAGCATCATTTGAGGCCTTGAAAAAGGCACTACTTTCAGCCCCCTTGTTGAGCCCGCCGGATTATGCAAAAGATTTTCTTTTATATCTAGTGGTGTCGGTTAATACAATTGGCATAGTATTAGTTCAAGAGGACGACATGTTCCAAGAACATGTTGTTTACTATCTCTCTTGTGCATTGATAGCTCCTGAGATCAAATATTCACATGTTGAGAAGTTAGCATTAGCTACGTTCTATGCGGTATAGAGACTTCGTCACTACATCCTTTTACGAACAACTACTATGATAGCAGAAGTCAATCCTTTTCAGTATGTTATCACTCGACGCATCATCGGTGGGAAGTACAATAAATGGATTGTAATCTTACAAGAGTTCGATTTGGTATTTCAATCAGCCAAGTCGAAGAAATCACTAGTGTTCACTAAGTTAATCTCAGAGTTTCCGAGTGAGTTAGAGCATATCGAGGAAGAGTCATCATTCCCGGATGAACATATCTTCCTTATTGCTTCCTCTAACCCATGGTATGGGGATATTTTAGTATATCTCCAGACTTTGAGGTGTCCTACCACTTTTTCTAGAGAAGAACGACGCAAACTGAAAAGCCATGTGAAAAACTATCTCATCATTTCTGATACTTTGTATAGACGTGGGATAGATTCCATCTTACGACATTGTTTGAATTTAGAAGAAGCAGAATCAGTATTGAATGATGCTCGCAGTGGAACCTGTGGGGGTCATCTTTTTGGGTTGGCAACAGCCCAGAAAATACTGCGTGCCAGGTATTTTTGTCCCAGAATCTTTAAAGATTGTGTGGAAGCAGTGAAACGCTGCCATCTGTGTCAGTTTTTCACCAGGAAAATGAGGGAACATCCAGCTCCTCTTGATCCCATGATTACATCAGGTCCCTTCACAAAATGGGGGGTTGATTATATGACTTGAAATCCAGTTTCGATTGGAGGAAATCATTATATCATTGTTGCTGTCGACTACTTTACCAAGTGGGCCAAGGAAATGCCTACTGTTAAGGTAGATGGAGAAACTGCCGCTTATTTTGTATTCAATTAGATTATTGCAAGGTTTGGCATACCCAAAGAAATTGTGACTGATCACGGCAGTCATTTTCAGAATAGCATGATGACCTATTTGTACACGATGTTGGGTTTTCGGCAAGAACATTCGTCTTCATATTATCCACAGGCGAATGGACAAGTTGAAGCAGTTAACGAAACTTTAAAGGTAATACTGCAAAGGACTGTTAATGCCAGTTGAAATAACTGGCACATCATGCTATACCCTGCTCTTTGGGCTTATCGAGCGAATGTAAATACTGCTACCGGGTTCTCTCCTTTCCAGCTTGTGCATGGGATAGAAGCAGTTGTTCCGATTGAATGCGAGATTCCTTCGTTAAAGTTGGTTGTCCAACTACTACCAGATACTTCAGCACTGGAAGAACGCTTGTTGCATTTAGAGCATCTAGATGAGCAGCGCCGTGAAGCGCTCACAACAAACGAAGTTCATAAGAAATGAGTCAAAGGACAATATGACAAGTCTGTCAGACCTAGGGTGTTCCTTGAAGGAGATCTTGTTCTACTTTGGGATCAGGACAAGGAACCTCTAGGACCTGGCAAGTTCAAGTCCATGTGGTTCGGGCCTTACATAATTTCTAAAGTACTGAAGAAGGGTGCTTATGAGTTAGTAGACTACGAGGGTAAGAAGCTACCTGAGCCTAGAAATGGGCTCTACCTGAAGAAGTACTATGCTTAGGCATTTGTGCTTTTTCTTGTAACATAGCTGTATATTTTGTAGAGCTAATTTTGCTTGTGCTTGTTAGTTAACCTTATGTGTGTCTTCTTTTCGTGTATCAGATGTCGACTGAACATTTCTTAGGATTTGTTGTTGGCGCTAGTCGCCACACCCGATAGTTGGCTTTAGCAGCTTGGGTCATTTACTCACCAGCTGGCCAACTATTCTCTTCGGGGGGGGGGTTGTTTGGGTCCCACTACAAACAATGTAGCTGAGTATAGTGCGGCTATAGAACTTCTCCGAGATGCTCTTATTCATGGCATTTCACATTTGGAGGTAAGACTTGATTCGCAACTAGTTGTATTTCAGTTAATGGGTGTTTACCAGATTAGAGATCCTGTTTTGCTACGACAGTTTTTGCGAGTTAGATTATTGGAAAGACAATTTGATTCCATTATATATCAACACATTCCAAGAAATTTAAATGCATTAGCTGATTCATTTGCAAATTGTGTTTTAGATTGGCATTTGTATCATACATTTCCATAAATAGCATTCCACACATAAAGTCAAACACACACACATGTACATAACCGATGCTGTATATATATTCGATACTGTATCAAAAAAATATAATATGAGTTTTGGATCATAAGTTTATCACAATTCATGTCATAAGTTACAAACTGGGCTTGGTTGCCTCAAAAATATATACATAAAATATCCATCTCCTATGGAGAAGGAGGGGCCTGATCGGCATCTACTGCCTCCCGATAACATATGACCAACCTAGCTATCTTCTACAGCACCCTAAGCCATGCTGGGGGCACCCGAACTACATCTTCCTGCATATCAATAGGTATCCGCTCCATGCGGCATGCAGTAACATCATGAGTCAACCAACTCACTTTGCGCTCTATGGTCCCTAGCATAGCATCCGCTGCAACCACATATTCTAGCCTCACAAAGATAGTAGGATGTCCCTCGGGACGAACAGGTCCAATATTTGCATTTGACACTTGTTTAGTACTTCAAAACTCATCATAAAAATCATATAATTTAAAATTTAAAAAAATTAAATAATTCTCAAAACAAAAACATACCAATATCTCCCTAGGCACCACCTAGAGGAAGTACCAGCTCTAGATCATGGCGTAAGTCTAATCTAGCATATGGAAACTGCTCGAATGTCGGCACCTATCTCTCCCACCACCCCCAGAAATCATCAGTATGAGAGCAAAAGTGACTTTCACCACCACCCTGGCAAAGAAAAATGTCACCCCAACAGCCCAATCTCAGCTCACGAGGATTGGTTGGAGGTAGAGGCATGCGCAAGCTAAGAGTAGGTACCCTCTCAAAGAAGAAGGTACATAAAATGCTTCCGTATCCAAAGTTCTTCATACTCTCGGACTTACAACCCGTGAGTTGAAGCTTCATATTTGCCAATAAACTAGTGCACCAATCGTACACATGACCTTGCAAGCATCTGACATTGATATGCATGGAATGCCTTGAGGCTAAGTGTTGTGTGGCACTTCTCGAGAGTTGGTTTAACATACTCACAATAACCTTTAAAGGGAGGCTTTCAATGGTAGAAATTAGGATTTGACTTCCTGATTTCTCGGCTCCCGCCACACAGTATGCATTCAAATATTCTTGCACCGACATGGCACCCACATTGCGAGAAGATCCTTTCAAACTTACCACATCTCCCCTCCTAGAGAGTCCGGTAATGAAGTATATGTCGTCGACAGTAAGGTCTAGGGTTTTTCCTCGGATATCAAATGCATTGGCATCTACATCCCAGTATTGAACGAGTCTTTGAAGCAATCGATTGAGTGCCCTCATGTTCACGGTTCAGTAAAAATTTAACAAACCACATCTTCGGAGTACATGGAGAGTAGTCGGGTCTTGCATTGCCACCCTATCCATCTCCTCATGTTCTTTCTCCCTCCAAACAAGTACCATCCTGCCACAAAAGGATCAATTTTTAGAGTCTCGACACTTTTTTCTTCATCTTCAGGGGTGTGCGCTACTCTACTTCCACACAATCACGCATGGGCACTACTGTGCATAAGTAATAGTAGTGCATACCTCCAATATGCGCTACTTTTCCTATTGCAGAGTAGCGCACATGCTTTGCACGCTTTGAGCATGGCCTTAAAATTGATTTTGAGCTCAAAAATTGACAAATAAACTATGGAAATGCAAGTTAGGATGAAATTAACTTACTTGGTGGAGGCAAAATGTCGATTGGTTGCTTGAGTTGATCACCATGAAGGACTGAAATCCAAGGGTTTGCTCCCAATTTTTGCCCTACAAAATGAAATTTGAGTTTTTTAATTTGAAATTACATATATGAGTTTGATTTTAAATTTTTACCCACTTTGGTAAAATCTCTATAGTTTCAAATTCTATCAAATTGTGTTATTTAATCAATGAATGGCTACATATGGTACTAAGGTAATTTTCAACCAATGGTTCTCAAATTTTCACTAAAATTTTGTAGTATCAATCTTTTAAGACTAAATTTCTTGATGATAGACCTTTTCAACTAGCTCATGGTTTAAATTACATATCATTTAAGATTTTTTGTCGCGATTACCAACATGTTTGTTGAAGTCCTAATTTTGGTAGATCATGCATCATGATCCTAGAAGCTGTCATTTAAGTCATTTTAAGTTCTTGTTTGGACTATTGAAACCTAAACAAGATTGCCGAGCAAACTTGTCCTCTTCAAGCTCGTTAAAGGAACTGAAGGCTCATCCACTTAGGTATACAATTACCTCTTTTCCGGGCCTTGGTGGATCATCTACGGAAAAGGTATACTCTAGGTATACTCTTGTATACGCTAGAAGAGTTCTTCTTCCATTGTTTTACACTTTTTCGGTGGAGGAGACTAACTTTACGAAAAAGGACCTTTTGAAGCCTTCTTTAAGGTTTTCAGGCTCTCTAAACATGAAAACACCAAGCGAGCATTCACCTACTCGGGCTCGATGTGAAATCCATGAGAGGGTAAAAAGTGGATTGTTTAAGTTTTTCAGATTCTATAAACAGGAAAACACCGCCGAGCATTAACCTTCTTGGGCTCGATATTAAAATCCACGAGTAGTTGTATAGAGGATTATTTAAGTTTTTCAGACTCTATAAACAAGAAAACACCAGCGAGCATTAACCTACTTGGGCTCGATATTAAAATCCACAAGTAGGTGTGTGGAGTTATTGTTTAAGTTTTTCAGACTCCTTAAAATTGAAAACACTAGCGAGCAAGGACATATCTCGGCTCAATACTAAAATCTAGAGATTAGTAATATAAAGTAATCTTCTATCTCTTCTTCGAACTCTGTAAACAATGAAGAATGTCCCGAGTCTTCCTCTCATGGGCTCGTTAAACTTTTTACATGGTTGGATCTATTGAGTTTTCATTCTTTCTTGGACTCATTAAAATAACAAGAAAGGTATTCTTTTATCTAAAAAGAATAAGGGATAAGAAGGATGTATCATATCTTCAGTTTCAAAGGCAGTTCAGTCAGTCCTATCCTTGAACACAACATCTACTTGAGTCTATCATGTCGGTTGGGTTTAGTTTTTGACCTTAGGGTGAACCTGATCTCCGAGTTGTTTACTCCCCTGATTGGTTATTCTTCCAACCATATGGAGGGCCTGCAAATGTCTCCTATGTTACAAGTTTATATCATTTTCCCCATTATGTTAAAAACTGCCTAAGTCACTTTGTGTTGTGCTTACTGTTCAAGGATATCGTCCATGTCGGCCATTTTGTAGTTTACTTTGACCTCATGTGTCAGCCATCCTAGTGTTAGTCTTGTTACATATATTACTCCATATCAGCTCATACCATTTGAGTGTCCCTTGTGTTGGATGATGGAGGATGCCTCAAGGCCTCCCTTCCAACAGACTTCTTCCCATCGATATCAACACATTTTGCTTTGGGATTGAAGTTTAGAGTTTCGGTTAGTACCTTGGAGATTGTAGTCACCAGTGGCAATTTTCCTCGCTGTTGAATGATGAGAATATATCAATGTCTCTTATTTGACAGGATCCTCAAGTGTTCGACTCCAAGTCCACTTATTCACACTTGTTGGATCGTACTAGGTACCTTGGGCCCCATCATCATTATCGGTGGAAGCCCTTGCGTTTGTTAATGGTATACATCAAGGACCGGTAATCAAACGATACCCCCCATGTTCAACTATCAGCTCATCTATTCACATGGTTAGGGTTTGTACCTTGGGTTGTTTTGGATGAAGACCTTGGGATGTTGATGACATCAGTTCATTATGTTATCACCCAAGCTGCGCAAGACTGAGCCTCACTTATTTACTGCTCTCCATGAGACATAGATCCAGTTTGTTGTTATGGCTATGATCTCTCAATTTGACATGGATCCACGCTTGTATTTCAAGTGGTCATGCTTTATATACATCTCCTCGTTATGTATCGAAGATCATGTTGTATCACACTATACATCTATATGATGTCAAGATTGTAATTGCTCACCGACCTTGATCTGTGTTTCAGGTGTTTCTGTGACTTGGTTCTGCGGTTTCTTGCTCCTCCTCTGACTTGGTATTATAATGTATTTCAACCATCATTCCCCTCTGACCTCACACATTAGGGGGCATCTGTTATAGGTCAAATATGCACTTCTCTGTCCGTGATCACCTTGAGTTGTCGATCACACAAAAGGATAACTTGGATTGAAGCGCATGATGACCTTGGATGATACCTTGACCTGACTTACCCTTCTGCAAGCTAGAAAAACCCTGAAAAACCTCATGTTTTGAGCTATGCTCTACTCTACTTCAACATACTAGCGCTCATGCCCTACTCCACAGGCTCAATAGTAGCGCACATCTCCTGCTGTGCGCTACTCCACTTCAGTAAACTAGTGCACACCCTCAAAAAAGTTGTAAACGCTGGTTGTTAAACATTGAAGTTGCATACCGTGCGCTACTCCACTGTGAAAAAATCGCGCACACCTTAAAATATGATCAAAAATATATTAATTTGACGAATTGGGATTAGTTGCAGTTGGTTCTGCAACTTCCCCAACTTCCATTACAACCACCTCTCGATCTAAATTGCCTTCCTTGTCCTATAAATACAAGGAGGATTGAGGAGAGGGGTCAGACATTGTTGTGACTCTCATTCACAAGAAGAGAAATTTGTATGAAGGGTTGTTATGCTGGAATATTTCAAGTATGAGAAGAGTAGGAGGCTAGAATCCTGTTGCACAAGCATACTGCATTGATCAGGTATAACTTGTAATCATTATATGCTTTTGACAATAAAGGTTGAAACATTCCTTCCTGTCCCAAATATAATGCCTAATGGATTGTGTATTTATTTGGTTAAATGCTTGATTGTTCTTGATGTTTGAATTGCATTTCAATTTTATCATCTTTATATCAGTCAAGATACGCTGAGGAAGGTATCTTTATGTTGCAGATCTATTGAAGTGGAAGATCAAGTTGAAGATTGAACGCGAGATCGAGCAAAGATAGGATCAAACATCAGTAATAAGGTATGTCTTCAAGATCTTTGATCTATTTTCATTTATATATGTTTATGTAGCATAATCATTGTGTTTACCTGTCTCCCCCTAAGTTGATAGTGTCCCTTTCCTCACTATAGCGTGAATTTCCCGAACAACAAGGGGTCAAAATGGGGGTATGACAATCCCCTCCCCCTTAGAATAACACTGTCCTCGGTGTTCCAATACTTAGGAATACATACACGCTTTATATATGTCCAAAATTCACAAAATGTGGCAGGTATGTCCTGCATTGCACCTTTTTCTTGGGTTTTCAGGACCAAGTCCTTTGTCCTTCACAAACTGCTCCTGCTGGCTGGGACCTTCTAGCTCTACACGAGGGCACGGTTCTAAGACAATCCCTCCCTTTTCTTTACCTCCCAACTGATCCACAAGTCTGGAAAATTTATGGCTACTATATTTCTTGTTGTCCTTTGTTGGGCAGTTACAGAGTAAATGATTTCCTCCACATTCCCAACATTCTAGTGGTTCCTTTTTCTTTACCTGCTCAACTTCATGGAATCTTCCAGCCTTGAGCGTTTCTTAATGGGATGATTGGATAAATTCCTCTTCATGGATCCACTTCCCTTTCCCTTATTGATTCCCCCCATAATGCTTTTTACCTCCCTTTGTAGACAAATAGAGTCCTGCAAAGTCCTATGGTTCATCTCATTCTATTGCCTCTGTAGCTTGAGCATCTCTCCAAGATTTTCTTGGGTTTGGGAAATTGTTTGAATAAGCTCTTCAACCAACTCCAACCGCTTTTGGTCGGCTGCCATGGTCAATGTGCACAGCTGACCGTACTTTTCTTACTAGAAACACTTGCTTGTATCAACTACAACCAATCGCTTCAATTTCTTACCTGTGAAATTCATCATGGAAATTCTTTGTTAGGCCAAGCATAACATAAACATTAAAATCAGTCAATTATTTTTCCAATTGACATGGAATGTCCATGCTTCATTGGTAAGACTTCCACACTTTTCATGCTTTCCCAACATATATATGGACTTATTCATGTTCATCCTTTCACAGGGAATTAACTATTTCAGCATTCACAATTCATTTCAAGCAAATAAGCACACTCTATTTTTAGTCATAACATGCATTCAACAATTTTCTGTTTTCTAAATGCATCAATAAAAGGAAAGAGAAGAGTAAGAGTTTCCCCCTCTTAGTATTGTTCCAATCCGGAGCCACACCATCACTATGGTTCTATGCTCCTTAGCCTCTTTCACTTTAATGTGAATGCTTGACTTGCCCTTTCTTGGCTATGACACTTAGTGTCTAAGTTCTGTCTAAGGCCCTGTCAACTAGGGACCCCTTCCCCATTGTTGCCTATAGAACCTTTGGCTGCTAGGACCCACACAATTCCACTAGTACCATCTTTCATTATTGCTCATACTGAGCTCTTTAGGACAATCTTGTGTCAACATGCATCCTACGGATGCTTTCATAGCTCTTGCTTCCAACAATACCTACACTCAAACATTGAATCAATTCACATGTTTAGTTTATTTTCATAGGGTTCATCTCTAAACGAGAGTTTGATAAATCATAACCAAATCATATACACATGTATATTCATAAGCAAGGAGCTGCAAGATAACCAAATGCTTATCTGTATTGGATGTCTTCACTTTATTCCATAGGCTCCTTCTTTTCTTTACAAGCCTTGGATTTCCCATGGATACAATAATGAATGTTGGGCCAACATGCAGGATACCCCACAACCATTCGAATAGGAAATGCCCAACTAGTTGCTCTCTGGATTTACCAAGAATTTTATAGCGCCCAACCAGTTACTCTCTGGATTTACCAAGAATTTTATAGCGCCCAACTAGTCACTCTCTGGATTTACCAATATTTTTATAGCACCCAACCAGTTACTCTCTAAATTTACCAAGAATTTTATAGCGCCCAACCAGTTACTCTCTGGATTTACCAAGAATTTGTGTAGTTCTTTCAGGGTCCTTACTTCCTGTAATGACCAGGGTTTCCAACCAAGAAACAACAGTGTATCAACTTAGCTGCTAGGAGACTTATACCTGTAATCTTCATTATTCCAAACAAGAAATAAATGAAATTGAATACTTATATGTATTGTGCATTTGCCCTCTGGTCCACAGGGTCCTGCTTCACTTTGCAAGCCTTGGGATTGCCTATGGACTTGGATGTTTGGAAAGCACACATGCTGCTCCTCAACATCAAGTAGTTAATTCCCAACCAGTACACCTTCATGCAGAATGGATTTACCAATCATTTGGTGGTTCCCAACCAGTCCCATACCTAGTTGGCCCTCTCCATTGCCGAGCCAGCACATCCGTCTAGGTCATCAGCCAATGGAAGGAAACTACGCCACCGACCATTATATTTCAAGGCTATACTACTCTGCCTCAGGATTGCATCATCCTTTCACACGTGTCACAACCCTTCATGCACATAACAATTCTTCACCCACACAAGGATGGCACTCCTTCTCCTGTGCAAACCAGCGGTTCCCTTTAGTAAATATTTAGGTGACTTTCTTGACTGCAGGCTAGCATGGCCCCATGATACCCATTCACACTGCACAAAGGTTACCACTGCTCATACAGTCCTCTTGAGTACCCTTTCTTTACTTTGTCGTTTAACGTGCAACACCAAATTGCATCTGTGTAAGATGATAGCACAAGAAGGATAAGCATGCTCATCAGTATTGCTGCTCTAAAATTGTAACCATATTTCATAACATTCACTATCAAGTATTGAAACACCAAGAATACGTCCATTCCCTTAGGGTGTAGTCAATATTGAAAACCCTAACATAATCTAGCACCCAAAAGGTATGCATCCATTTCCGATGTGAGCCATGTAGGCCTTAGTCACACTCAAGCAGTTTGGAATAATAATGAAATAAAAAAACATGCTCCGCACATTAAATCTAATAACCAGACATGTACATCCTTAGTTAGGGTTACATAATACTCATCCGTTTTGTGGATGTATCTTTTCTTCATTTGCGAAGAATGGGGGCTCCCTTCTCTGAGTCAACAGTCCTTCGGTTTACCATCCCAATCTTTTCACATTCCATAACCCACACATTCCTTGGCATAATTTCACCATCTCACTCACATGGCTTTCCAACATGCAGTGCAGCTAAGATATTATCAAAATTTACTATGGTGTTTCACCTGAATCCCATTTCCAAAGCATGGGGTCCTTCCCATGGAGTTTGGCTTCTGCAAGCCATCACACATGGTCTTCCTACAATGTGTCTTCCTGGAACACTTATCAAATAGACAAACAGTCAACAACATTTAACAATAAAATTCAAATTTGATTGTCTCATAGCCAATCAATGGCATTAAGAATTAAACTCAATCATGAATTTGCAATTCTGTCTGCTACAGAAATTGACTTTCTTAGTCACGAGGTTATCCTCATATTGCTTGTCCCTTGCAAGTGGCACCCCTCTTCCCATTAGGGTTTTTACGCTTGATACCATAACATGAACATCCACTTACAACACGTCCTCCTGACACAGTTCTATGCAAGCCAACTATGATTAGCAATTATAAGCAATTCTCAAATCTGAAATCTACAAGTCCAAAATTGACAACATGTTCTGCACATAAACTATTTTTACAACCATGAGACCCTTCTCATGAGGTTTGGCTCTTGCACATGGTAGATTCCAATCTTCATCATGGACTTACCCATATTTCCATGCCCAAACCAATCTACTTGAAATCTAAAACTTCAATCAACCAAACACTTTGTAAATCTTTATGCATATAATATTTCATTGCTGCAACAGTCGCTGAAGTGATCTCAGAATTATAACACTCAATAACTCAAACACCCTCAGCTGTTAACATTTGAAATGCAATGAAATATATATATATATATGCATCATTATCATAATAAAATTGCAAGATACAATCACATCATTTATGCAATTTAAATGAAGCTTTAGATACTCATTACTTCAAAGCCATATCATTTATACAACTCTGTCCTTTCAACATAGCACTCTTGGTAGCCCATCAACATGTTTACCTTCTTCATGCAATCATTCTCCTATATTCACAGCCGCTCATTAACAATAGTTCACCATTTCATCTATCATCTAATTGCATCGAAACATATATATATCCCAACCATGCATTCACACAATGCATCTCAACATGTGCACCCTCACATATGCATGCGCATTCACAACATTTACATAATATTTTGATGTGCACTCACTCAATGCTTTCTTGCATGGATTCATGAATACCACCATGTCATGTCATTCATTTTACCATGATTGTCTCATATGTCATGCACTACCACAACATTACTATAGTTCCTTACTTTATTTGGTTGTTAAACTCACAACCAATATACAAAAATGGCATGCTATAATTTCATATGAATGCATTGAGGTTTCTAAGCAACTATAGGGTGTAAGGATCCATGCCTTCACTTACCCACACCTCACCGTACTCGGTAGGATGACAATAACAATCAGGCACTCAGCACCACACGCAAACCAAATTGACATAGTTTAAACATAGTTGAAGGGATCTTACCAAATCCTCTTTCAACATTCATGCAATGAAGCACAAATAACCATTACCTGCATGGTTGTCATTAACATTACTTGATGTTACCTGATCAGTTGGCCTCTTACCAAGGCTACACAATCCTTTTTCCAACCTTTTGAACATAGATTTGTTGCACCATCCTTTCTTCATAAGGTTGTTGGTCATATGCAACAACGTCATCAATGTCTTTAGACTTGCTTTGGTTGTCTTTGGTCCTACAACCAATGCGAACACAACTAATTATTAGCAACCACCATAATTATCTTAAGTGGCTCATTACGTATGTAAAACCTCACTATTTTACCAATATGCAATATCATATATATGCAAAAACATTTTCACATGCACCGTGCAATGTTTCTTAATATGCCATCTAGTGCATAGTCATATCATCTATCTAATCTCTTGCATTTTCAGTCATGAATCTATGGCCTAATTCATACAACCATTATCAACAACATTAATTGTCATCAACCATAGACAATACCATTAATGGGCCACTACATGTGTAACTTCACTACCTTTACCCCTATGCAACATCATGCTCATGCATAATCAATTCACATGCACTATGCAATGACTCTTTAATCATGCCAGCTAATTCATATGCATTTAATCTACTACTCTCTCGCATTTCTAGCATTCTTTTCCATAATTAATATGCACGACAACTTCAGAATTATAAATACAATATCAAGAGGCTAGTGGAGGGATTCTCCCTTCCAATTCCCCATCATGATATGGAGCCCCTCCTCCACATCATAGTCGATCCTTTTCCTGGCCTCCCTACCAAGCATACAAGAAATCATTAGCTATGATCTTCTCACGAATTAGAAATTCAATATATACATACGTGTATAACATTCATTCTTGCTACTTTCCAAGCATACAATTCTCGTGCTGCAAACATGAATAATTTAAGGTGAGAAATTTTCCTTTTTTATCAACATTGCCCTACTACTCCATTTGATTTCAAAAAGATATGGCCAAGTTCAACTTGACCTATCTTAGCTTCCCTACAATTATCATCACATAGAATTTCCTCACCATCGACGACGTCTCAAGGGGACGATGGGGGTCAAGGGAGCTTTCCCCCTTGTGGGCTTTTTTTTTGTAATTCTTTCAATTTTGCGTAATCTGGTGCATAAATTCCATGGCAATTTTTCACTTTCGGACACCTAAAAAATCCCCCTGAAAACTGCTGAAATTCTTTGTTTCGGTGGACTTATCGTTTTTTTCTCCTCCGACCTGTTTCGGCGATTCTGAGCTTATTATCGCTGACCAATCTTACTCCGACCTTCGACCATCGACCGAGTCTTAAACCTATGACTGTCAACCACCAACCGAGCCTTAAAACTTCGACTGCTGACCACCGAATGAGCCTTAAACTTCCGACCGCCGACTTGCGACTGCGTCACCGCGAACTCGACTAAACTTGCCGACCGTGTCGCAGGAAAAAGGGCTAAAATCATCGACTATGTTGCAACAAAAAGGGCTAAAATTGCCGACCGTGTTGCAGCAAAAATGGCCAATTTTCTCCGACTGTGTTGCAGCAAAATAGCTTAATTTCTGTCGACCGTGTCGCAGCAAAATGGCTAATTTCCACCAATCGTGTCGCAGCAAAATGGCTAATTTATGCTGACTGTGTCGCAGCAAAATAGATTAATTTCTGCCGACCGTGTCGCATCAAAATAGCTAATTTCCACCGACCGTGTCGCAGCAAAATGGCTAATTTCCGCCGACCGTGTCATAGAAAAATAGCTTAATTTCCGCCGACACAGTCTTAGACAAATTTTCAAAAACACTTAGAAAATTTTTCAAATTTTGAGATTTTTTCTTAATGATCATTGTTGAACAAGAAGCATACTTACCTCTACAACTGTGATAGGTACCCCATGAAGGCCCAAATGTTGCAACCTTTGCTCTGATACCAATTTGTCACGTCCCCTCCCATCAATCCAATGCAAGGAAGGGATCATGACACTAAGATCTGAGCTTTACACAAAACTTAGCCCCATTCATTAAATCCACAGCAATAAAGCAAATGGCATTACAAATAAAATGGATATGTGTGCAAATGTCATTCAATTTAACACAGCAGAAGTAATATTCTACACACACATTTAGCATGTAATTTCCAGCATATGGATAAACATGCACCAATTTAAAAATGTTTGCAAAAGTAAACACATAAAGAAAGAAATACTTCTCTTTGTTGAGAAATTGTCCCAATCAACTAGCTATGTCGCTGCAACATTCCACCCAAACATAGGTCTCTGCCTAGCCTGTATTATTTTAGCACTCAGAGACCACCCCTGAGTTGGGCATGATATCTACAAGGAAAAGGGGACTCTCAAGCTCAGCACAACCAAATAAATTGATACCCATCTCAACCCCAACATTCTTTTACACACAATAAACTCAAAAACTGGGCATGAATACACATTTTCAACAATGGATTTTACAAATTAGGGTCCATGGGTTTTTCCCCAAATCGTGGCACACCCAAAACGGATTGTGGGAAGAGGGAATCAATGACAGGGAAGAAAACTGATTTCTCCCACAGATGTATGAGCATTCAGTGGGCCAAAACGACCTCTATAAAACCCCCAAATTGATTTACTCTCTTCCCACTATTAAACAAAACAAAAATGCCCTTCCCAACTAGAAAAATGGAGGAAAACACAACGAAACCATGGAGAAAATCGCCCAGGAAGCTCCAAACTCGTGAGAGAGAAAAACAGATGGTTGAATAATAGATTGGGGAGCAATTTCGTGGCTCCTTTCTTTCCCAAGAATCCAAACACAAATTTCTAGGAAGGGTGGCTTTCCCATACTAAAATTTGGACAGCCATACCTCTCCATTCCCCAAGGCATTAACTACCTCAACCAACGCTTTTGAAAAATGAATGATTGGGCACAAAAGTCAACATGGGTAGTTGAGGGTTCATGGGTTCTCAAGGGTTTGAATATTTCCCTCCCAATTCCTTGTAAACATCATGCCCCCATATCTTGTTGCATTGCATAGCTAGTTGTAGGCATTTATATTAAAAAGCATATTTACAATTCCCGTGGTTCACTAGCACATGATACTTGCCTCTTCAAGGTTGAGCATTCACTAGCGGGGCCTTGGCCTTGAGCTACACGTTAGGAATCATACATAATATGCATACAATATTTACATTATAGCCCAAAATATTATAAGGGTCAAAATGGGGGTATGACATGATTGTCTACATTTCATCTTCTTACACCGTGTTCTAAAAGGTTGTGCAGATACCTTTAATATTTATTTTTAGTGATCAGATTTATGTTCTTACAAGTTTCCATTGCAACTAATGTGTCATAATTGGGTAGCATTACCTTGCACTAGCCCATATTTTCTTTTAATTAAAGATCATTGGGCAATATTCGAAACTATGACATAATATTGTCACTAGGGAGACGATTTTTAACTTTCCCTTGGAGCATAACCGACCACTTGTAGTTGCTTTCACTAGAAGAGAGATGTAACTACATCATACAAGTAATACAAAAACATTGGAATGGAAATGAACATGGGATTTCCCCTTGGAACATAAGAGGCCACTTGGAGCTGATATTATTGGAAGAGAGATGTACATGTGTCATAAGAGTGACATAGCATCGTCGATATGCCAATTAACACATGATTTCCCTTGGAGTATAAGCAACCATTGGGAGCCACTATCATCAAAAGAGAGACATACATGCATCATAAGAGAGACATATCATTGTTAGTATGGATCTTAACACATGCTTTTAACATAAAACATAACTTACATGTGGCACTCAAATATGTTGTAAGAGAAATGAACAAGTTTTGAACAAAAATATATTTTCAATGAAATATTTGCAAAAATTTTGAGATTTGATTTACAACAATTATGCAAAAAATGAACACCAGTAAAATGTTAGATTTGATCTCCAAATGTAGTATTGCAATAAGGTAACATTACATTCCACCATATCTTGAAAAGGAGACATTGCAAATGTGATGAATCGAAAATGATTAACTAGGGAATGATTATAATTATTGGTGACCCACCAAAATGGTATGAGTGAGGATGGGGAGTGGTGGGGAGTTTGAGTTCTAAGACAACAAAGGTTGCAGTCAAATTATTTTGAATACCATTATCGAGGATATGAAATTAAATGCATTCCTTGATATGATCATTATGGGTAAACAAGGCTTTTCTATTAGTTGGGGTATTATGGTAAGTCACAAGGAAAAGGTTTGCATCAGGGGTGGTAGGGTGTCAGACTTTGAATCTCTATGATGGTTGCAAAAAGGTTATATGTGCAAGCAAGGTGTCTCATTATTCATAAAAGAGGGCCTTGGGAGGATATTAGCACTTCATCACAAGGCACTTGAATGAATGGGTATTATATTTATGAATTTAGAGTAATAAAATCATTTGCAGGTTATAGGAGAAGTTGTTTTATGTAGGGGAGGAGAGGAAATTATAGAACCATGAGATGGACAATAAGGACTAGGTGAATGAAGAGAAATAGAGGAATAATGAGGAGAGAACACAAGATGTATCCCCAACTCGTGTTCCATTGTAAGTGCTCTTTCAAAGGATTCATCAAAGTTATCACAATTAAACATTTCAGCCTCAATGCATAAACAAGGAAGCAATGCAGTAATAAATTTTATTAGAGGACAAATTTTGAATCTATGATTGATCACTATACCTAGAGTTTAGTGAGTTGAGAAATATAAGCTTGAACCAACTAACCAAAGAACTTGTTAAGATGAAGTCGACATGCCCATAGAGAATTATAATACCTTTGTGGGTAAAACAATTGTTGTAATGCCTAACAATACTATGTCTAAGATGCCATAGGATTTTTATTGAAAGGTTCCTCCACCAACGGCACATATAGGGTGGAATAATCCCAAAGATTCTTCCACCGCTCCAATGTTATCCCATCTAGATGTGAGCTGTGACACTTCCCATTCTAGTTTCTTGAAACCTATCATCCTATGATGAGAGTTAACATACATTGATAGAATTCAAATCCAAGCATCAATAAGTTCAACATCCATGTTGTCGTAATACCCGAGGAAGGTAATTTAGTGGGAAAATATTTTAGAGTGTCTAATTAGGGACCCTTTAATGAGGTCGAGCCTACATTATTTTTTGCAACATCTTAGAAGCGATCTAGAGGAATTGCGATGAAGAAACCTTTGCCATGGAGATAGAGGTTGGTTTATCCTTGTTGGGTGTCATGTGGTAGATCTGTTGAAAATCAAAAGTATGCCACAAATTTGAGTACCCACTACAATAAAATTGGATGTAGGAAAGAGCTTCTTTGAGTGTGACTAGAGATATCAAATTGAACTTTTGGAAGTGTAGGAGTAGGTCTCATGATAGATGTGGATAGAACTTCAAGAACTATAGAATTTTGATAAAAAAAGGAGCAAGCCCTGTCATAGGTGTACATTATACTTTGATACCAATTGATATGGATTTTAGAGTACGAAAAAATATACATAGAAATGCAAGAGAGAGAAAACAATTGAACCAAAGATGAACTCTCTTAGTTCTTAGCTTTTTAGTATATTTATATTAAAAATCCTTCAATCAATATTGACTTTATCATACACATAAAATAATAATAATAAAAGATAATTACATTTATATCAAACAACATTATCACTTTCTAAATCATAGTAGCATAATTCAAATACGAATAGAGATTCGAATACGAAAAGAATACGTAATGAAAAAATCTAATACAAAAAAAATTACGAATGTAGATTTCTTATACATTAAAAAAAACATATTTTTCAAATTTTAAAAAATTTAAAAATATAAACAAAGCATTCAATATTTTCATGTAACATTAATTTTTCATTAAAAACAATTTGAAACGTATTTAAATTTAAATACCAAAAATAAATTATAAAACAATGAAACAAATTTCTACAATATTACTTAACTAGTTATCAAATTTTATATTAACTATAAAGTAAATATAATATAAAAACTTAAAAACTAACCTAAATTATCTAATTAAAACTAACCTAAATATAAATTATTAAAAACTAACCTAAATTATAAAGTTAAAAACTAACCTAAATATAAATTATAAAGACTTACGCCCAAATTCAAAAATATGAAGAACTCTTAAAATGACTAAGCGGACGGTGCACGATGCACTTTGCAGTCACGGTCTTAGGAAAAATTAAAAGTTTAAAAAATTAAAACCCATAATCGTAACTGTCGTCTCCACTCAACACTGTTCAATTTTCTCAGTTCAAGTTCCAGAATCAATTGTGAATTCCAAGTGTGAAATTTGAATCACGGAGATGTTATTTACAATATATAAATGGAAATTTTGATTTAATAAATATAATTTTTCCGCTTTTCGTTGTTGCATGTATATTGATACTAATACAGATATGGTACAGTCAACAATAGGTTGACCATACCGTATCAATACTATATCAAATTTTAAAATCGTTTTTTGAATTCCCTTCAAATTTTGTAAAAAAAAGTCTGACACAAGTTGAACACAAAGAAAACTTATTTATGGAAAATTTATGAAATATAGTGGATAAATTCCAATGCAATGTAAAAACTGATAATATCGCATTTGATACCTGCTATGTTGAACCCATCTCGAGCCATGCTTCATTGCGCATCAATAGATAATAGTAGTGTGTGCAATCAAAACAAAGATCTTCTGCCATGTTTTGGCTAACTAGTTCACTACCAACAAACTATTATAATATTATATTGTCCTCTTTTGAAATTACAAAAAGTTGATATAGTTTTTTTTCAATATAATGGGTTGAAGGATATATATTTGGTGAGTGCTGAGTAGTTGTTGAGAAAATATAAAATCAACCCTTGTATGCTCCTTAATTCCAAATCGAAGTCTGTTCAACCAGTTTATGTTTAGTAGTGATGGAGGTCAATTCATTTTTTGTATAGGTAGAGAGTTGACCCATGCATTGAAGAATTTTGTAGTTGAGGTTTAATGGCACTTCCTCTACCAAGATCAACATTTAAGTTTCACTTATTAGTTTAAATGCCACCATGTGAAGTGTATCAGAGATTCTAATATACCATGTGAAAGTTCCCCATCAGCTAATACTATGAAATTCCAATGTTTTGATATTGTTTCAGAAATCCTGCATCAAAAGGAAAGTCCGATGTGAATTTTGGTGTGGTTTTGTGGTGTCTTGATGTCCAATATAGGATATCGATTTGAATGTTTTAATTAGAATATGATGTTGTTTTGCTGATAGGAAATATCCTATGATCGTTCCTCTACCATTGAAGTCTTGATAAGTGCATTTCCAATAGTGTTTCAGAGTTTTAGTTTCTACGATGATTTAATCCCCAATTTTGGAATATATTTAGGCTTGATGGAAATTCTGGTTGCTGAGATAAATATTGCTTGTATACATATTTGTTTGTACCTATTAATGGATATAAAGGAGGAACTAGAATAAATTGATTTTTCTGTGTCTCTATGTATATTTCTAGTGTGTTTGTGAGTTTGTAAACTCTTCATCCCTGATAAAAGTGCTCTTTCCCTCCCCCTTGTGATAGTATTTATGCGGGAGTAAGCTTACTTACCTAGAATCAAATTTGGAGATGGCTTCAAGAAGTAGTTGTACTTAGCCATTGGTTACCATCTTGAATGTGAAGAATTATGGTACCTGGTTAATCAAAATGAGAACATTGTTGCATTCTCAAGACTAATGTGGATATGCAATGGTTGGATATCTAGAGCCCAGCCCACAGGGATGCCACGAACCTTGCAGTGGAGCTAGCTATAAGGAATGATAAGTGTGACTAGTTGAGGGAGAACATAAAGAGAGACAATAGATATCTCAATATAATATTCAACAAGGCCTAGATGACACTAATTTTCCAAAGCTGTCTTGTTGGCTTACATAATTGTCTTGAGGTTTTCTATAAGGACCCAGGTTCTTCGTGGTTCAAGGAACCAACAAAACCACTTTTCATCGGCCCTTTCAACAAGAGTCTGCAAGTAGACTGACGTCTCACCCAAGGTGAAGTAATGGGGGAGCTGTGGAATCAGGTTTCCACAACCACGTGATGAGTGCTTAAACAGAACTGATGACCAGCATGCTGTGGGGCTCGCACTGCGAACTGAGTACTGCGTGAAGATCTCCTTCTTCGCGATTAGCCCTTCCACAAGCTCAGACGCTTGCATGACCCACGCATCCAAGGACTGCACGGTTTGGAAATTACTCAACAACGGGACAACGCAACGGATAACTGTGCTTCCTCTTCAGACTTCACCAACTTCAATAAGCTAAACTTAGTGTTTATCCATTCATCAACTGTCCTATGTTATTTATCTTATGCCTTATACAATATGACAGAACACAAAATACTACGCACTTCCGGTGCTAAGCTTCAAGGGAGCCGCACGGCGCGAGATCTACCTACTTAAGTATCTATCCAACTAGCTCAAGCAGTCATTCAGACTTAGAAGTACTTATGCATCTAGAATTCATCCATACATGTGATACTTAACATATTACTCCCATCTCATTCCTTATGGTGAATACATATAAAAGTAAACACATAAACACATAAACTGATAAACAAGATCTTAAGCATTCATTGTAAGCAAATAAATAGATGCAAACATGTAAACAATCACACAACACAGGAATTTAACGTGGTTCACCCCCATGATGGGAGCTACGTCCACATGAACTGTTGTTGTATTAGTATTTGGGAAGGATACAACAGTTACAGTCTGCGCACTCATCTATAGACTCTCTTCTCTCTCAATATGCCTCTATGCAAACAACTTGTAGAGCCTTACAATGGCTTTCAATACTTAGAAGATTCAACAATGAAGATTATTCAACATTCACAACGATTCAACATTAACCCTTTCCCTTACAAAATGGTGCCTATTTATAGATCATGCCCGTAGGTCATGTCTTTACAATACACAGGAAAAAACCCTAAGGTTTCCCAAAATTGTCGCGATTTTCCCTTAACTGGACTTGCTGGCTTCTGGTAGCGAATATTCAATCGTGGCCCTCCTCTATGCATGGTCACATTGCTTTCATCCTACCATGTCGACCACATGCCGACTGTCGCTTTCACTTGGTCGTTCCTTCTCTAATGACCTTATGTGGCCAGTTCATGTCGTGCTTCCTCCCCGTGTGTGATCGGTCGCTTTCCTTCCTCCTTACTCCTTACCCGCCTGCTTGGTAATCATGGATTATCTTAACCAAAAATAGCTCGCTTTCACCCAGCCCACCTTATCTTCATTCTTTACCCAAAACAGGTGCCCTACTGGCACATCGCGATGCTACTACCTCGCAGAATCGGTCCTTAGCTGTGCGGTTCCCATCCTACCGATACCGCGCTGCGCTCATATCGGAGCTCCCCAAAAACTATCTTGCCAAAAAGTCTTCATCTGAACTGTGCTCAACTTCGCAGTTCCAAAACTTGACTTGCACAAAATTGCCCCACTTGGGCCAGGCCCAACAAGCCCCTAACACATACATGTGGCTCGTCCCCGAGCCACCTTCAACCTCTACTTCTCCTAGCTGTTCTTCCTCCTGCGGAGATAACTTCGTAGAAATCTCTTGGTATGTTGGAGTCAACTTTGAAACCTCTTCCTTGTTGTCCTACTCAATTTGCTTGATGATCTCCAACACATCTACTGCTATTTCATCGTCGACTTGTTCTTACACAGAATCTTGTCTTTCGCGGAGCTCCCTCAATTTTTGTTCAATTTTCTATGTGAGTTCATGGGCTTCCTCTTGCAGGGGTTCTCACAGTACTTGTAGTTCTTTCTTCAATCCCCTAACTTCTGGATATCTACGGATTCAATCCCTTACAGGAAAGGCCTTGACCTCTGTGTCCAGCAGTTCCAATGCAACCTGCCTATCCTTCAAAGCACTTTGGATTTCCAGCAACTCTGGATTCTCTTCCAGGGAATTAAATGTTTTTGTTTCCTCATCTAACAAAGTTTGGCACTTAGCCACTTCACTGGCTATACTTTCTGCTACATCTTTCACTTCTTTTTCCCGCAGCTGTTGCTGATCAGGTGGTGTCTTTGGCTGATTCTGCACTTCCAAGGAAGCAGTCTTTACTTCGAAACTAATCTCCATATCTTTCATTTCAGCCTTAAGATCGCTAACCACCTCTTCGATCTTAATGACAGTGTCCGCAGGTTCTTGCTGCTCATCACATTCAGGTATCTCCACGACTACCGCAGTGACCATAGTCTCTAATCTCATTCGTTAATCATGCTCATCTTGAAATTGCATGGACCTCTGCGAGCTTGATTTCTGCAATTGCTTATAGTTTGTAACTCATGGTGCTGGTTCCGAGCAACTACATCTCTCTCATGGATCTCCTCCACAACCTGTAGGTGCGGATTATGTAGACCCTCCATTGGCATCATTGAAATGTCAACATCACATGATGTATGTCGCCCGAAGCTAATTGTTTGCGCGGTGGTAATCTTACACTGAGTGGATCAAGTTTGACTATGCACGGCTTCGACGAAAAAGTCAAGGCTAGAGGCGCTATCTTCGGCTGCGAAGTGCCCCCTGACTTCCCTTATGATTCTGAGTATCGTGGAAAGGGTAAGTTGCGTAGTACTTGCTCGAACTTTTCTGTTATGACTTGCAGTGTGGTCAGATTCTTTTGCAGACTCTTTTGAATCGCCTCATCCTTTTTATCCTTGACGACCATTAGGTCTTCCATCTGTGAAGTGACTGCAGACATGATCATCTTGTAATCATCATCATGGAGTTTTGCTTCTAATGGACCCTTGACTTCTTTCTGCTTCTTCTTCTGTACCTTCTGTTGTACAAGACTCTTGGCTTCCTTCCTTTTTCTTGTCCACGGCTCTTCAACAATAGGTATAGGAATGGGGTTACTCTCTGCGTAATCACTCTCGATTTCCACAATCCCTTCGACTTTGAACTCAAGGATCTATTCCTTCATAATTGTGTCGATATCTTCTTCATTCATGTGGTAGCTTCCATGGAACCATTCATGGTTCTTCATCTGAGCCTTTGTTGAAATAAAGACAGAATGCATATCAACTTTAAAATTGACAGTGCGAATATACTTAGCCGTTACCTCTTTTGATATCCGCGACGTGGCGATAATGGCTTCGCGCAACTTCTCATAGTAAGTGTAGAAGACTTCAGTTGACGCGTGTTGTCTTTCTGATATTGAATTTTCCCAAAGGTTTGCATAATGGGCTCCTCTACAATCACTGCTGTCGGTGTTTAGGCCAATGTAATATTTTGGGTCCTTCCACCCTACAAAGGAAATCAACACTATCAACCATGTATAGTGGAAGTTACTACCATGTGTCTGCGTGTCATTCATCTCTTCCAGAAAATCATTTAGTAGGTACTAACACCAGTTAAACCTTCCTCCTATCGCGGCCTTTTCCCCAAGGAGCACTGCGCCCGTGGGTACTTTCAACGGTCTTTCTTTTCTCAGAATTTTTCCTGCTAGCAGTTGTGTGACAAATCGCGTAGCTTCATCATCTATATCATCCATGACAAATCCTCTTTTTCCTTTGACGACGGGCTATGTCTTCTTCATCTTCGCAGTGACCTCCTCATCCCGGTTCTTTCCTAGGATAAATTGCTTGGGGTCCTCGCCTCTCTTGCTTAGCCCAGTAATTTGGTGGATTAAGTCAATATTTAGGTTGATATTACGATCAAGCCAAAGATATCCTTGGTGCATGCGCGACATAAGAGTGCGAACCACTGCATTCAATTCTGGAATTCAGTCAAAGTGCGGGAGTCTCAAAAGGTTGAGCAACCCTGACTCGACTACTCCGGTTAGCCAGTTCTGCGCGACTATCATAGAGTTTCCTTTTACATCCTTCCTCCAGCACATATACTGATATGGATGAAACTTTGGGAACTTTGGTTCAACCGGGTCTTTCTGAATCTGAAGCAGGTCGAAGTCTTCAAACTTGCATTCTGGAATTTTTCCCAACAGATTTCCTTCTACTTGTACATGCTTCGACATACATGGAATCAGAATCTCATACTTAGCATTCTTGAGCAGCTTAATGGATGGTGTATATGCTACACGCAGCGAGATATACTACGGCGTTAACTTCAAGGGAATTTCTTTGTCGCTCAACGAAACTTCTAGTACTATGGAGCTCACAACCTTCGGTTTCATCTTCTCCACTGCTGGTCCTTTGCCTTTATCTTGCATAACTGCAGCATGTCTTGGCGATCTTCGGGAGCCCTGACCTTTCTTTGTAACCACTTTCTTGGTAGGGGTTCTCATCAATGCTTCAATCCCTCTGTATTTAAACACCTTCATAGTCTCCTTAAATGTGAATTCTTCCTCTATGGATGAAATTTATGACATTCACTGGATGTTCGTTAAAGAATTATAGGATCACTACTCGCTCACTGTAAACAATTTCAAAGTATGGCTCGCAAGAAAATTTTAGAGTTACGGTAATGCCTGCGAGTCCAAATACAGGAATATTTATAGCCGCAGCGTGGCCCATCCGCGCCTCTCAACGGCTAGAAAATTATTAAATGACATGTCTGTTGGCCAAATCCTCCATGGATTTGGGTCATTTCCTTCATTAACTCATTCAGAATGGTTATTTCTGCATTAAATGCGCAAGCGGTCATCTGCAAAAGTACTGTATAACGGCTATATTTGTGACCGACATTCTAACAGCTAGTTTTTGGATTGTTGCGTCGAACTGCGCGACGGGTCATCACTACTCTAGCGCAGTTACTTTTCCAAGTTGAGCTTCTTGGATCTGAACTTGAACCTTCTCTGCTTCATTGGATCTGCGTAGCTACCTTTTTTAGCTTCGAGCTGCGCGGTTCTTTTTTTTCCTAAAATTCGTGGATTCACTCTACAGAGGATTGTGCGAAGTAGGACTATCCCGATAGGGCTTTAGCCTACTTCCACTGACTAATCTAGGTAGTTTGTCTCTAGTTAACGTGGCTAACTGAGCTGCGCCACCATTAGTAACATGTACAACAATATATGGACCAAGCCAATGCATCTTAAACTTTCCAGAAAATTTAATAAATTTGCTATCATAGAGGAGGACTAGATCACCTACCTGAAAGGACTTGTTCTTGAGATGGCGATCATGCCATGCTTTTTCTCTATCTTTCTGTACTTGCTAGTGAAATCCTGCGATGAAGCGATCTTCCTCCAACTCAACCAAGTGTAGAATCCTTTCTTGTAGTGCCTCTTGATCTTCCATGACTGTAAATGCAACTATTCTCAAGTTGGGAACAATATACTCCATAGTCATCACTGCTTCCTATCCATAGGCCAACCTAAAAGGTGTATGGTCAATCAATTTCTTGCAAGTAGTTCTGTACGCCCATAATACAGTTGGAATGAGCAGATCCCAGTCATCCCTATTCACATTGCATATATTAGTTTGCGCATTCTCTAGTACCTTATTGAAAGCTTCCACAGTTCCATTTGCTTGCGGATGATATGGCATACTTCTCTAATGATGAATGTGGAATTCTTTAGTCAGGGCCTCAATAGTTCTATTTAGAAAATGAGTGCCTTGATCACTCATTAGAATCTTCAGGCATCCAAACCTTGTAAGGATGTTCTCAAAAATGAACTGCGGGGCAGTAACTACGCTACAGTCCTTCACTGGCTTCGCTTTTGCCCATCTGGTGACAGAATCAGTAGCAGTGATAATATATGTCGCACCAGTACTTTATCTTGGTGGGTTTATAGGTCCCACGAAATCAATTGCCCATTTCTCAAATTCCTGAAGTGTCAACTGTGGATTCAAAGGAATTTCATCTCTGTGCGATGGATTTCCTGTCCTTTGACATACATCGCAGTTCTGGCAGTGTTCCTTTGCATATTTGTGGATAGTAGGCCACCATAGCCCTGCTCGCAATATATTCTACGCAGTGGCTCTTCCTGTGTAGTGGCCTCCGGATACATCTAAATGTGCTTCAGCCAAAATGAATGGCTTTTCATGCACTAGTACGCATCTGCGTAGCACTTCATCTGGTCCCAACTTGTATAACTGTCTCGCGATTATGGTGAAGTATGCTACTCATACTACCAACTACTTCTTTTGCTGCGTAATGAACTCAATGGGTGCCAACCCAGTAGTCAAGGAGTCTATGATATCTTTATAGTAGTCAACTACGATCTGTATAGCAAATAACTACGCGTTAGGCAGACTGTCTTCAATATTCATAGGTTCTTCGCCTGACTCAATCTGTGAGATATGATCAGGTCCTAAGTTCAATCTTCCTGGTTTAACTACAATTTAAAAGTCATACTCCTAGAAGAGTAACAACCATCTCCATATTCTTCCCCCTAACAATGGCTTGTTGACCAGGTATTCCAAAGCAGAGTGGTCAGTGTACATATAGAAGTGCGCACCAAGCAGATAGTTCTTGAATTTATGCAGTGCATAGACCATAGCTAGATTCTCTCTCTCAATGGTCGTATAATTCTTTTCTGCAGATGAGAGATTCTTGCTCGAAAATGCAATGGGATGGTCAATACATCCCTCTCCTGGTTGTGCTAGTACAACATCCAATGCTATACATGAAGCATCAACATGTACATGAAATGGCTTCTACCAGTCTGGAAAAACTAGGATCGACACAGTTACCATTTTCTCTTTTAATGTGTTGAATCCTTGCTCACATTCCACATTCCAGATGAATGATGCGTCTTTATTTAACAGTTTCTCCATTGGTGCTTTTTTTTGCTCATAAACTTTGATGAACTTCCTGTAGTAACCCGTATGCCCCAATGTGGTGCGCAACTGCTTCACTGAATTCGGTGCTGGCAGGTTCACTATAACTGCGATCTTCGCAGGATCAATCATCAAGCCTTGTTTTCATACTATGTGTCCTAACAGAATACCATAAGGCACACATAAAACACACTTCTTTAAATCCAATGATATTTAGTGTTTCCTGCACTTAGCTAACATCATTCTCAGGTTTTCATAGTGGTTTTTTAGTAAACCAAAGACATTCCAATCATCAAAATATGCTTCTAAAAATTTATTCATGAAATCTTTAAATGTTGCGACCACAACTCTAGAATCCCAATATATAACCAATAGTGCTAGATAAGTGTCAACTGTGGATTCAAAGTCATTTCATCTTTGCATAATGGCTTTCCTGTCCTTTGACATACATCACAGTTCTGGCAGTGTTCCTTTGCATATTTGTGGATAGTAGGCCACCATAGCCTTGCTCACAATATCTTCTACGCAATGGCTCTTCTTGTGTAGTGGCCTCCAGATACAGCTGAATGTGCTTCAGCCAAAATGAATGGCTTTTCATGCACTAGTACGCATTTGCGTAGCACTTCATCTGGTCCCAACTTGTATAACTGTCCCGCGATTATGGTGAAGTATGCTACTCGTACTACCAACTGCTTCTTTTGCTGCGTAGTGAACTCAATGGGTGCCAACCCAGTAGTCAAGGAGTCTATGATATCTTTATAGTAGTCATCTACGATCTGTATAGCAAATAACTACGCGTCAGGCAGATTGTCTTCAATATTCGTAGGTTCTTCGCCTGACTCAATCTGTGAGATATGATCAGGTCCTAAGTTCAATCTTCCTGGTTTAACTACAATTTCAAAGTCATACTCCTAGAAGAGTAACAACCATCTACATATTCTTCCCCCTAACACTAGCTTGTCGACCAGGTATTCCAAAGCAGAGTGGTTAGTGTACATATAGAAGTGCACACCGAGCAGATAGTTCCTGAATTTCTGCGGTGCATAGACCATAGCTAGATTCTCTCTCTCAATGGTCGTATAATTCTTTTCTGTGGATGAGAGCTTCCTGCTCGAAAATGAAATGGGATGGTCAATACCTCCCTCTCCTAGTTGTGCTAGTACAACACCCAATGCTATACATGAAGCATCAACATGTACATGAAATGGCTTCTACCAGTCTGGAAAAAATAGGATCGACGCAGTTACCATTTTCTCTTTTATTGTGTTGAATCCTTGCTCACATTTCGCATTCCAGATGAATGACGCGCCTTTCTTTAACAGTTTCTCCATTGGTGCTTTTTTTGTGCATAAACTTTGATGAACTTCCTGTAGTAACCCATATGCCCCAATGTGGTGCGCAGCTACTTCACTGAATTCGGTGCTGGCAGGTTCACTATAACTGCGATCTTCGCAGGATCAACCATCAAGCCTTATTTGCATACTATGTGTCCTAACAGAATACCATAAGGCACACATAAAACACACTTCTTTAAATCCAATGATATTTAGTGTTTCCTGCACTTAGCTAACATCATTCTCAGGTTTTCACAGTGGTTTTTCAGTAAACCAAAGACAGTCCAATCATCAAAATATGCTTCTAAAAATTTATTCATGAAATCTTTAAATGTTGCGACCACAACTCTAGAAAAAATGGCAGGCGCGTTCTTCAGACCAAAGGGCATTACTGTATACTCGAATGACCCCCATTCAGTGGCAAAATTTTTCTTATGTCTATCTACTGGATTGATTCTTATATGATGGTATCCATAAAATCCATCAATGAAAGAGTATTCCTCATTTCCTCCAACATTATCTAAGACTTCATCTGTAAAAGGAGTGGGAAATGGGTCATGTAGTGAAGCATCATTCAGCTTCTTGAGATCCACGTAGATCCTTATCTCACCCTTAGTTTTCTTGTCCTGGATAACCATTGGGCTTATCCATTCGGATTCTTCAACTGGCTCAATGATCCCTACATCAAGCATCTTATCAAGTTCTGCCTTGACCCTTTATTTATACCGAGGATTTGGTCTATAGGGCCTTTTCTTAACAGGATTCGCACCTGGATTAAGAGGTATTTTCATGACCCCTAAGTTGCCCAGAATACCTTTCATTTCTGTAAACTTTGTCGGAAATAAATCCTGATATTCATGTAGCAGGTCTGTGACCTCTACGACTGTCTGATCATCCCAGTAGTCCCCAATAGATGCGAACTTAGGCTCTTCGCTTGTGCCAATGTTCACTTTTCTTGTATTCACAGGTCCACTCATGTCTGGAATTTCTAGTGGAGGTCCCTCTACATTGCACGCACATTCTGACTCAAGTATATTGATGTTGCGCAGATCCTCCTCATTGCTTTCTTCTTGTTCATCTTCATATTCAACAAGGTTATAGCATTCAAGGGCATGTTCTATTGTTCTTTCCCATTCTGGCTGTAGATTCATAGGTACTTTTGTGTCTTCAAACACTCGTTCTTTGAGTTCTTCCAATGCCTCATTTGTACTTGGGAATAGTTTGAATATTCTCTCTTTAATGATCTGCAAAGCTTCATTTATACTTGGACCGTCGTCTTCGAAACTGAAACTCTTCTAGAAGTTTGCTGTCAGGGTAGGCTAATCTGTAGTTTCTCTATGCAACTCCATGTCTAGATACCAGTTCTTTGGAACCTGTTCCTCCAATGTGTGGACAAACAGATGAACCCATTTTGTCTGTGGTCTCTCCTCCCACGCTTGTGAACAAATTTCGACATGATCCCTTGGATCAGTTTGTCCATTATATTTTTCAAAGGGTAGTACGACCTTGTCAGCGAACTTGATCTGCATCTTGATTCTGCACTGATCCCATGTTGTCAATGTTTTCTTATGTGCAGCCCACCATCTAGCAGGTGTCTTGTGCAGTGCTATATCTAATGTTGGTATGTGATGTTCAGCTGCAACTGATACAGTATATTCTTGGATAATTGAGTAAACATTAGATGAACCATCATAGGTTGGGATTGGACTTACCTCTTTTCCAATCCAACAAAGTGATTTTGTGATCTGCGCGCATCTCCTTGTAGATACTTCATGCATATGGCCTTGCCATTTATCCAATCCTGCGTCGGAGTCTGAGATGCAAGAACTGTCACATCGCCAACTGAGTGTTCCATCCATTATGGGATTAATGTATTCATCATGATTCATAGTCATCTTGTAAAGGCAATCTAGATCTTATGCTCTGGATTCTTCCTGAATTGGCTCGTTGTACCTTTCTCCACCTACAGGGTCCAGCAATGCGATGACCCTGAGATGCTGTCCTTCAAAGATCCTCTTCTTTGTTTTCATATTTATGATGGTGAGGTTATCCATATCCCAGTATATAACCAATAGTGATAGATAAGGCTGACTATCATCCACAATCTCGATAACCTCAAAGTCTGCATGACTTCACACTCCATCAATGTCAACAATAACATTGGCTAACCTTCCAAAAGGTATGACTTTCTCCTGGTTGGACATTCTCAACTGTATAGGTGACCATAATAGTTTTGGTCTCCCCATATGCTACCATGTCTATTTATTTAAGACACTTACTTCAGATCCCAGATCAAGGATGATCTCATCCATCTCATAGTCTCTTATCTGCGCACTGAGCCTCATTTCTCTGCCTGTTCTTTTGTGTTTCTTGATGTGATAAACTGTGCTCTCGGTAGTTTCCATCTCGCTGTGTGGTTCATATTGGCTTAACATTTTTTTCAATTCTGCTATAGCGTATGGACTCTTCAGTAACTTCATGCAACTCCGTAGGAACTGAACAACAGAGGTGCCGGTCTTTGCTGCGTGGCACGTTTTGTCATAAGCGGATGGCATATCCTTTATATGCGATATTTCACTGCGCAATACAATTCTTGGTGATCTAGGTGCTTGTTCTTTGAAAATGTCCCGCGCTTCTTCAAACACTTCTTTGTTTTTCTCTATATTGAAGGCAGGTGTTTTCCCAGTAGCTTTTCTGATCCAGATTGCTTCAAGAGGAGTCTGCTTAGTGTCAAAATCTCTAGAATTCGAAGCTTCTTCTCCTCTATCTCTTTATGTCGTAGTGCCACTTCACGTCACTACATTGATACTTGGATCCACAGGACTTCTCTCTACTATGATCAACTGAATTTTTGGGTTAGCGGCATCTTGTTTTCTTTTCTGCATTTATGCCGCTAGCACTGGGCAGACCTCAATAACATGATCAAAATATTTGCAGTAATTGAAAGTGGTACATTCATTGGTACAATCTCTGGATAAGTGACCTTCCTGGCCACAGTTGTAACAGATCATCTGGCCTCTTCCCCTTCCCTGTCCTGGGCCAGTACTTCTTCCTCTTCTATGGAATCCTCCACGGCCTCTATATGCGCCTTGGTCATACTACGCATTATCTTTCTTCTGTGGAGTTGCTTCTTGGAATCTATATACTCTACTATCACGCATATGCTCCATGTCTCGCTTCCTTTCCTGCATGAGCTCATATGCTCTACAATTGGATTCATCATGTCCAACTGAATTATAGAAATTGGAATATAGATTCTTAGGGGTGCGCACATACTTTTGCATCAGATAACATTTTTCAAGCTTGTGGCCTCGTGTTTAACAGATTTCACACCATGGTGCTTGATTTTGATTTAGTGGATTCGGGGCTCCACTATTAAGGTACTCCTGAAATAAAGGACAATGCTCTCTAGTGTTCCCTTCTCCTTTGCATTCTATACACTAGACTTCTTGTCTCTCTTTTTTTCCCTTCTTCATATCCTGTAGTTGTAATGTTAGGGTAGCTAACTGGGTCTGAATCTGAGACATCCCAGTGCTAGTCTCTTTAATTGGTGAAGCTTCCAACTTCATCGCGATCTCCAAGGATTTTTCCTACGAAGCAGTTTCTGCTGCATCAATGACAGTCTGATATGGGGAAACAGTGTAGCTATAAACCATTCTTGGTGCTATTGCGGTGCTATGACGAAACTTACTTGGTCCAACAGTGTCTTAAAATTCTAGTCAAATTCCTGAACTGTCACATTAGGTTTTTGCTTAATTTCCTTTAGTTCCGTTATACATTGGGATTCTGAATTCGGTTTCTTGAACTCACTCAATAGTGCATCCTTAATCTCTGCTAAGGTTCTTTGATGTCCAACAGAATACTTTATGCACCAATTCAAGGCTCTATCTCTAAATGTGGTGATGAGCTGCGCTTGCTTCACAGTATCATCCTGAACTTGCTTAACACCCCAAACAACTTCACATAGAAACCAATGTTGTTCAGGGTCTTCTAGACCCATTCCTTTGAATATCGACAACTTAATATCATCAGTCATACTTCTCCTAGGTGGTATAGGGTTCTGCGCAGGGTTCTGAGCGGCAAAAGTAAAGTTTGTATTGTGCAGAATGTTCTGAAGTGGAATATTCTGAGTCGAGATAGTCGGATTTAGAATGGTCTGAGTCAGGATGGTCTGATTAATTACTCCCGCGGAATTATTGGTATCAATGCTTTGAGGATTAGGAATATTAACAATAGGAGGGTTCTGAACTGACGGATTCTGAGAGATGGGCGACGCGGTACTTGCAACCGACGGATTCTGCGATGTAATAGGCTGATAGGTAGCGAATAGGAGTGCAGTTTGGCTATCAGGATGGGTTTGTAAATCAATATCTACATGGAGTCCAGTATTCTTAGTGGTAGATTTATATCTTTTTCCAATTCTCAAATTATGTGTTTCTTCATTGAATCACTATAGATGTTATTGGCCATTACAAATTCAAAACTTCTACGAATCTTTACTACATTTTTAACACACCCTTTTCAGCTAAAAGCATTTTAATGTATAAACTCAAATTGTTCAGGCACGTCCCTCTAAAACCTTTGAAAAAATCTACTTCGGCTGTGCTGTAGGACTTCAGGGTGTCCATAGCGAACTCTGTCACGAATTCTTCTAGTATACTGTCAACCCAAAAGTCGACTGCTCTAAAAAATGGGCTATCTATTGCTTTGAGCCTCGTAATGAGCTTTGGAGTCCACTAGGTCGATACTTCTGGTGAGAAAGAATTCTTGCGCTCTGCGAACCTCGATAACCACTCGTGCAACTCATTTCCAAAACATGCCCAAAACATTTCGTGAATATCTTTCCATAGGTATTTGTTTAACCAATCTATGTTAGAGAGATGCGGATTTATATTTTCCTTCCTTGTGAAGTCTCTTTCTGTCTTGTCACACCAAGCCCAAATTTATTTTTTGTCTGGATGCCAAATTTCTGCAATCAACGGGACCTTTTCTTCCGAGCACATCACTATTTCAAGTGCGGCAACTCATCACGGATTCTTGTCCTGACAATGGAACCATTTGTTGGCTTACACAATTGTCTTGAGGTTTTCTATAAAGACCTAAGTTCTTCGTGGTTCAAGGAACCAACAAAACTCCTTTTCACCAGCCTTTTTGGCAATAGTCTGCTAGCAGACTGAGGTCTCACCCGATACGAAGTAATGGGGGAGTTGTTGAATTAGGTTTCCACAACCATGTGATGAGTGCTTAAAAAAAACTAATGAGGAGCACGTTGCGTATTGAGGACTACGCGAAGATCACCTTCTTCGCCATTAGACCTTCCACAAGCTCATACGCTTGCACGTCCCACGCATCCAAGGACTGTGTGGTTCGAAAATTACTCAAACGGGATAGCGCAATGGATAATTGTGCTTCCTCTTCATACTTCACCAGCTTCAACAAGCTAAACTTAGTGTTTATCCATTCATCAACTGTCCTATGTTATTTATCTTATGGCTTATACAATATGACAGAACACAAAATACTACTCACTTCTGGTGTTGC
Organism: Larix kaempferi; assembly: GCA_027924585.1. Taxonomy (NCBI): domain Eukaryota; kingdom Viridiplantae; phylum Streptophyta; class Pinopsida; order Pinales; family Pinaceae; genus Larix; species Larix kaempferi. The sequence goes on along the minus strand of BSBM01000968.1, from coordinate 6,976,061 downwards.
GCTTCGAGGGAGTTGCACGGCGTGAGCTCTACCTACTTAAGTATCTATCCAACTGACTCATGCATTCATTCATACTTAGAAGTACTTATGCATCTAGCATTCATCCATACATGCGATACTTAACATATTACTCCCATCTCATTGCTTATGGCGATACATATAAAAGTAAACACATAAAGTGATAAGCAAGATCTTAAGCATTCATTGTAAGCAAATAAACAGATGCAAACATGTAAACAATCACACAACATAGGAATTTAACGTGGTTCACCCCCAGGATGGGAGCTACGTCCACAAGAACTGTTGTTGTATTAGTATTTGGGAAGGGCACAACAGTTCCAGCCTGTGCACTCAGCTGCAAACTCTCTTCTCTCTCAATAGGCCTCTGCGCACATAGATTGTAGAGCCTTACAATGGCTTTCAATACTTAGAAGATTCAACAATGAATGTTATTCAACATTCACAATGATTCAACATTAACCCTTTCCCTTACAAAATGGTTTCTATTTATAGATCATGCCCGTAGGTCATGTATTTACAATACACAGGTAAAAACCCTAAGGTTTCCAAAAACTGTCATGGTTTTCCCTTAACCAGACTTGCTGGCTTCTGGTAGCGAATATTCCGTCATGGCCATCCTCTGCACGTGGTCACGTCGCTTTCAGCCTTCCCTATTTACTGCATGCCGACTGTTGCTTTCACCTATCTATTCCTTCTCTAACGACCTTATGTGGCGGGTTCATGTCGTGATTCCTCCGCATGTGTGACCGGTCGCTTTCCTTCCTCCTTCCTCCTTACCCGCCTGCTTGGTAATCATGGAGTATCTTAACCAAAAATAGGTCGCTTTCACCCAGCCGACCTTATCTTCATTCTTTACCCAAACCTGGTGCCCTCCTGGCACATCGCGGTGCTCCTACCTCTCGAAACCGGTCCTCAGCTGTGCGGTTTCCATCTTACCGATACTGCGTTGCGCTCATATCACAGCTCCCCAAAAACTGCCTTGCCAAAAATTCTTCATCTGAACTGTGCTCAACTTTGCAGTTCCAAAACTTGACTTGCACAAAAATGCCCCACTTGGGCTAGGCCCAACATGTCTAATGCATAATCTTCAAAGAAAGAAAAACTTGAGGAGAGAATTTGAAAATATGAAGATCAAGGATAGTAAGACTATATATCATTTTATGACTCGGGTCATGAACGTTGTCAATCATTTGTGACATCATGGAGAATACCTCACAAATCAAAGTGTGATTGAGAAGATTCCCTTTTCCAAATAAGTGTGAAGTTGTGGTTGTATCCATAGAAGAGTTTGAAAACATTAGCCATATGCATATTGATGAGTTGATTCGTTCCTTAGTTGCACATGAATTCAGGATGAGAAGATATGAAGATAGTTCTTTAAAGAATGCATTTAAGTTTTAGTTGCAAGTTTCAATTAAAAGTTGTAGAGAACGATCCAGTGAAAGAAGTAGAGAAGGAAGAAGTCATAAACAAAGAGACAACAAAGATGATTCAGATTCAAGTATGAAAACTCAACAGAACCCTCATAGTTTAAGGGGGGATAGTAGCAGACCCTGGAAGAAAGGAATCCTTGTGATATTTTACAGGAGAGATCACATAGCTGGAGAAAACCTCAATAATACTCACTCAAGAATAGAAGAGAAGAGAAGAATAATTGTTGAATCAATAATCACTCATTAACACAAGAAATGACAAAAACTGTTGTACCATACATCAGTTGTAAGCTGGCACTATGAAAAGTGAATAATAACTGAATACAATCAAATGGATTCGAACAACACCTAAGGTCATTCGAATTCTCCTCAATGTGTGGCTTGGATAACATTATAGACATCATCCAATCAGAACATGTTATACAACTTGACGAGAACTATTTACTCAAAACGAGAACCCTAGCCATAAAAACCCATATTTTTGCATAAAAACACCAAAAAACAACCCCGAATCAAAAAGTGGTGTTACCGGTAGCACCAAGTTTTGTTTTGGGGTCAAAAATATAGAAATGAACCAAAGCATTTGTTATTGTTGTTTGCAAAAACCTTAAAATCAAGCTCTAAATTGAAAACGCTTACCACTGGCAGCATACTTTTTCAAAAACTAGCATTTTGATATGATTTTATCACAATTGAAAATTGTGCTTAATTAATCTATTAGTAACACTGTATAAAAATGCATTGAATTAAACAAAAATTATTCAATAAATAATTTGACCACTCTTTTCATATAAAATACAAAAATTTAAGTAATTCATCAGAAAATCATATAATAAACCATAAGACGTAGAAGTAATTCATATCAAAATTCAAGCACTCCTTTAGAGTTTCCATACAAACAATGGCATATTAATAAAATTTGACAAAATGTTTCATGTACGAATATTCAAATCAACACATGGATTCTGACACACCATCAAAATCTACATTTTCTTCAGATGAATGACTGGATGAAGATGTAGATGACCCGTATTCTTCTCTAGTATAAACAAGTGCACCATCTGAATCTTCATGTATGCCCAACATTTCATATCCCATATTCTTTCTAGATCTACACCTTGGTTTAGCAGACTCCCATGTTGCAATTATTTATGGTGCCAACAATCTTTTGATAATATCTATACTCTTGGAGCGAAGAGTGCCTTTCCTTGTTAACTGGAAGTCATAAACTAGTATGTCAACATCCTCTATTTTCAAAATGTCTATTCGACGATGATTTACATTTTGACAATTTCTTTTTCTCTTTTTGCAAACTCTTTTCTCGATCACCATCTCCAGCTTGTACACACCATGAAATGGGTGTGTGTCTGTCGCATTCCAATGTGCTTCAATAGATATAACTTCTTCATTTTCTTTATTGACCTTCATAACTTTTGCAATCTAGAATGGATAACCACATGGATCTTCTGTGTCCAAAACTGCAATCATGCAACCCTCATTAATATCTTGTACTGAGCCTCTATAAAGGTCTTCCATCGCCTCATGTCGTGCACTTGATCTTCTAGACCTAATGTACATTTCCCTTTCTTCTGGTTGAGAAGGCTCAACACCTTCAAGTTCAACATTTCTCTCCTCATTTTTATTTGACAAACTTTGTGGCCAACCAAATGGAGTCTTCAAAAAAATGTCTCCATTTGTAGAGTTTGTAATTATGTCATTTTGTTCCATGAAAAATGACTCCCACCACACAGAATCAACAACCTCAAAATAGTGATATGTATCTTTGATAGAATTTTTTATTGCTTCCAAGCATTGAGAAGAATCAACATCTCTATTGTGCCGACATGAATTTTGAATCTCAACAACTGATTGAAACAATGATAACTTTGAAGCATACATTTGACGACCTGGGATGAATTTCAGAAATGCTAAACCTGATGTAGGCCCCCATTCTACACTTGTTGAGTACTTCTCACCCCATAGTAGTGTTTTCCCATCAATTGTTTTATGCGAAATTGATGTTGAAAGCTAATGTCATTAAGTTTCTCAATGCACCTTTCTTCACCATGCGATCCCAAAATAAATCTTCGTATGTCAAAAGTTTCCTCCAATGTTAGCATAACAGGCTCTGCACTATATGTTTTTCTAATAATTTCAGTTAATGATGGCAGGCTCCCAACATTCTTCCTCTTCAATGTCACTACAAAATGGATAAAAATTTGATCAATATGGTCATGTGTATGCCCAGCAAGAAGGAAACAAACTTTAACCTTCTGAAAAATTCCCAATTCAACAAGCATGTTTAGATAACCAAACATGATCTGATTTTTGTTTTCGTCGTTGGTGTTGTCCAATTGCAGATATAGAACTCGAGGAATATTACCAAACCAATGAGTCAACACATGGTGAATTATGGTAATGGTTAGATTTGCATCATTGTGAATATTGGGAGATGTAAAGTAAACCTTTGGAGACATTTGACAATTAAAAACCATACAACCAACCAAGTGAAACTGAATAAATATTTCCTCCTTTAAATTCTTTGGTACACGAACAAAATGTGGCAAAAGTGTTTTTTTTTTTTTTGATCCATGCCATCAATTATCAAACCCATATACTTATGTGGTTCATCATAACACTTCTTTTGATTTTTGTATAACTTTTGTCATTCAACTGATTGTTGATTGCGATGTGCTTGAAGTTCTTTAACAATAGAATCTACACAAAATAAAAAACAAAACATTGATGAGCTTTCATAATAGATATTTATTGCAAAAAATAAAGTTGTTAGAGACATTCCTCTCTCTATCCCTTCTGATTTATCCCTTCTTTGTTTAAGAGAATCACATATATTGCAAACACCCATCCTTGACCTCTTAGGAATACAGACATTGTTGAACTATGCTTTCCATAGTCTTGCAATATATGGATATCTAATGAAATTGTTATTTCCTTCAGCATCTTGAACAAATGCCTTGTACAAGTTGTAAATTTCTAGCCTTGAGAAATTATCTAGAATGTGTATGGTTTCTCTATCTGGCATACTCTCACCATGCTTAGAAAAGAAGTCACGCATCCATGACATTGCAATGTTTGTTAATGGCCCACTATCTCATGCATGATACTCTTTAGAATAAAATGTAGGATCCTTTTCTAGCCTTATCTGGATTCTTTATAGTCTAAGATTACCAATTGAGTGGATTCTTTTGAATGCCCTTCTGCAAAGCATACAAATTCCAATTCGATAATCATAACCTTCCTTTGTAGAAATCATGCACCCTACCAAATATGAATTTTGCATATTTTTGTTCATTGATAGATATGCTCGTATTTTCTCAAAAGCATGATTGTAGTGTATTTTTTTCAGTCAATTTTTTTGGCAACACTCACTTGAAATCAAATCAGTAATAGAACTGGGACTTGTGAGCAAATCTTTCGTAGACCTTGTATAACTAGAATGCTTTGGATTGATATAAAATGGCCTAGTCCTACACTTAATCTTGCTCATTGGTACAATTTTCCTTTGTGTTTCATCAACCATTACATCATCATCATTAGAATGAATATCCTCATCAATGTGAGGAATATCATCCCTCTCATTGAGATTATCATCACCAAAATTAGTAGGAGAATGAGTATCCGCACCAATATCAAGTTTATCACTTGAGTTTAAATCAACATCATTGTCGGGTTCATCCTCCCCAGAATCATCATTTGTCTCATTAAAATCCTTGCTTGGAGGAAAATTATCATCAATGACATCAAAATCCTTGCTTGGAGGAAAATAACCTTCATAATTATTGGTTCCTACATCCTCACCAGAATCATCACCTGTCCCTTTAAAATCCTTGCTTGTAGGAAAATCATCATCAGTGCCATCAAAATCCTCGCTTGGAGGAAAATCATCATCGATGCCATCAAAATATTCGCTCGGAGTAAATTCATCTTCACCATTATTGGTTCCCTCATCCTCACCAACTTCATCATCCATCCCATTAAAATCCTCACTTGGAGGAATATCATCCTTGCTGCCATCAAAATCCTCGCTTGGAGGAAATTCATCTTCACCATTATTGGTGCCCTCATCCCCCCCAACTTCATCATCCATCCCATTAAAATCCTCACTTGGAGGAATATCATCATTGCTTCCATTAAAATCCTCGCTTGGAGGAAAATTGACTTTGCTACCATCATAATCCTCGCTTGGAGGAAAATCATTATCGGTGCCATTGAAATCCTCGCCTGGAGGAAAATCATCTACACCATCATTGGTGCCTTCATACTCACCAAAATGATTATCTATCCCATCAAAATTCTCGCTTGGAGGAAAATCAAGTTTGTTGTCTTGTAAATCCTCGCTTGGAGGAAAATCAAGTTTGTTGTCTTGTAAATCCTCGCTTGGAGGAAAATCAAGTTTGTTGTCTTGTAAATCCTTGCTTGAAGGAAATTCATCGTATGTACCTTGAAAATCCTCACTTGGAGGAAAATATTGGCTTGAAGGAAAATCATTGTTGATGCTTTGAGAATCATTTCCTTGAGCAAAATAATCATTGGTGCCTTGAAAATCGTCACTTGGAGGAAAATTTTCATCATATTCCTCAGTGTCTTTAAAATATCCAAATGGAGGAAGCTCTTCATCATCATCATTAATGCCTTTAACATATTCACTTGAAGTTAAATCATCATCGATGCCTTTCAAATACCCACTTAAATCAAAATTTTCATAATCTTTAGACATTGAGATTGATTCAGATGAGTCCATGACTTTTCACTAAAACGTTTAAGAGAATGAATTTTTCTCACACTCCTCACCCAAAAACACAATGGCGCAACTATCAACCCCAACAATATTATAGCTAAAAGAACAAAATTTTCCCTCCCAAATTTTTCCTCCCAAACATTCCCTCCAAAATTTCACTTCAAAATTTTCCCTCCAAAAATTTCCTGCAAAATAAATCACACAATTATAACACTAATAAAATTAATTTAATTTATAGTATAACAATTGTAATAATACTAATAAAATGACATTTAAACAATGCTATACAAACTACCTAATACAATATAAGTTATTTACATTAATTTTTTAAACCAAGAGTCACAATGTAGAACAAGTCTCAGACACTGAGAGGGGGGGGGTGAATTAGTGTCTCTTAAAACTTAAAAATCTTTTGCCAAAGCACTAACTTAGTCAATCATTCCATTTACCAATTACAAATATATATATGAAATATATAACACATATGAAAAGCAACACATATATCAATATGTCAAATATCTTTCTATTAAATAGGATTTTACATTACATAGCTTTAATGACCTAGACCCAGCTAGATTGAGAGACCCAGCTCTCTTACAAGACCCAGCTTGTATACATGACCCAGCATGTAAAGAGGAGTCCAATCATCATTCAGGTTCCAACCCGATTACAGACACCAATCTGTTTGAATGAACACAAGGTCCATATCAATGATAGAATATCCACCAAGATATATTTTATAATTCTCCAAAACACTCTCCAATCTCTTCATGTCTTGTCATATATATGTCTTTGAGTTATGCATCATGTCTTTTCACTAAATGACATGTTTCTCTTAAGTGACATGTCTCTTCATTTCACTTCATTTAATTTTAATCGTACCTCTTCATTTAGGTTTTGTAACAAGACTTTTTATCGTTTATTTTTTATTTTTTTATTCTTATATCTCTTTACAAACAACTTTATCATGTATTTTTATTTTAGCGCTTCATTAATAAAAAGAATATTGGTGCTTAAGAACTTAGGCTACTCTCCACGTAATCACTGCCACCTCGGCTCCTCTTCACTTAATTACTGCCACATCATACTGCACGGGACCATCGTTTCTGTGACACATAGCCATTGATCTATGCCACGATTTAGAAAGTAAATTTTACCAGAGCAATAGCACTGTCCACCTTAAACTTGGCTGCATTTACCAACGAGTGTATTGGAGGAGTAGAATAGCTTCAAACACTTCACAATAGAACAATCATGCAGCATACAAAGGTCTCACCACTATTGTTTCTCTTCACTGGCTCCATGATGTCACAAGCTTGCCAAAACTCTTGTCACGCTGGTCTCTACTACCTTCAAGTCTTCAAGGGTTCATAGTGTTATCATTTTATTAATGAGTAGTCTTCAATTTAGTGGATTTCCATCAATGTACACCAATGAATCGGCGATCAAAGATGAGCGGTTCATTATATTGTTGAGTATAGATACTGGTTGCTCGATGTATATCCATGCAACAATGAAATGGAGGGAGAGGGCATTCACCCCAGTTGCCAGTCTTAAACCAACAATGCACAACTTTCACAATGTAGTATGCAACAGCTTTGTGCTCCAGTTAATGCAGCAATTTTCTACTCTCAATATTCAAACAGTGATGTGCAGCAACTTGTTCATGATGATTGATCATCCAAAAACAAGTCTCCAATATGTCGATTTCTCCAACAAAGCTGACAATCGTTTAGGATGACCCTTATGACTCTAAAAATCACAAGCAGAGATATACATGTTCATCTTGGAGGAAGTGATCCTTCAACAATCTTTGTTGATTTTATTAAACATATCACTGAAGTTTTATCTAATCTGGGTAGACTTCTCCTTCGTCTCTTGAACAAGTAATCGTTTCTTTCAACCTCATCCACTTTTTATTTAAATCTCCAAAGACAACTTCTCATACTTAAGAACAACCTCAATGAGTCGCAACTCATAAGTCTCACATGCACAATTGAAACCCTAGGCTTCATGGAGCACCCACGCAACTCCATCAGGGTTCACAAATTCTAGCCATTTCTTTCGAAGGAAGAGAAAAAGTGTGCTACAAGACTGACGAAGAGCTCGCATTCTTCACTTGCATGAAGTGAGCAGCTCCTTTATGCATTGAAAAATAACATATTGACATTTTGTTTCCAGTTGTATTCATTGACAACAAACTCATCGAGATGTTATACTTAACATCATGGATTCTCCCACTTTACAATCTCATTCATACATGGAAAGACAATGGTCTTGGTCAACATTGGAGTCTTGGCTCAGATTCGTGATCTCTTCACGCATTGTCTTCACCATACACCAGTCTTCACAAACTGGTGGATCAATGCTCCAAAAGATCTTTATCAACATAAGATTCACACTTCACCAACGATTTCCACATACGCACTACTAAATCCATGATGGGATAACAATAGATATAGTAACCAGAAGATGGAAGGAACGAACTCTTCAATTCATTTCAAAGGAGGATTAGAGTTCTCATGAATATTCAGGGTTCATGCCAGTATTCAAAAGAGAGTCCACCCAATTACAAATAGTCTTACTACACTCTTTAACAGTTTAGTTCCACGAAGAGAGAGTTCACGATAGAGAGAGGATACTCATCAACAAACTGACCTCCGCATTGAAAAATTAGGGTTATCCATTTGAAGAGAACACGCAGCTCATGTCCACACAAACACTACTATCGGAACTGCCACATGTTCCTTGTTTTCTTCAACTTCCATCTGGAAAATAACGTCGAATGGTGAAAGGTATTTTTCGATTTTGAAGCTCCTTCAAAGCTATCTTCAGTGGTTCGGTTTCTCCTTTAGTTTCAACCATGACTAGAGAACTATGACTGATCTGTGCGGCTCGAGTGTCAAGAATCCTATCACGCTTGTATTTCGTCATGTATTTGGATGTTCTACGAGGTTTGGAAGAAGCATCTTCATAATCCCCAAATCCATAATCTTCTACCATTGTAACTCAAGTAAATGAAAACAAGAAACTACAACAATGAAGATCAATAACTGGATTGGAGACCAATATTCAACACAGTATCCTTCAATGATGATCATTCAAAACTCCAACGTAGCCTCTAGAACTCCAATATGAAATCTCTACAATAATTATTGATCCACACAAGCTCTTGAATGCAAGCAACATCTGTAACCCTGGAAGAACTTAGGAGAGATCTCACTGCTCAATTGTGATTTAGGAAACTAAGGGACTAGGAACACGATCTAGCTCTTCACATTCTCAACAGATGATATCATATAGAAGTGATGGCAGACATTGAGATCTGCTGCTCTGTCATCTTTGTGTTGCTCTATTTTTGCTGCCCTATCCTGGCTAGTTGCCACTGCCATATCTGATTTCCATCAATGACAATCTACACCTTCTGCCACTGCCATATTTCCAACAATCTCCCCCTTTGGCATTGATGGCAATACTATCTTCATTTCTCCCCCTTTGACATCAAGGGAAAAGGGTAGATTGACTCGACCTGATTTGATCATTAGTACCAATTTTGTCATCTATCTCTTTTCACATGAGTGAAGAGAAATGAGATCAGCTCCCCCTAACTTAGTGCTCTTTCTTAAACATGTAATACCAGTTAACCAAGAGATGCTCTTTTATTCATAACATCTTTTTATTTGGAAAATCTTATCAGTTTCAAGGATAGAGAGCTATCTTTACTTTTCTGTCTTTTTAGGGACACTAGTTGCTAACCTGTTCAAAATTAGATATTGATTTATGATCTAATTCATCTTTAGATCTTTACGTCCATTTTTAATCTTGTCCCGAGGCAACTAAATTATGACAGTTTTGTTTACACTGACATCTGATAAGAACTCTTTAACAAAGTAAAAGAGTCATTTCCAAGTCCTCTTCAACACTTGGATTTTCTTTAACAATGGAGTGGTCATCTTTTATAGAATGAGTTTCTTCTTCTAGATATTCCTTTCCATAAGAGTCACCTATTTTGACATGAGGATTAAGACCTCCTATCTTTGGTCTCCAAACTTTCTTTATCTTCCTCTTTGGACTTGTATTTCTTGATTCTTTATGGATTTTCTCAGATTCCATATTTAAAGACATGTCATGAGGCATCTTGCTTTCTGGAGTTTGGATGTTGTCCCTTTTCAATTCCCTTCTCTGACCCCTTGGAGCATCCTCCTTTTGATTGTATTGTTTCTGTGGATTCATACAATTTTGTGCTTTGTGACCAAATCCTTCACACTTGAAACACCTTATGGAGTGACAAAGCTTTGTTGTATGCCCAACAAGCTTGCATATCTAACACTTTGTTTTTCAGAGAGACTCTTCTGAGTTTTTTTTTCAAAAGCATCACATTTCACTGCTCTGTGTCCATGTTTGTGACAAGAGTAGCAATAGATCTTGAAGGTGTTCTCATATGTCCATTTCATATAAGAATACTAATCTTTTGAAGATGAAGCGCCTCCTTCAAAATTGGTTCTGGGGGTCCAATGGTTGGCTTCTTTTCCCTTTTTATACCCAAGACCAGTTCTATCATGAGCTGATCTTTGTTTACCCCAAATTTCATCCATGATGGATGAGCCATTATCTAACCCATTCTCTTTATTTCTCTTGTGTGGAGAGATGTGTTCAGGCTCAAAGTAGTTCTCTTCTCTTTTTGCTTTTCCTGATGTGAATGTGTTTCTAAAGGATCTAATATAACTCCTTTTCATCTCATCATCGATGAGACATGCAGGCTCTTCCTCTTCCTTGTTAATAATCGATTTTTCTTTAGTAGCATCCTCTTTTCTAAACACTAAGGAAACCATCCTTTGATACCTAGCCTCTTTCTGCTTTAAGGTTGCATGATCTTTTTCAATCTTCCTCTTGTCATTTTGCAATTGCTTCTCAAATTGTTTCATGGCCATATTCAAATATTATTCTCTTTGATTTAGTGACCTCTGTCCTCCTATAATCCTTTCTTTTCTTTCTTGTAGGTTCTTCTCCCATTACAGTAAATTCTGCCTCTCTATAGGCTCCCTTCCTCTCATTTGGTTCTCTTGGTCAAGAAGCCCTCTTTCATTAGCTTCAATTTGTCTTCTAAGGTTAAGGACTTCAGATTTTACCTCTTTTATTTCTTCATTTTTATTTTCCAATTGAAAATTAAAACTAGAGAAAGCATTCTTTAATTCTCTTTCCTTGTCATCTAGCTGGATCATTTTCTCATTCAATATCATCTCAACAGCCTCATGTTTCTTGGTTAGTGCAAAGAACTTATCCTTTAGCATCCTTAAGTCATTTTTAGTATCTTCTGGACTCTTGTATTTTCTTCTAGAATCCTTGGATTCAATCCACAATCCTTGAAGTAACTCATTGATCTTGAAAACAGTTTCAAGCTCACTTAGAGTGACCATAAACTTGTTTTCAATTTTATCAAAAACATTTGTAGGATGAAAACCTAATTTCTTCTTGGTATCTCCAATTGCAATAAGGAAGTCTTCCTTCAATTTCTTCAAGTCCTCATTCTTAGTAATCAGGATTTTATTTTTGAGAATTAATAGGTCTTCTTCCTTTTTATTAGAGAAAAATTCATCATCATAATAGATGTAATTCGAAAGTTCATCTAGCCCAATGTTTTCTGAGTTTTGTGATGAGACAACTGAGGGAATGTTCTCTTCCCTGCTCAACAGATCTTCACTCATTTCTTCATCAGATTTTTGACTTGTATCTTCTCTTGGACTTTGATACTTGGCTTGATATGTATCTTCAATATTTAGCCATAGCTTCCTGGCAGATGTGTAGTTCCCTAGTCCCATCTTGACATCATTTGATAAATCTATCTTAATGGTTTGCAAAGCAATAGAATTGAATTTCTGGTCATCTTTTGAAATTCTGGTTTTGTTCTTCAAGTAGCATTTCTTTCTTGCTATTGTATCCCACATGTGCTCCTTTGGACTTCAATTGAATCTTCATTGCATGCCTCCAATTGGCATAGTCATCTCCATTAAGCAAGAGGATTTTATCATCTACATTTCCAGCCATTTTTAAAATGTTGATTTTGGCACCTATCTTTAGATTAAGTGCTTGGATCTAAAAATGGATCTGTTTTCCTTTTGGATCATCCTTCTAGCAGTGAGTTGTTCAAAGACAAATTGGCTCGGATACCAATTTTAGAACGAGTCTTAGACACTGAGAGGGGGGGGGTGAATTAGTGTCTCTTAAAACTAAAAAATATTTTTCCAAAGAGCTAACTTAATCAATCATGACATTTACCAATTACAAATATATATAAGAAATATATAACACATATGAAAAGCAACACATATATGAATATGTCAAATATCTTTCTATTAAATAGGATTTTACATTACATAGCTTTAATGATCTAGACTTGGCTAGATTGAGAGACCCAGCTCTCTTACAAGACCCAACTTGTATACACAACCCAACATGTAAAGAGGAGTCCAATCCTCATTCAGGTTCCAACCTGATTATAGACACCAATCTGTTTGAATGAACACAAGGTCGATATCAATGATAGAATATCCACCAAGATATATTTTATAATTCTCCAAAACACTCTCCAATCTCTTCATGTCTTGTCATATATATGTCTTTGAGTTATGCATCATGTCTTTTCACTAAATGACATGTTCCTCTTAAGTGACATGTCTCTTCATTTCAATTCATCTAATTTTAATCGTACCTCTTCATTTAGGTTTTGTAACAAGACTTTTTATCGTTTTTATTTTTATTTTTTATTATTATATCTCTTTACAAACAACTTTATCATGTATATTAATTTTAGTGCTTCATTAATAAAAAGTATATTAGTGCTTAAGAACTTAGGCTTCTCTCCACGTAATCACTGCCACCTCGGATCCTCTTCATTTAATTACTACCACATCATACTGCACAGGACCATAGTTTATGTGACACATAGCCACCGGTCTATGCTGCGATTTAGGAAGCAAATTTTAGCAGAGCGATAGCACTGTCCACCTCAGGCTTGGCTGTATTTACCAACGAGTGTATTGGAGGATTATAATAGCTTCAAACACTTCACACCAGAACAATCATGCAACATACGAAGGTCTCACCACTATTGTTGCTCTTCACTGGCTCCATGATGTCACACGCTTTCCAACACTCTTGTCATGCTGGTCTCTACTACCTTCCAGTCTTCAAGGGTTTACAGTATTATCATTTTATTAATGAGTAGTCTTCAATTTAGTGGATTTACATCAATGTACACCAATGAATCGGGGATCAAAGATGAGTTGTTCATTATAGTTTTAAGTAGAGATGTTGGTTTCTCCACGTATATCCACATAGCAATGAAATGAAGGGAGAGGGAATTCACCCTAGTCGTCGGTCTTCAACCAACAATGCACAACTTTAACAAGGTAGTACGCAACAGGTTCGTGCTCCAGTTAATGCAGCAATGTTCTACTATCAATATTCAAACAGTGATGTGCAGCAACTTCTTCATGATGATTAATCATCCAAAAACAAGTCTCCAATATGTCGATTTCTCCAACAAATCTGACAATCATTTAGGATGACCCTCACGGCTCTAAAAATCATAGGCAAAGATATACATGTTCATCTTGGATGAAGTGATACTTCAACAGTCTTTTTTGATTTTATTAAACATATCACTGAAGTTTTATCTAATTTGGGTAGACTTCTCCTTTGTCTCTTGAACAAGTAATCGTTTCTTTCAACCTCATCCACTTTTTATTTAAATCTCCAAAGACAACTTCTCATACTTAAGAACAACCACAATGAGTCACAACTCATAACTCTCACATGCACAATTGAAACCCTAGGCTTCATGGAACACCCATCATGTAAAGAGGAGTCCAATCCTCATTCAGGTTCCAACCTGATTACAGACACCAATCTGTTTGAATGAACACAAGGTCCATATCAATGATAGAATATCCACCAAGATATATTTTATAATTCTCCAAGACACTCTCCAATCTCTTCATGTCTTGTCATATATATGTCTTTGAGTTATGCATCATGTCTTTTCACTAAATGACATGTTCCTTTTAAGTGACATGTCTCTACATTTTCTTGGTCTCTGCCTTTTCTTGCTGCTACTTTGATTTGGACATTGAGATTGATTTATACGAGTCCATGACTTTTCACTAAAACGTTTAAGAGAATGAATTTTTCTCACACTCCTCACACAAAAATACAATGGTGCAACTATCAACCCCAACAATATTATAGCTAAAAGAACAAAATTTTCCGTCCCAAATTTTCCCTCCCAAACATTCTCTCCCAAACATTCCCTCCAAAATTTCACTTCAAAATTTTCCCTCCAAAAATTTCCTGCAAAATAAATCACACATTTCAAACACAATTATAACACTAGTAAAAGTAATTTAATTTATTGTATAACAATTGTAATAATACTAATAAAATGACATTTAAACAATGCTATCCAAACTACCTAATACAATATTAGTTATTTACATTAATTTTTTAAACCAAGAGTCACAACACTAGTCAAATTTTATTTAATGTCTTCTTCTCTATATTTAGAAATAATGCATTATCTAATTACACAGTTTTTAATCCCACATTCATAAAACAGTAAAAGAAAACTATTTATGCTATATTAACACAGTTTGGTTTTCTATAGTCACCATTTGCAAACAATGATCTAGAAGGCTTTGGAGACCATCGACCAGCTTCAAACATTATCATGGTTAGTTAAATTAATTTTTTTTTATGTTTTAATGCAATTTTTTTTTACTTTGGGCTTTAGCATACCCTCTGTAAAACCAGGGTTTTTTTTTTTTTTTTGGGGGGGGGGCGAGGGCATAGGCACCTTAGCCCCCATTACATAGCACATTGGACACAACCATTGCATAGCCCATGGGATATGCAATGGGTTGCTGAGAATCGCGTCTCCCGACAAGGGGGCGCTATCGGCGCCCAGAGGGGGTCGGGATGGAGCGGAGCTGCTCCATCCCATCCCCCTCTGTGCATCCACAGTGCCCCCCCATTGGGCGGTAAAATTCTCAGAATCGTGCCGCTAGCTAGGGAGGGCGATGTGGTCGCCCAGAGGGGGGGCGGGGGTGGAGCTCCGCTCCATCCTGACCCCCTCTGGGTGCCCATAGCACCCCCCCATTGGGCGATGAGATTCTGAGAATCGCGCTTCCTGACAGGGGGTGCTATGGGCACCCAAAGGGGGCCGCGGGGAATGGAGCTCCACCCCCTGGCCCCCTTTGGGTGCCTACATCGCCCACCCTAGCGGGCAGGCACTTTGGGTTCCCAAAGGGCGCTCAGGGGGAGGATATCCACTCGTGCACCCTTTGGGCACCCAATGCATAGCCCACAGGCTATGCAATGGGCGCCCGTTTGGCTGCCCATTTGCATAACCCTTGGGCTATGCTATGGGCACCCCATAGCATAGCCCATGGGCTATCTAATGGCCCATGTCCATTTGCATAACCCTTGGGCTATGCTATGGGCACCCTGTAGCATAGCCCAAGGGCTATGCATTGGCCGTGGGGGCACCAATACATGTCCCAAGGGCTATGTTAAGCCATCAAATTCTTAGTTCTTTGGCTACTATACGTTAAAAAAGTTTTTGTATTGCAAATTTTTTTTTAAACATATACTAATTTTGCTTTTTTGGTTTCTGACTATAGGGAAAATGAGATCGAGAAAGCTATCTGTAAACATCTCTGGAGCGAGATTGTCCAAGAAGTCATCAAAAAACATAGTTGAGCCATCTCACAATGTTGCGCATGATGAAGTTGTTTCCAGTGATGAATTAAAAGCCAAGAATGTCAGAGAATGGAAACATACACCAACGGAAGAGAAACTTGACTATTCTTGGTATCCAAAAGAGAAATATCAAGGAAACTCAAACAATATTCACCTATATTGTGCTAGATTTGAATATCTTAAAAATGATTATCACTCATTGGGATTGTTACGAGATATTTGTTCGGTGCCGAGTAAAGGCATTGTTTATGCACTAGTGAAACAAGCTAAAACCTTTGTTAAAATCTGTTATTCTTTGAGGTTACAAACTATAAGATCGACGAAATTTTCACAGAATTTTGTGCAACAATCGTGCACGAAATTGAGAGCAAGAGAGTAAGTTTCTATATTTTTATATCTTTTTGAATTTATTATACTTTGAATTATATGACAATGTAATAGATTTAATACAATAATGTTTTTATTTCGCAGGATTTTGCCATGCCACTTTCCAATATTCTGAATGGAATTTATTCTACAGAAGACAATCCGATGGATTTAATTAATGCCCCTCTTCATAAGGGAGAAGCACCAAAGAAGGGAGAAACACCAAAGCAAAATCAGGTGCAAAATGTTCCTGAAGAAGTACAAGCACGAAAAGGAAAAGGAATCCAACAATCAAATGAAGTGGCTAGGAAGGTTACATTCAAAAGCATATCTCACCCAGTTGAACATGATAGACGAATTGTTGGTGATGACAATGTTACTTTTACTGGTAAGAGAAATAGACAGTCTTCTAAAAGACCTATGGATGAGGATGTTTTCATTCCTAATCAACAAGTTGTTCTTTTAGATACAACTGCTTCAAGACATAAAAGGAGGAGAGAAAATGTTCAATCTAATGTTGAAAATCATAGTGAGAACTTGGGGGACAGTTTGGAAATCATTACTCCAGGTGGTGATCTGGATGATGGTGTTGTTAAGACAACACAAAATACTATTCGAGATCGATTGTGGAGGGATAAGTTGGTTCACAATGGACATACATTTGATTTAAATGTAAAACAACTTTATAGACACACAGAAGGCCAAGAGAAGTATCAAATTAGGAAACCACATCGCTTGCATGCCTCATAACTTGAAATCATTGATGAGGCACAATCCCTATGCACATGTGGTTGACTACCTAGTTCTTGTTGACCCAAAATATGTTCCTGTTAGAGAATCATTTGAATAATCAAAATGTTTTTATCACAACTACTATGTTTTGGGGGGGAATCATTATGCGGAGGCTAGAAGAGAATTGATGTAAGAGTTTCCAAAAAACCCTATTTTCAATTTTTCAAACAGTGAAATGCATCATTTACGTTGGTTTAACAGATGTGGAAGCAAAACTATTGGAATGGGATCACAACATAGATAGTCACTATAGGATGTCCATGACATTCATTCAAAGAGTTAGATTTATCCACAATGAATTTGAACAAATATGTGGTGGGGATAGATCAAAAGTTGATGCAAATTTCCGGAAGCAATGTTGTATGGAAATGGGAATTCCTATTAAAGAGGACAATGTGAAACAGAAAGGTTTGAAAGGAAGTGATGAATTCAGATCTATAGATAACTATTTTCAGTTGGCATTTAGATCGGGCCCCATATTGGATTTGATTGATGACATATTTAGCATGTGGGATAATATTGGTGTAAAAAATCAGAAGGTAAAAAAATGTAAAGCAGTTGCATGGAGCAGTAGTCAAGGAGGTCCCGATGTCAAGAACTTGCGAGAGGATATGAATATAACACCTTGGAGATAATTGCAAGGTGTGAAGGATGAAACACGTATATCTACAACACGTATAAATTCAGGTGAATTATCCATGGAAGAAATGTGCAATGATTTAGAAAAGTAAGTTTATAAGTTGTTTTTATCTTTTTAAGTTTATTTTTTGAGTTTAAGATTTTTTATTAAATAAGCATTTTGTTATTATTAGATGTCATTGTTAACGCCATTTATTTTTACATCATGTAGTCATAAGGTTTACATGAAAATACAAGAGGATATGGTTATAATGTTGGGTGAGAAGAGTTGGGATGATGTTAGATGCAACTATTCAGATTCAAGCTCCATGGAAAGCTTAAAAGCCTTTTTTGTTGCATACAAAAAGGTATGATGGTTTATGATATTTTATATTTTATTTATTTCTAAGTGAATTGATTTCAATTTTATTACTTATATATATAATTTTTTTTTCAAAGATGTCAAAGAAGAATTTAGTACCAGAGTCTTTCAAAATTCATATTCAAAAAGCCAAAATAGAACGACAAAGAAGACAAGGTCTTGCAAATGTTGAACTTGATGACACCCTTGATCATCACGTTTGGAATGGGCTCGACACTGTGCAATATAAAGTGATTTTGGGTGATTGTTCAAACATTGCAAATCTTGTTCCCAAAAAGGAGTACTCCCTAGCTATTGCAGATATCGCTCATGGATTCAATATCAAAAACATTATTTATGATTGCGAGCCTTATACATACCATTCATTCAGTAAAGTGGTTTCGGGATTTCTGAACATCACAACATCACCCCTATGGAGATTTCTTGTTTTTCATTCAGATGTACAAGGAGGAGCAGTGCTAACAACGTTCAAGGATAAAGCAAACCTAAGGAAACAACTGTATTGGTAAGATATTTGTAGTATATTATTAAACATTTGAATTTAGAAAACATTAAATTATTTTTCTATAAGTTAATTAGATTCTTATCTATTTTTGTTACATGCATAAGACTAACATTCGTAGCTCCAGCACTGATCCATTTATGAGTGATACTGAAAACATACATCTTGCATGTTGGACAAAAGATGAGACCTATGATACTCTTTTAATCAATGAAAAGAGTGAAGGCAAATATAGTCAAATATTGTCTTATAATGTTGTGGTTAACAAGTTGACATATTAAGAAAGAGATTTGAAAGGAGAAACTAAAAACATCTACCAAAAGCCACAAGCATTGATTAATTATCTCATATATACTTTTTCAAGAGAAGGAGATTGGGTTTTAGATTTGTTCTCGGGATCAGGTAATATTTATGATGTAACATATGAAACTAGTGTCGTAATCTAAATTCAGTAATATATATTTTTTAAATTTATGTTTCATTATGTTATTTAAATTTTTTTGTTTTGTATGTGTTGATTAGGTACAACAATAGCATGTTCATTACAAAAAGGAATAAATTGCATATCCATTGAGAATAATCTACTGCAGTGCAATTATATCAAGCAAAGAATTAATGCTATGAAAGTTCTTCCAGATGAAATGCAGGAAGTTGGTTTGAAGAAAGGAGAATTTAGTGAGTCACTTGTGGCAAAGATGTCAAATGAGCCTCAGCCTCCTTTAAAAGGGATGTTTAGAAAATATCACTTTGGGCATTTTGCAGAAGTACAGGACCCAATGGAAGAACACATTGAGGTCCAGGAAGAGAGCCAACCAGTAGAAAATGTCAATTTCAATGAAGAGTTCGGGATGCATGATATTCTTGATTAGTTTCATATTGTTGAAGAAAATGTCAAAGTTGACAATTTTTTGATAAGATATTTTGTAATGTTTTGAATTGAAGATTTTATTCTGAGAATAACTATTATGTTTCTAATATGCTATTTAGAAATATATGGTATACATTTTGTTGAGTTTATGTGAATCATCACTTTATGGAAAATAATGTGAAAGAGTATCACTTTTATACATCAAATAACATAAAATATGTTGAAAAATGGTTTGGAATGTCTTTTTTTTTCACATTTTGTTTAGAAATTTGCCCCCAAAATGACTTCTTTAAGATAAAATTTTAATGAAAAAAATTTGAAAATGCATGTATTTTTCGTTGTAACTAGCTTCTAAATTGTACAAAAATTCAAAAATGTATGTGTTTTTTTACTATAGCTACCTATTAAATGTAGATTTTTTTGTAAAGTTTGAAAAATGACCCTTTTTCCTAAAAGTTATAATTTTCTTATGACCAAGAAGTTTCAAAATCACAAAAAAATGGCTCAAAATGAAAAATGGTGCTAGCAGCATACACCCTTTTTGAAACAGAGGTCAAAACAACTACTAAAATTGAGCCCCAAAACAACGAGAACAATGACGAGTTCTCGTCAAGTTGTATAGCATGTTTCGGTGGTAGTAGTCACAAATAGTCAAAATTCAGTCAAATGAGTCTAACTGAGTCATGTGAGCACAAATCAAGGGGTGGAGACTCCAAGGAGGGTGCATGAGGCTGATGAGGATGTCAGTAGGTCAAGTGGCACTCTGATATAGACAACTGGAAGCTACAGGCAGTTAAACTGAGCAATAAATGCATAAACTGGTCAATCAATGCTGCAACTGACTGTTAGTGATCCAAGTAGTGTAGTAGGGTGCATATGTCATCTAGGTGAGGAAAAAATGGCGCACTAGGTAGGTAGGAGGGCTCCTGAGGGCTAAAAACAGCTCTAGGGGTTGAATATAGGCTCCAGGTGTTGGGGAGACTACCATATTGATGACTGGATGCATGTAGATGCTTGCATGATGACTAGATGCATGCAGGCATGCAAATATAAAAAATGATGGTGAGAATATTCCAACACCCCCCCACAAGCCAAACTATGAGGAAGCAACTGAAAACTAGTAGGGCCCTGGTAACTGAGACCAAAGGTCACCCCATACAACAATCTAAATAAATAAAGTGCGGAAAGAGGGAAAACCCAATGGGAAGAAATCCCCCCCTCAAAATAGAATGTGGTAGGATAATCAATCATGTACATCACTCACCCCAAATGGTAAGTGCACTTATCCATCGAAGAAGGATCTATCGGCAAGAAACGGATCAATAATGTGAGAAGGATGAAACCTTCCATTCTCGTAATCAGATATCATTCTCCTTTGATCATGTGGATCTCCCACAAGATCTCCGGTAGATCTAAGAGTAGTGGATTCCCATATAGGAAGAGGAGGATATGCAAGATGTAGATCTTGATCTTGGTCTTCCATTCACTCATCTTCACTAATAGGTGCTAGATCTCCAGGTTCTTATGGATCTGGATCTAGCATTCTCTCAAAAAGAGTTATCTTCCTCTTGGGAAGAAGTGGATTGTGCTACAAAAATATGTGCTTGATTTCTTTAACAATGGATGCAAGCGAATTTGGAGGCTTCCTGAAGTTGCTTTTCCTACCAGGTATGGTGAGAACAAATCTAAAAATATGAAGATCATTATGGAGCATGTGATTTGAACCAACTGAGGTAGAATCAACTCCATGAATGTGTATGTAGTTCTTTGATATCTCCTTTGAACTGACATAGGTGAGATCATTAACAAATGAACTAATACATGATGGTGGTGGCTTGACGTCAAATAAGATCCAAGAATTGGTAGATGGATTCTTATGATCTCCTTTGAACTAGCAAGGGTGAGATCAAAACCAAAATCCCAAGGATATGCATCAGACTTGAACCCAAGCGAATGATGGTGTCTTCCATCTTCGGTAAAACTCTGAAAACATGTGCCAATGAGCAAATAGGAGTTTATAGGAAGAATTTGATGAGGGAGAGCGAATGCATCACCTCTAGAATATGATTTTACCTCCAAAATAATCAGTAGATCATCATCTTGCACATCAACAAGATCATGGGAAGTAGAGATTTCAAAAGTCTCTTCAACTTCTAGAGTAGTAGCTGACATATCTCGCTCAGAATTTGAATTAGAAAACGGATCAACCTCATCATTGGTGATGGACCATTTTGCAATAGCAGATCCTGATATCATGTCTTGGATTTCGACTTCATCTTGAACAACTTCATCATGGGAGATGATTGAGGCCGAATCATGAATAGAGAGAGCACTGAAGGAAGTATTACTGTACTTGTTCTCCAAATGGATAACATCATCCTCTTCCTTCTACTTTCCAAATAATCTGTCCAATCTTGTCTAGTTATCACTTGGATTTTCAGCGGTATTAATGAGGTACTCCATATTGGAAAGCATAGCAGTACATATTGTTGTTGAGGCTCTGTCACAATCATCTAGCCAATCTTCTTCCTCTTCATAGGAAGCAAAATATCTCTTAACACCAATACACATATCGAAAAGACCATATCTCTTCAGATATGTTGTCATCTTTGGTTTCCATTCTTCATAGTTGTATGAAGAGAGAGAAGGAATTGCTTTCAAATTCATGGAAGTTGTTGTAGAATTCGAATCTACTGCTGCAACTGCAGAAAAATGCTACAACTACAGAAAACTATTGCAACTACCGAAGACATCGAAACTGCTGCAATTGCAAAAAACTTCAAAACTGCTACAACTGCAGGAAACTGTTGCACCTACAGAGAAATTCGAATAACCTTAAAAAACAATGGAAATCCATAGTAGCTGCTGAATTCAAATCTGCTGAAGATGGATATAACCTGCAAAATAAATGAGAATTGTAAATGTAGATCTGCTGCAATTCGAATTGAACACCGCCTTAAGACAATGAGCACATGTGATTGGATCCTTCACACCTAGCTAGACCTCACTGGATTGCTCCAGTGAATTAAATACAATTGCACCATGAATTGCTGTGGAAATCCAGAGGCTTCTCGTGCTCAATGAAAGACAACTTCTCAAAGAATTGTTGCAATTGTTGTTGTTGCAATTCAAATAGCTGACTCCGGCTCTGATACCATGTGATATTTTACAAGAGAGATCACACAGCTCGAGCAAACCTCACTAAAACTCACTCAAGAATAGCATAGAAGAGAAGAAGAATTGTTGAATCAATAATCACTCATTAACACAAGAAATGACAAAAACTGTTGTATCATACATTAGTTGTAAGCTGGCACTGTGAAAGGTGAATAATAACTGAATATAATCAAATGGATTCGAATAGCACCTAAGGTCATTCGAATTCTCATCAATGTGTGGCTTGGGTAGCATTAGAGACATCATCCAATCAGTGGTAGTAGTCACAAATAGTCATAAGTCAGTCAAATGAGTATAACTGAGTCATGTGAGCAAAAATCAAGGGATGGAGACTCGAAGGAGGGGGCATGAGGCTGTCAGTAGGTCAAGTGGCACTCTAATATAGACAACTGGAAGCTATAGGAAGTTAAACCATAAATTGTTCAATCAATGTTGCAACTGATTGTTAGTGATCCAAGTAGTGTAGTAGGGTGCATATGTCATCCAGGTGAGGAAAACAAGGCGCACTAGGTAGGTAGGAGGGCTAAAAACAGGCTCTATGAGTTGAATATAGGCTCCAGTTGTTGGGTAGACTACCATAATGATGACTGGATGCATGCATATGCATGCATGATGATTGGATGCATGTATAATGCATGCAGGCATGCAAATATAAAAAATGATGGTGAGAATATTTCAACAAGCCTAAGGTATGATAAGTCAAAAGTGCAGTGTTATTATTGTAAAAGGTTTGGTAATTATGCCAATCAATGTAGGAAGAAGATGGTAGATGTTGGTAAGCAGTAAGAAAACATCACTAAGGAGTTTTAATATAATAAGAAACATGTGCTTATGACATGTAATGTGACCCAAGAAAGTTAAAAAGAATATGGTTTTTGGATAGTGGTTACAACAATCACATGACTAGAAACGAGGAGATATTTTCTAGTGGACACCAGCATTGAGTTTGAAGTGAAGCTAGGTAATAATAATAAGGTAAGTGTCAATGGTAAATGTATTGTTAGATTCTTTTCTAAGAATAGTGAAAGAAGAACAATAGATGATGTGTATTATGTACCTGGTTTGAAGTGTAATTTGTTGAGTGTTGGACAATTAATGGATAAGAAGTATAGTGTTGTTCAAGAACAATGTATCTACAATCATTGATAAGTATCCAATTAAGCAGTTGATAACCAGGGTGGATATGACTAAAAATTGAATGTTTCAACTCATTATGAGAGGTGATCCAACATAATTTGTCATTGCTTACAAAGCTAAGAGTTTGGATCATTCTTGGCTATGGAATTTGATGTAAGGACACTTACACTTTAGTGGATTGGATTTACTACAGAAGATATATATATATATATATATATATATATATATATATATGGTGAAAGGGTTTCCATGTATTTAGCAACCAACAAGATCATGTGAAAGATGTATATTAGGAAAGCATCATAGGGAGAAATTTGTTTTAGGAGTTTCATATAGAGCTAAATTTCCCTTGGAACTCATACGCACAAACCTATGTGGTCCATTGCAAACACCAACATTGGCTAGAAATATTTATTTCATAGCTTTTATAGATGATTACAGCCGGAAGACTTGGGTTTATTTTCTAAAGCAGAAGCCAAAAGGTTTCAGCATATTCAAGAGATTAAATCAATGGTTGAAAAGTAAAGTGGAAAATATATTAGGGTGATGAGATCAAATAGAGGAAGAGAATTCAAATCAAATGATTTCATAGATTTATGTAGGTATCATGGAATTAAGAGACAATATACTACAAGATATACTCCACAACAAAATGGAGTGGTAGAAAGGAAGAACACCATTTGAATATGGATCAAAGTATGTTGAATGATAAGCCCCTGTCAAATGAATATTGGGGAGCAGTAATGGCTTGTTTAGTATGTATTCTAAAAAGGATTCCAATAAAAAGCGTGAAGTACAGAGTTCCTCACGAAGCTTGGAGTGGTAGGAGCTATATCATTTCTCTTTTGAGGATTTTTCGAGTGTTTGGATTATGCACATGTACCTAAAGAGATAAGAAGGAAGTTGGATGATAGAAGTGAGAAGTGTATCCTTATTAGATACAATGATGATTCTAAAGCATGTAAACTCTATAATACCATCACCAAGAAATGCATTAACAACAAAGATGTCAAGTTCGAGGAAGAAGAAGCTTGGGATGGAAGAATATATCGATAATTTGCAAGGGGCGTTATATTATCTTAAGAAGATGATGAAGATGAACATGAAGTATAGGGTTCACAACAAAATCCACAGACAAACACACCTACTCCAAATGTTCCTAGAAAGAAGTCACCGGGAGCAAGCCCATCACAATTTAGAATTCCCAAAACTTAAGATCGAGGTGAACAATCAAGTTATGGTAGACAACAAGCAACTAGATCAGAGGTAAGTAGTAATTCAAATCCCACATTAGCTACAATGAGGAATAGAATTAGATTTTAGAAGACAAGGAGTTTAAGGAGTTATATGAACAGGAAGAAGAGGTGGACCAGTTCTCGAACTATGTTTTAATTGCATATGATTCTATAAATTTTGATGAAATTGTTAAGGAAGAAGCATGGGTGAAAGCTATGGATGAAGAAATTGATGCCACAGAAAAAAATAATACTTGGGAGCTTGTAATTTTTCCTGAAGTTATGGATTATATAGGTGTGAAATGGATCTACAAGACAAAGCTGAACGTTGAAGGTGAAGTTGAGAAGCACAGAGAAATACTTGTGGCTCAGGGGTTCAATTAACAACCCAATATTGATTATAATGAAACCTTTGCACCTATAGCCACACTTGACACTGTGAGGATGATGTTAGCCATTGTAGCACAAAATAAGTGGAACATATATCAGATTGATGTTAATTCTTCATTTTTAAATATATTCTTGGAGGAAGAAGTGTATGTGAAACAACCTCCATGATACAAGATTGATGGACAAGATGATAAAGTCTACAAGTTAAACAAAGCATTATATGGACTAAAATAGGCACCTAGGGTTTGGTACAACAAAATTGATGAATATTTGAACAACAATGGATTCAATTCGAGGCCAAGTGAGCCAACCCTGTATACAAAGGTAAACCAGGAAGGTAAAATCTTGATAGTTTGTTTCTATGTTGATGATTTAATTTTCATCGTAGACTTCTCAATATATGATTGTAAAAAAACCATGACAACATATTCTAGATGTCTAAGTTAGGGCTAATGAAGTATTTCCTTGCCATTGAGGTTATTCAATCTAAGAATGGTATTTCTATTTGTCAATCTAAGGATGCAAAATATATATTGAGTAGGTTTCGGATGGTGAACTGTAATCCATCTATAACACCAATTGCAAATGGTACAAAGCTAAGCAAGAAGGATCATGGGTTAAGTGTCATTGATCCAACATTTATAATAGATGGTTGGTAGTCTCATGTATTTGACAGCAACGAGGCTTGACATAAGGTATGTTGTAAGCTTAATTTTCATATTTATGGAGTCACCAAAGAGTACTCATTGGCATATTGGAAAAAAATGAGATACATTGTTGGAACAACAGAATTTGGAATTTTATATACATCAAATTCAGATGTCAATTTGCCTGGTTATACAAACAACAATTTTGTAGGCAACAATGGTTATACAAACAACAATTTTGCAGGCAACAATGATGAAAGGAAGAGCACATCAGGTTATGTGTTCAGTTTTTTAATCTAGTGCAGTAGCATGGGAATTTAAGGGAATATAAGAAACAACCCATTGTAACATTGTATTTGTAGAAGCAAAGTATGTAATAGTGACAGGAGCATCATGTGAGACAGTTTGGATGAGGACTTTGGCTGAGTTGTTGCACTTATAAGAAGAACCAACTCAAATTTATTGTGACAACAAATCTAACAAATTTACGGTTGCATTATGAAACAACCATGTTTTCCATAAGAATAGCAAGCATATTAATATAAGGTATGATTTTATTTTATTAGAGAGCCTGTGAATGGTAATACTATTTCTGTTGATCCAAGGAGATTTTTGAATTTCATATAGATAACATAGGAGTTTGTATGTTGTAGGGTGTAGGAGTACTTCATTTGCAAAATTTTGCAGGGGGAGAATTTTGAAGATAATTATTTCTTCAAACCCCTTGAACAATCAAGTTTGTCATTTCAGGTCGGCGCAGTTAATGAATTTTGTAGTAGCAAGGATCGAGGTCTGTTCAGTCAGTTTTTGTTCTATGAACGTCAATTCATTTTTTGTACAGGCAAAGAGGCGGCCAATAATTGCATTGAATAAATTTGTAGTCGAGGTTTAATACCATCGCGTTTAACAAGGTCAACATTTAAGTTTCATTGACTCGTTTAAATGCAATCACATGAAGTGTATTAAAGGTTCATCATTGACAGGAGAATAATAGATCGGTAAACACAAATTAAACCAGACATGTGAATTAACTGCAGTTGAAGCTAACAGCAGTAAATAATATTATTAGTTGAGTGGGGCAAACTAAAATAATATTATTATTTCTCATATTGACATGATTGCATGTAAGCTTAAGAAGGAGGGGGCCGCCGTTATGGTTGGGTGGTTGGAGCGGTCGGTTGTGGTCGTCTTAACCCAGGATCGACCCCGAGACCTTGTCTGATTTGGCAGTTTTCACCTATCTTTGAGCGCCGGTTTAACTGCAAAACCATGTGGAAAAAAATGTAAGCTCAAAAAAGGTAGACTAAAATAAATACTAAGTGCATTGGAAATTGTTGGGTGAGTTTCTATGTTTTGTTTTGGAGTGGATGGTTTATAAAATATAAATGAAATCTTAAATTTAATTTCAGGTTATAAAATTCCTTATTGATGGAATTGAAAAGTAACACGTGAAAGGCAATCTACACATGATTGTTCTGACTTTTAACATTATACATTTTGTTTTGACCTTAAAATTTTACTGATTTGAGTTTTAATCATATACATTTTGGTAGGTTAAATATTGAAAATTTCATATTTATAAATTTTGTTTTCATATTTTACTTTTAATTCATATTTATAAAATTTGTTTTCATATTTCACTTTTAATTCAATATAATATGAAATTTATGAATAAAAATTATTAATAGGTCATTGTTATTTTATATTGAAATTAAAGTTATTAAAGAGTTAATTTAAATTGATAATATACTTTTTCTTTTTTAATTGATGTATTTTTATTAAAAAAATTATTTATTAAATATTAAATTACATATTAATATATTAGATTATAGTTTATTTTGGTTTATGTTGTTTAATTAGTTTGATTTGAATCCATAATTACCCAAACACTAAGAATTGAGAGTATTTAATGGTTTTTTTTTTAAACCCAATGTATGTAAATCAAATTGATAAATAAATTAATAGATTGATGCTCAATCACAATTTAACTCAATGTTCTTCGATTGCAACAATTATATTTTTGTGTATAAATTTGTTCTCATTTTGAAAGTTTTTTTACCTTCCACAAAAGTACAATTCTTGAATAAAAAATTGCTTATGGATGGCTTTTATTGTTCCCTTATAACATTTTTAAATTTTTCCACAACAATACAACTCTTGGATTGGAACAATCTTGCTTATGCATGGCTTTTATTGTTCCCTTATAACATTTTTAAAATTTTCCACAACAATACAACTCTTGGATTGGAACAATCATTGTTTTGATGGTTAAGATGCTTGCAAAATTTTAACACTATTGACGTAAAACAATTGTGAATTCACATGGCAATGGATCTCATCAAATAAATATTAACAAATAAAATCAAATTTTAAGGAGGTCAAGTTATGTGTAATTCAAAAGGAAAAATAAGGAACATGTAACATACTTGTAACACAATGTCATATGGAAGTGGTGAGACCTATGTCTTTGAGAGTTTTATTTCAAATTTTGTGATAAGATTTGGAAATATAAGAAAATATAAAATAAAAGAACTTGTAGTGCCTAACTCGCTTACTAAGTCCATATACATGCATCATTATGTAAGGGTCCTCTCACAAAGATGGGGGACCTTTTATATGCAAAGTATGTTTTGCAAAGCATGTTCTTATTTAACAACGCATACGTGTTCATTAAACATACGAATGAGAAATCCCAAGGCAACAAAGTGGGATGCCACGAAGGCTAGGAGAACCAAACGCACACGCGTTTTGGAGAACCAAAATGCGTACATGGTTTAGAGAACCAAAACACATACGTGGTTTGCAAATAATATTTTATTCCATAAATCCAGACCTTAACACCCACTAACACCCCTCCCCAACCCCCTAAAAACCCCTCTCCAACTCCCTAACACCCCTCCCCAATCCCCTAACACCCCCTCTCCAACTCCCTAACACCCCCTCTCTAACCCCTTAACACCCCATCTCAAAATAACTAACACCCCTAATCACCCACACGACACTCTCCAACTCACTAACACCCCCCAACCTCGTAACACCCCCCCCCAACCCCTAACACCCCCTCTTTAACTCCCTAACACCCCCTACCCCTAATCAACCACACCCTCCACCTATCCTTGTATCTCCCCCTAGCCCCTAATACCCCCATCTCTCTCTGACCCCTTTCATCATCTCCCTAACCCTTACTAACCCCTCCTCTCACTCTATTTTTCCCTTGCTCCACTTACCCCCAATATTCTAACACCCACCTATGTCTCTACCTCTAACCCCTTAACACCCCACAATCTCTCTCTCTCTCTCTCTCAAAACCCAACACCCACACTTCTTACCTATGCCCCAATTTATCTCTAATATACTAACCCACTTTCTCACTCTATCTAATTCCCCTACTCCTCCACCTACACCTAACCCCCACCTATCTCTCTCTCCCCCAACCCCCTAACATACCACCACCCCATTGGTTCTATCTCTCTCTCTCTCTCTCTCACACACACACACACACACATACCTTTGCATCCCCCTACTACTAACCCCCTCCTCTCTCTCTCTCTCTAATACTTACTAACCCGTTCTCTCACTCTCTTTCTCCCCTTCTCCAATTAACCCCAATATCCTAACACCCACCTATGCTTCTACCTCTAACCCCTTAAAACCCCCATGTCCCTCTACATATAACCCCTTACCACCTGCCAATTTCTCTCCATTTACCTCTCTTTCTCTCTTTCTCTCCCTCTATCTTGAACACCCACACTCCTCACCTATACCCCACTTTTTCTCTAATATGCCTACTCCTCCCCAAACCCCTAACCCCCTTGATCTCTCTCTCTCTCTCTCTCTCTCACCTATACCCCCCCTTTCTCTCTAATCTCCCTACTCATCCCTAAGCCCCCAAACTCTCTCTCTTTCTCTCTCTCTCTCTCTCTCTCTCTCTACACTAATCTCTTTCTCTATTTCCCCATCCCCCCTAACCTTTACATCATTAATCCAAGTCTAACACACCAATTCATATTCGCTTTCTTCATGAAACATGTTCATTCTATATACCTAGCCATCTAAATATCTTTAATGTTCTCAGTTGTTATCATCACCAATCCAAGTCCCACAGTTATCTCTCTCTCTCTCTCTCTCTCCCATACTCCTCTACCTACCCATAACTCCTAACCCTCTCTAGATCTTCCCCAATCCCCTAACACCATCCTGCTCTCTCCCACTCTTACCCCCCTACTCCTCTCGCTACCTCTATCCCCGACCTCATACTCCTCTCTCTCCCCTAACTCTTACTAACCACCTCTCTCACTCCTCCTCGTTGTCTCTCTCTAACCTATTCCACCTAACCCTCACTAACCCCCTTTCTCCCTCTCCCTCTCCCCTACTCCTCCACATAAACTTAAACCCCACCCCATTCTCTCTCTCCCATCCCCCTAAAACTGTCTGCTCTCTCTAAAATTCTCACTACCCCTAACCCCCCGCTCTCTCCCCCTAACCCCCCTCCTACTATAACTACCAATAGCCACCCCCTCTGCCCGCTCTCTCTCTCTCCTACTCCCCCTACCCACCCCCATATCTCTCTCTCTCTACCCTATATGCCACCTTCTCTTTGACATACCTAATCCTCCCTAGATCCTTACCCACCCCCCGGTCAGAATCTCCATCTCTATCTCTCCCTCAAACCCCCTCCTCCCCCTACCCCTAATCACCCATATGATCCCCTCTTAATCCTCAATTCTCTCTCTCTCTCTCTCTCTCTCTCTCTCTCACACACACACACACACCCCACTCCACTCCTCCACCTACCCCTAACCCCCAAATCTCTCTCTCTCTCTCTCACTACCCCCTAACACCCCTCTCTCTCAGACACACACACACCACTACTCCTACCCCTACCACTAGACCCCATCCCCCCCCCCCTCTCTCCACTCATCTCCCTAACCCTTAATACTAACCCCATCCCTTACTCTCTCACCCCCCCCTACTCCTCCCCCTACCTCTAACACCCCCCTCCTCCTCCTCCTCTTCTCTCTCTCTCTCCCCCTCGTATCCCACCTAACCCTTACTAATCTCTTCTCTTCTCTTGCTCTCTCTTTTCCATACCCCTACACCTCCACCTAACCCCCACCCCTCTATCTCTCCCCCAACCCCCCCTCTCTCTCTCTTTCTCTCTCTCTCTCACACACACACACTCCTCCCCCTACCACTTAACCTCTCTCTCTGTCTCTCTCTCTCACAAACACACACTTTCTCGCCCCTACTCCTATTACCTCTAATTCCCTCTTCTCCTCCTCCTCCTACTCTCTCTCTCTCTCTCTCTCTCTCTCTCTCCCTCTTCCACCTAACCCTCACTAATATCCTCTCTCACTATCTCTCTCCACTACTCCTCCACCTACACCTAACCCCCACCTCTCTCTCTTCCCCCAAACCCATAAAAACCTCCCCACCTCTCTCTTTCTCACTCTCACAACCCCTAACCACCCTCCTACTCTCCCTACCCATAACCACCCCCCTCTCTCTCCTACTCCCCCTACCCCTAAACCCCTGTCTCTTTGTCTCTCCTAATCCTGCTCCCCATACCACTTCCCACAACCCACCTCCTAATCTATCTCTCTCTCTTCCCCCACCCTATACCTCCCTTCTCTCTAACTTCTATAATCCTTGCTAAGCCCCTATTCCTCCCCAAATCCCGATATCTATCTCTTTCTATCCCCCAACCCCAGTCCTCCCCTCTACACCTCCACCCACCACGATTTCTATCTCTTTCTCTCCCCAACCCCCTCCTCCCCATACCCCTAATCACCCACACCGTCCGCCCTTTTCTCTCTATCTACTCCTACACCTTCTTGTATCCCCTATGCATCTCTCTCACCCCCAACTCCCTAAAACCCTCCCCTGCTCTCTCTCTCATACAACTAACCCCTCTCCTCTCTCTCTCTCTCATCTCCATAACCTTACTAAATTCCTCTATAACTTTATCACCCCCCTACTCCTTCCCCTACCTTTAACCCCCATCCTCATCTTCGTCTATCTCTCTTCTCTCCCCCATAACCCTTACTAACCCCATCTCTCACTCTTTCTCTCCCTTACTCATCCACCTAAACCTTACCCCCACCCCTCTCTCTCCCCCCCAACACCCTAACACTCTTGCCTCTCTCTCTCACTCTCATTACCCCTAACCCACCCTCTCTCTCCCTAAACCCACTCCTACTCTCCCTACCCATAACCACACCCTCGATCCCTCTATTTCTCTCTCCTAATTCCCCTAACCCTACCCCTCTCTCTGTCTCTATCTCTCCTACTCCCCCTACTTCTACCCCTACCCCCTACCCCTCTCACTCTCCGTCTCTCCTAATCACCCTCCTCCTACGACTTAAAACCTTCCCCATCTCTCTCTCTACCCCAACCCCATACACCTTCTTCCTTCTAACTACCCTAATCCTCCCTAAACCCATAGAACACATTATACAATTTGACGAGAACCCGACGTTGTTCTCATTTTTTGGGGGGTTAATTTTAGTAGTTGATTTTATCTCGGTTTCAGAAAGTGTGTACACTGGTAGCACCATTTTTTGTGATTTTGAATCTTCTTGGTCATAAGAAAACTATAATTTTTATTTACAAATGTGTTTTTTCAAATTTTACAAAACAATGTACAATTAGTAACTAATTATAATGAAAAATATATATATTTTCAAATTTTTTTAATTTTTAGAAGCTAGTTTAAATGATATCTATATCTATATCTATATATAATATTGGAAGTTTTTCCTAAAACTTTTATCTTAAAAAAAGTATTTTAATGCTCAAATTTATAAAAAATAGAAAACAAAAGACATTTCAATTTTTTGTTTTGCTTTTTTAACTTTTTATATACAAACCTAAACATTTTTAATATTTTAAAAGAAAATTTAAAATAAATAAATAAAACTTAAAAAAAATAATAAAACCCAAACTAAAAAATAAAATAAAATTGAACACAAATTTTAAATTTTAAATTTTTTTTTTTATTAAAAATAAAAACAATAAACAAAAAATATAAAAAACAATAAACAAAAAATTAAAAATTAATTTTTTTAAAAAAAATTTAAAATTATTTAAAAAAAAAAAAATTAAAAACAAAAAAAACCACCACTACCTCCCCCCCATCCCTCTCCCCTATCTCCACTCCCCACTTCATCTTCCACCCTCCCCATGCCCCACTTATCCCTCCCCATTCCCCCTCCCCAGCCCCCTCCCTACCCCGCATCCCCTGCCCCACCGAGCCCCCTCGCAACAACGCCACGATTCTTAGAATCATGCTGCCACGGAGGGGCGACACTTTGTCGGACATGTGAGTGGATCGGGTCGACACGATTATGAGAATCACGGCCTTGCTGCGAGGGGGGTGGGTGGGTAGGGGGCGCGAGGCAGGGACGAGGAGGGAGATGGGGAGGGTCGTGGGGTGAGGGGGTGCGAGGCAGGGAGGGGGGAATGGGGAGGGGAAGTGTGGGGTGAGGAGGGTGGAGGGGGAAGTGGGGGGCGAGGAGGGTGGAGGGGGAAGTGGGAGGCGAAAGTGGGGCATAGGGAGGGTAGAGGATGTATTGGAGAGGGGAGTGGCAAATGGGGGAGGGAGAGAGAGGGGAGGGGAGAGAGGGGAGGGGGACGAGGGAGGTGGTGGTTTTCTTTTTTAATTTCTTTTTTAAATTTTTTTTGTTTTAATGAATTTAAAACTAATTTTTTTTATTTATTGTTTTTAAATGTTGTTTTAATTTCTTTTTTTAATTTTGTATTTTGGTTGTTTAAGTTTTTTTTTGAATTTATTTTATGTGTTTTAAAAAAAGCTTAAATTATTAATTTATTGTTTTTAAATGTTGTTTTAATTTTTTTTATTTTAATTTTGTATTTTGGTCGTTTAAATTTATTTTTGAAATTTTGTTTTATTTTGAGATGTTTTAAAAAAATTCTTTGTTTTTTTTAATTGAAGGTTTTTTATTCAAATTTGTTGAAATTTTTAAAATTTCTTAAATGTTAATTTTTTTAATTTTTTTTTTCTTGAAATTTTGAAATTAGTGTTTTATTTTGGGTTGTTTTTACAATATTTTTTGGATTAGCTTTTTATTTTTATTTTTATAAATTTACTTGTAAGTTTGTAAAAAAAAAAATGATTTTTTTTTAAAATTTGGTTATTTAACTTTTTTAATAAGTTTTGTTATTTGAATTTTCATTTTTTTGGTTTTTGACGTTGTTTTTTATTTTATTTTTAACCTCGAGTAAAAATGACAGTGATTTTAGAAGGTTCACTTTTCAATACGGAGCTTGATTTAAGGTTTCGACTACTATGATGTCATCCATCATTTCCATAAATTTGTAATTTTAGCCCCCCCAAAATGGGTGATACTGCGTTTCCTCCCTGATAAGCTCAAATATCATATTTTTTTTTTATGTTTTATGGTTTAATAGATGCTTTTATTATGAATAATATCATAAATTATTTATTTTATATGGAAAGAGTGGTCAAATAATTTCTTGAATAATTTGTGTTTAACTCAGTGATAGTTTTGTTTAGTGTTACTAAGAGATTTAATAAATACAATTTTAAATATAATACAATGATATAATAATGCCATTTTTTGAAAAAGTGTGCCATCGGTAGCATTAGTTTTCAATTCGGGGCTTGATTTTAAGGATTTTGTAAACAACAATATCGATTGTTTTGGTCCATTTCTATATTTTTAACCCCGAATCAAAAAGTGGTGCTATTGGTAACACCACTTTTTTATTCAGGGTTGTTTTTTGGTGTTTTTTATGCAAAAATATGAGTTTTTATGGCTAGAGTTCCTGTTTTGAGTATAAATTTCTCGTCAAGTTGTATAACTTGTTATACCCCCTCAACTCCCCTCCTCCCCTTACCCCTAAGGTAAATTTGATTTTTACCAAAATGCATGCTCGTTTTATCTCTACAAAACACGTGCACATTTTGGTTTTCATGGCACCTAGATAGGCGAGAAAGGTAAATTTGAAATTAAAAGAAACATACTTATGTTTCTTAGCACTAAGAACAAGCCTCGTCACATGTTCGGGTGTCATCACTCGTCCTATGTGTCCTCTTCAGACTTACCTTTAGGTTAACCAAACCTGTGGTATGGAATATGGTAAACCATAGCTAATTATACATCTAACCATTTTTCTGAATATGCCCGTGTTTAGCCATTGGTTACAGTATGCTGCACACCATCATTTTTTATGAAATTTTAGACACATATAGCATTCTTTTTGCAGGTTCCAAATATGTAATTTTTAAAAAGAATATATATATTTTTCTATTTTTTCTTATTTTTCTTGTGTCATGGCTCCTTAACAAAAAAAAAACACAATGTTAGTGTTTCATCCATAACTCCTCCGTTTCTCAACCATTTCGAAAAAAAATTGTATGGTGCACTAAAGGACGTTGACCTCTACATGCTATAAAAAACCGTTTTGAAATAATTGCATTAAGAGCTTCAAAGGATGCACCCACACATGGTGTACTGTTTTCGAGTTTCGATCACTTAGATAATTAAAACAAAAATTAAAAAATTATTAATTTTTTTGGGGGAAAATAGTGGTGCGCTAGTACTAGATGTTTTCTATATGTATACCAGTTTTTGGTAACTTGATTCCATCATTTAGGCACTCAAAGGATGCACCCACAAAAAAAATACCTTATAATTTGTCCAAAAAATAAAAAAAGTATATGCTAAAAAATATCAAACTTTAGATAGTTAAGAATATTTTCAATAGAAAAAAGTTACATACTTCGAAACGTCATTCAATTTCCTATGTTTCATTTTTTTTACTCATCACAAGATTCATAGTGTATGCGTCTCAAAATATCCATGTAAATTGATGGATGTTGTTTTTTCAGTTTTCTATTGCATCTAACGTGTGAGAAGAGACCCTCATTAGCTTGCACACACCCGTAAATACATGAATGCTTTTTTCACTGTAGAAGTTATGACCATTCTTGGGAACTAAATAAAAAGATGTTAATAATATGAGAATTTTCCATGACATTTTAAATTTTTGCAAGAAGTTCATGAGGCTTTAGTGTCGTATACATAAAAAGAATTTTGTGGATTATATACATACTAATAATAATTGAGTGTTATATATTTTTACTTAATTTTTATTTATTAATTTATTAGATTGCATTTTAGTTTGCATAATATTGTTTAATTACTTTGATTCCAAATTCATGATTACCCAAACACAACCATTGAGAATATTGGATAACTTTTTATACTAGTAACCCATTGAAAGCCTAATGTCACTATGCAAATTTGTTCCTATTATAACAATATTTTTTACCAATAACAAAAGTACAACCACAAAAATACAATATTTTTTATCAACCACAAAAATACAATTCTTGAATTGAAAATTACTTATGCATGATTTCTTACTTATGAATACAACTCTTGAATTGAAAATTACTTATGCATGATTTCGATTGATTCCCTTTTGACATTTAAATAACAAAATCACAACAATACAACTTCTGGATTGGAACAATACGTATGCAAACAAAAGGATTAACAAACTTAATATATCTATTGGGAGTGGTGATTAGTATTCCTTTCATGTAAATGGATAACTAAGTCTAAGCCATATTATGGTTAAAAAATAATTATTAAGTTGTTGAGTATAAGAGGTAGGATTCTTTAGTGTATAGGGAAAAATACCTTACTTTAAGGATAAGTTCAATGTGATGAAGATTAAACTTTGTAGAACTATAAGGAATGTTTTTGAATGTTTGTAATATTATCTTAATTGAATATGATAAAATAAAGAATAATGCACACAAATTAGTTGATGCAAATAAATGCGAAAGAAGAAGATAAATAAAATATAAAGTATTTTGGATGAGTTGATACAAGTAAAAGCCAAAGAAGAAGACAAATAAAGTATAGAATGTTTTGGATGAAACAAAAAGACATAAAGCTCAAAGTATAAACCATATTTAGGTAAGTAGAAAAAGATGAATAAAATATAAAATATTTTGGATGAGTTGACGCAAATAAAAACCAAAGAAAGAAGAAAAATAAAATATAAAATATTTTGGATGAAACACAAAGACATGAAGCCTAAAGTATAAACTATATTTGGGTAAGTAGAAGAAGATGTAGATACCATGTGGATTTGGAATTAAATTATCCCATGTAGTTGTATAAGGAGCTAATGAAGAAATATTGGTTAAATATTGAGTGAACATGATTTTTTAATTTATAAGAGAAAAATAATTATTAAATGAAGACTAAATGAAAACATATTATGTGGAAATTATTTATTTCATTAATACAACTAAGAAAATATAAAAACATTCATAAATTGGTTATTATTATAAAAATGCAATTCTATATGAAATAATATTTTTGTTTATAAAAAACACTAACTATTGGATTGGAAAAGGAGAGGTTATGCACAAATGGTTCAAGGGAGAAAAATGTACATGTACTAGTTATGAAAGTACCAACTTAAGAGAAGTTAAAGGTACACATGCATGATACAAGGAGAAAGGTAAAGAAACTACAATGATTATAAAATAATGAAAAAAGATGTAAAAAAAACTATTATGAAATGATGAAAAAACCTTAATAATAATTATAATATTATAAAACAATGAAAGTATTGGTGTATGAAAACTATTATGATAATTCAAATAAATAAATAAATATTATATTAAGTATATTATATTAAAATATTATGAAAATTAAAAACACTAGATTATATTATTTTTAATGTAAATTTAATAAATTTTATATTATTAAATTAAATTTTGAATTAATAAATTAAATTTTATTTTAATTTAAGTTATTACAAAATATTTAAACAATTTCAATATTAAATAATTTAGTTCTAATATAATTTTAAAGTTGATATATATTTCTTTTATATATATATAATAATAAATATTTTTTATTAATACATCTCTATATAGAAAATATACTAAGGAAACATGTCACTAATATTTCTTATTATCAATCTTTAAATGGTTCATTTTGGAGATGTATGATCTTGTAGATGAACAAGGGCAAAGTGTTGGTGTATATGACAAGAGGAAAATAAACATTTCCTCATTGTAAAGGGGCGATATTAGACTATGAATCCACACGACATATGATATACTAAGACAATGCCATAGGGAAGTGGTAAGACCTATATTCTTAAATATTTTATTTTAAATTTTGTGTAACTTTGAAAATATAAGAAAACATAAAAGAAAATAATTTGTAGTACTTAACCTACCTACTAAGTCTATGTTTATGGTATTAGGATATTAAGACACTTAAGAGTAGGTTAAATAAACTTGGTATAATGTATATTTAGGTAAAGTGTGTTTCTTTAGTATGCATATATATAATATGATAGTCACAATGTGTTTTGGACATAGAGTGATTTGAGGGTTCAGCCTCACCTTGATATTAATGGTCGTTGATCCATGACTTAACACTTAATTGGTCCATGATCTCTATTTCAAGAGCATGAAGGATAATTTGATTGATGA
The DNA here is from genome assembly GCA_027924585.1 of Larix kaempferi. Classification (NCBI taxonomy): domain Eukaryota; kingdom Viridiplantae; phylum Streptophyta; class Pinopsida; order Pinales; family Pinaceae; genus Larix; species Larix kaempferi. Next base: position 6,937,464 of record BSBM01000968.1, on the reverse strand, counting down.
TCGATTGTGAGAAGCTCTTTGTAACATTTCTACTCTTTGTAATATTTCTTTTTTTTTGCCATACGATGTTGTTTTTTTGATATGCAATATCATGATAGTTTCCCTATGGTTATATTCCAAGTCTAGATAAGTGTAGTGTCCCATAGTGTTTAGGAGATTTAGTTTCTACCGTTAGTCACCTGTTTTTTAATAGCTTTTAGCCACATGGAAATTCCGGTTGCCGAGAAAAATACTACTTACTTATATATATGTATTTTTTTTACTTCTTAATGGATATAACAGATGACGAAAAAATTGCTTATGTTGTGTCTTTGTATATATTTCTAGTGTGTTTGTGGGAAGAAAAAAAAATGCAAAAAGGCACACTCCATACATAAAAAAGCAATTTCCATATAAAGAATGCATGTAATATGAACAAAAAAATTGAAAATGTGATTTATTTCGAGCTCATTCCATTCCAGTCTAATAAAGATAAACACTTTAAACAGAAGAATGGCATGTAAACACCAACTTTCCCTAACTGCTTTTATATATGGACTGCCTCCAACACCATACTTTACTAACCTCAGTCGTCAGTGTTGTTCAATGAAGGAAATATCACACTAGTGCACGTTGTGAGAGTATCTGTTTTGACTGTAGAATAATATATCGGTAAACACAAATTAAACAAGACACGCGAGCGAATTAACTGCACTTGAAGCTAACAATAAATAATATAATATAATATAATATTAGGGATTTGTGTAAAAACTATACAATTTGGTTTTCATGGGAGGTTTTCACCAGAATCTAATGCTTTTATTTTGCAAAATCTGAATTTAATTGTGTTTTAATTTTGCAAAATTTGAATTTAATTGTGTTTTAATTTTGCAAAATATGAATTTAATTGTGTTTTAATGGCTATTTTGATGGTAGAAACGATTCAACACCATAAAAATCTACCAAAACACCCAAATTTTAAAAGTTTGAAAATCTTAACAAGATTTTTAAAATTTTGGAAAAATCAAATTTTCCAAATCGTAGAATACTTATAGATAAATAACCATGTTAGAGTCTAGATACATAGATAACTATGTTGGAGTTTAGAGAGTTTTGAATCCTAGGATATGTTGGAGATGTACCAGGTAGCAATGCAAAAGAGATAGCCCAATCTGAAAGGATTCAAATAATCCTACGCAAGTATTATCCTATCCTCAAATTGTTTGGTATAGCTAATTCTGACAGATATTAGGCCTCCGTTGGCACTTTGAGAGTAATTCAGGTGAAATTTTCCTCCTTAAGGAAAGAACTAAAGGTTAATTGCAAGTTAATGAAAGAAGAAAGAGAACAAGTAAAAATATGATCTATCTAAATCTAATTATAGGATGTGAATCCTTAGGGAAATTGGATCAAGGGATTGTGGTATTTATCACTCTGAAAAATGACAATTTAAATCAGATCTCATAATACCTTCTTTGATAAAATACAAAATAGTAAAAATTAAATCGGTTCTAATTCAAATATTTATATCATCTGTCTGTTCTAAAAAAAAGATATGTTAATTGTCAAATTACCATCTAAAACAAAAGGGACAATTCTGCAGTTACAAAAATATTGAATAAGATCATGTGAAACAGAGAAAATAATTTCATGTTACTTAATATTCATATGAATCATAAATGAAAAATCAAATACATATTCATATGATTATGATTATATAACCAAACAAAAGTAAATTAATGAATCAATGCAAGAAAACCCATACTCATCAAGAAAACTTGATTAAATAGATTACCAGAAAGAAAATATAAGAGAAGAATGACTGAATTTCATTAAAGCCTGTAAGAAATTAGATTACTCCATGTGTAGCAATATGTCTCCAGTTCTTTTCTCCACTGGTTCTCTCCCCTCTACATGAGATCCGAGTCTCTTTAAATAATAGTTACAATAAGTTACAGAAGAAACTGATTTCCCATGAAATTATGGATTACAAAATATTTGCTTAAGATTTACCAAGGGAATATTGCCACTTGGAAAAAAACATCCAAAAGATCATCAATATCGTGATATTGAGCATGTTCGAGCTGTATTTGAGCTTTGCAAAGGAAAGCTTCGATCTCCCTATTCTTTGCCTTTGAGCATTCTCGTAAAACACATTCACTTTCATCCCTAAAGAAATTGGTAACTCAAATAACTCTTTAATTTATTTTATATGAATGCGTGTGATAATGAGCTTAGGTGGAAGAAGATTTTCTATTTGATTCATAACAGGGAAATTTGATAATCCCAACAGATTATCAAAAACAAACCAATAAAACGATGAAGAAAAACAAGAATACACGGCAAGGTTAAAATGATAATGACACTTGTTTTGCAGAAGGTAAAATCAAAGCGTGAGAATGGTAAAAAGACACTACCTTTGCTTGGTAACCAAATTATTCCAAGACACTACCATCATCGATACCTGCAAATCATGAATGGATCGACCTGTGATAGGATCTTCCAACTTCCAACAAATAATTGAAAGTCATCTCCCTAGTATGATGGCTAGATGTGGAGATGTCATTCCACCAAATATCTATGATCATGATAGGTTGGCTTGTAATAAGACCTCCTATATTTCAATTCAAAATTATTTAGGTGTATTTTATTGAATTCAAAGATGACTGAGATGGGAATCAAAATAGTGAAAAGAAGCACAAGATTATAATAAATTACTGTCAAACACTAATGGAACATATGACAGGGAAACCAGTTACTCTTATGGATTATTCATCAAATGAGATGTTTATAAAATGGTGGTTCAACAGAGAAAGGATAAATCTACAATCTGCATGAATTACTTGCTAGATTTTATAGGGAAAACATCTTTAGGTATAGACCAAGTAAAGTACAATCTATCATGTCTATCCTAAATCTTTCCAATTCAATTTATTTGAGATGAACTACCCCATCATCTCTGGCAAAAAATGCTCCATTATTGACACATCTTAAAAGGGAAAAATAAAAATGAAAAAGAAATAAAAGAAATCTTATGTACACATAATCAAATTCTTACCTCAAGCAAAATATTTCTTCAGAAGCTTAATGTTTACTGGATAAGTTCCAAGAAAAACCTCCAGTGTCTGTAATCGGATAGTACCAGGGCCAAGTTTTTCTACAATAAGAAATGGTCGTATCCACAAGCATTGAAACTTAGTTTAATCATTTTTTTCTTTATGTTTTTTGTCCCATTTTAATACCAAATCCACTACTTGAAAATCCCTTATGGTTGATGATTTCTCATCAAACCAATTTTTGACCAATTGTTGGTGTTGGTATAGTTTGTTTTTGGACTTCTCCCTCTCTTCTTCCAGTTTAAGCAATGAATCAATTATGTTTTGAAGAGGAGGAGAATCATCATGTTGTAATGATTGGGACAATTGTAATGAAGGAAGTAAAGATTCGAAGGCAAAATAGCTTCCTTGCCATAAAAAAAACAGTAAGGGGAGTTACCAATAGCATCTTTTGGAGTTACTCGATCTACCGAGAGAGAGTTATAGAGTCAAGAGTATGCCAATTTTTATGATGAATGGCCACATTTTTCTTCAATATATTTACGAGATTCTTATTTGAAGACTCAGCCAGTCCATTCCCCCGTGGGTAATAATTGGAAGAGTATTCGAGCTTGATTCCTTTCTCCAGGGCATATTGAGAAAGGTCAATGGGTGAGAAATATGATGTGTTATCAAAAACTAAAAATTTAGGAACCCTAAACCTAGTGACAATGTTAATTTCAAGAAAATATATCACTTGATTTGTATTTGCAACCCTAATGGGAACTAATTCTACCCATCTGGTAAAGTATTCAGTTGCAGTCAGGATATATCAGTGTTGTAATGAAGAAGCACGGGTTATAGGACCAAAAAAATCTAATACCCACTGCTGAAAGGGAAACTGAACAGTGACTAGTTGAAGGGGGGAGGCTGATTTCTTGTATTTATGAGCACTCTTTTGACACTTTCTAGCAAAGGCATGTGCATCTTTAAACAAAGTTGGCCAATAATAACCATCCCATAATATTTTATGAGTGGTAGTTTCTCCTGCATAATGTCCTCTAGCAGGTCCTGCATGCAATTGTAATAATATATTATTAGTCGAGTTGCTTTATCAATACATCTCAGAAAAACTCCATCATAATTCCTCCTAAAAAAAACATTATCGATTAATTGATAAGGGGCATTTTTTAACCTCAAATCTCTACATTTCTTGAAGTCTAAAGTTTGAGGAGAAAACCCTTGTGTAAGCAATAATTTAATATCATCATACCATTTGGATGTAGAGGAAGAAATCACATTTACAATATACTCAAAAGCACCTTCCTCTTGGTTCCATTCAAGGTGTTCTTGTTGAGGATCATTGGATTGGGTGACAAGTAAACACAACCCTTGTCCCTTGACAATCTTAGCAGGATTTATCTAAATCATATTCCTAAAGGACAATCATCCAATGGGAACACTTTTCACCAAGTTCCTTCTAGATTAAGACATTGTGTATTGATTCATAAGGAACAATTATTTCAGTCTTTGACTTTAAGAGATATGGCCTAAAATGTTTTACAGATTTGTAAACTAAGTAAGATTGCTTATCAATTTTAGAATAGTTCATTTCAATACCTTTGAATGTAGAACTCATAAAATAAATGGGAATCTCAATGTATTCAACATGTTTCTGTGTTAACACAACAACATAAGACAAGTCAGTGGCGAATGTATAAAGAATAAAATATTTTGTGAAATCTGGCAACATTAATGTAGGAGCTTCTGCGATAGCTTTTCTGATTTTAGCAAAAGAGTCTCTTTGAATATCATACCACTTAAAATGGGAATCCTTTTTAATTAGATCCTGTAAAGGTCTCACTATATGAGCAAAGTTTGGAACAAACCTTCTGACAAAATTTATCTTCCCTGGAAAAGATTGCATATATTTCCTAGAAATCGACAATCCGATTTTAGAAATGGCATCAGTTCTCTCAGGATCAATAATCATACCATGTTTAGAAACTATAAATCCAAAAATTTTACCTTATGCCACTGTAAATATGGACTTCTTTGATTTCAAATAGATACCACACTTCCAACATCTTTCAAAAATCTGTCTAAGAGAAGATAGATGATCATGTCTCTTCTTAGAATAAATAGTTATCTCATCAAGATAAACTACCACATAATTATGCATCAAGCCCTTGAAAGCTATGTCCATATCTATTTGGAAAGTAGCACCTGCATTGATTAACCCAACAAACATTTTTCTATAAGAAAAAGTTCTCCAAGGTGTTCTAAATGCAGTTTTGAGTTGATCAGAATGAGTAACCAAAACTTGATTGTAACCAGAGAAACCATCCAGTAAAGAAAACATTTCTACACCTGCAACCTTTTGTAATATTTGTTCCATCGGGGGAACATAATAATTTTCTTTTTCGGATGCCTTATTTAAATTCCTGAAATCCACACAAAGTCTTATTTCCCCATTCTTTTTGCGAACATGGACTATATTAGCTACCCATTGTGTGTGTCTGACCAAAAATATGATTCTTGCTACAAGTAATTTCTCTAATTATTTCTTAATCGACGTTTCTAGGCTAATATGCATTTTCCTTAGCTTTTGTTGATATGGTTTGACCCGAGGTTTCATATGAATGTTATGCTAGATGATTTTAGTGTCAAATGTTTTAAGATCATCATAAGTCCATGCAAAAGCATCTTTGAATTCCTTGCATAGTTTTATGTAAGCCCTTTTTCATTAGGTGAACAATCAATCCCAAGGTTAATCAATTGAGGGTTCTGCTCAGTTCCTAAGTTAACAGGATGGTAATTCAGAGAAGAACTATAAGTTTTGCAATTGGTATCATTTTTGAATTTATCCTACAAATAATAAAATTTATCTAAATTAATTATTGATTTGGGGATTAAGTTAGATGGAAATTGTGGATCTAACAAGGATTTCTCATGTTCAACTTCATCAATAGATATGTCTTTAAAAGTGTATTGAGCTGTTAAGAAATCTAAGATTTTGTGATCATCATCAAATACCTTCTAGTTGGTAACATTATCTGGAATTGAAGGTCTGTACATCAACTCAATGGAAAAAGTATCTAGGGATAAACCCTCAGGGGGAATTAGTCTGGAAGCAATGTTTGCTAACAGATCAACAACAAAGTTATGTTATCTAGGAATATACCTAATATTAAATGGTTTGAAAAAATTAGTTAAGCGTTGGACTTGCTTCTGATAGTTTATCAAACAAGGAGATATGCAATGGATTTTATTTCTAACTTGTTTAACAATAATCTCGAAATCTCCATAGCATTCTATAACTTGAGCACCTATTCCAATTTCTTTTCTGAGACCCTGAACAAGAGCTTCATATTCAACAATATTATTTGTACACTCAAATTCCAACCTACAAGTAATCATAAGCTTGGTTCCTTTTGGATCTATCAATACACACCTTGCCCCAACACCTTCCTTAGATTTAGAACCATCGAAAAACAAAGTCCAAGAATCTACTCCTATTCTAAAATTGGTGTTTACATTATATACATTGTGTACAATTGTGCCAGAAAAAGGAATAAAAGTGTAATTACAATTTGAGATTGACTTTCAATATTTTCAATGGGTGAAACATTAGCAGGCAAATTCCAAAAAAATGTGTCAAACGTGTAATGTTCAATATGTGTGCGGAAATAAACATCAAGCTCACTAGGATCATTTAGATATGTCACTGTCTATCTCATGTATGGTTCCCCATTGATTTTAATTTTATTGGGTTTACCGTTATATGGTAGCCATAAATGAGACCAATTCAGTAGCAAAGTATCCCTTCAATTTATTTGACCAATATTTGCTTAGCCACATGACATAGGCTTCGAGAATATCAGTAACTGCAATTTCACTTTTCTGATGGATTCTAGGATCAGTAGATAATGTGATAAGGACATCTTTCATTTCTCCTACTACCCTGACTCTTGATATATCAATTTGGACAATATGGGTAGGAGAAGGTTCCCAAGAGACATTAAGCTTCTTACAACTTGAAAGAGGCACGACGTTGGTTGAAGCACCAGAGTCTATCATGCAATTATTTACATTCCTATTAAATATCTAGAAAGTAAGCAGAAAGGGAAGCGTATGCTTCCCAGATGGGTTTTTACCACTTGGTTTTATAGGGGTTTCCAAACTGTTATTTTGAACTTCGATAGATTTATTAAGAGTAATGATTTTGGGTAAGGTTTCCCTCATGAAAGGTATCTTAAGGAGTTCAAATAAATAAATATTATCCTTCATATTTTTGAGATCTTCAACCACGTTATATTCAATTTCAGGGATGACTACTTCCTTTTGCATTGTAGCTTTACCTTTGTTGGGGTTGTATGGTGGTGGAGATTCCTGTGACACTTTCCCTTTACTATGGGTGTTGTAAGGATGTTGTACATTATATACTATTTTTGGTTCACATTCTTCTTCAATCAAAGGTAATTCAATGAGATAATTGATTGTATTAATATGCTGATCTTTCTCTTCATCAAGACATTCAGATTCCTCAGTATCTTGCTTTCTAGGGATTTCCTTGTTATCATTAGGGATGGTTTGTGACTCATTGACTAGAGCTCTGCAAACATAATATAGTTCTTCTGCAGACAATCCCTCATCGGGGGTGGGAAGAGTTTAATTCTAGGGAGGTTGATAAGGCCTTCTAAAAGGTTGTCTTACAAATCGTCTATTATTAGATTGACCCTCAGTATTTTTTTCCCTTAAGTCTACCATCTCATTTGATATATTTTGCAAAAAATTCTTTATACTATACATATCAAAAGGATCTTTGTTTTGTAGGGAAGGTTTAGGGATTTTCTTTCTTTTTACGAGATGTGGAAGGTTGATATGCTTGAACATCTCGATTATCCTTCAGACCAAACATATCCTTCTCTACTGATATTGCTTCAGTGAAATCTTCTTGAAGGTTTTTTTTTATGTGCTCTTTTGACCCACATAGCAATAGGTATGGGTAGACCTTTATCATAGTAGGCCACCAGTGATTCTTCACCTCGAAGAACATTATGGGGAATCTTATTTTTTAAAGAGGAGAACCTTTGGTTAAAGTCTTTGACCCTTTATTTCCCTTTAATTTTTAATGATGACAAATCCATGACTAGATCTTCACGGGTTCTATCATCCCCAAATTTTTCAAGAAATAAGGTTTCAAAAACAGTCCAGGAAGTGATGGACCCAACTGTTAAGGAGAAGTACCATGTGGCAGATTTTCCTTCAAAGGTGTAAGGAAATAACCTACAAACCACATCTTCATGTACAACATTTTCGAGTCTAATGGCTTGCATAAAAGTCTTGATATGATCATCTCCCGGTGTTTTATCATCAAGATTAAATTTAGGGATCCTCTTCTTTGGATCTTTGGGTAGTCTATGTTGATCCTCAGAAATGAACACATCATCTTGATCTAACCATGGCGTATTAGGATGATTTTCCATTAGGCTTTTTAATAGTGTAGAAGAACTTGAAGATGAATCATTTTCATATGACTCCTCTAATGATGATGAATATGAGGAAGGAGATGATGGAGGTGGACCCCCTAATACTATCTTGGGTTGTGGATTATCATCAGGTTGAGTTGTCGTTTCAAACAATGGATTGTTTCTAGGTTCAGGAAATAGTTATTGACTGACTGTGTTTTGATTTTCAGTATCAATCTGTAAATTGTTTATGGGATGTTGTTGAGACAGTGATTGCCTCATGTTCTTGGTAGACTCAGTCCTATATTCTACTATGGAAGTGAGACCTTGAGTAATTTGTATCAGTTGATCAAGAGTTAAAGGTCCTCTTGTTGGTGAAGCAAAAATAGTCTCAGGTCTTCTGATCTCTTGTACGTTTACAGGAGCAATGGGGACTATATTTTGAGTCTCAGTTTATGGGATAGTCGATGTGGATGCATCTGTTTGAATTCTAGTAACGATCGATGTTCTAAAAGAAGGAGGTTTGCTCATATTTCATTTAGGCATGACTAATCATGGCCCTCATTCTAGCGCCATTTGTTGAATCCTAGGATATGCAGGAGATGTCCGAGGTAGCAACACAAAAGAGATATCCCAATCTAAAAGGATTCAAATAATACTACGCAAGTAAATTATCCTATCCTCAAATTGTTTGGTATAGCTAACTATGACAGATATTAGGCCTCCGTTGCCACTCTCAGAGTAACTTAGGTGAAATTTTCCTCCTTAAGGAAAGACCTAAAGGTTAATTGCAAGTTAATGAAAGAAGAAAGAAAACAAGTAAAAATATGATCTATCTAAATCTAATTATAGACTATGAATCCTCAGGCAATCAGATCAAAGGATTGTGGTATTTATCACTCTTACCAATGAAAATTTAAATCAGATCTAATAATACCTTCTTTGATAAAAGAAAAAATAAAAAGAATTAAATTGGTTCTAATTCAAAGATTTATATCATGTGATTGTTCTGAAATAAGATATGTTAATTGACAAATTAACATCTAAAACAAAAGGACAATTCTGCAGTTACTTAAATAGAAAATAATTTCATGTTACTTAATATTCATATGAATCATAAATGAAAAATCAAATTCATATTCATATGCTTATGATTATATAACCAAAGAAAAGTGAATTATTGAATCATTGCAAGAAAATCCATACTCATCAAGAAAACTTGATAAATAGATTACAAGAAAAGATAAAAGAAGACTAACTGAATTTCATTAAAGGTTGTAACAAATTACAATACTCCATGTGCAACAGCATGTCTCGAGTTCTTTTCTGAGTGGTTTTCCCACCCTCTACATGAGATGCGAGTCTATTTAAATAATAATTACAATAAATTACACAAAAAACTAATTTCCCAAGAAATTAGGGATTAGAAAATATTTGTTTAAGATTACCAAGGGAAGATTGCCACTTGGAAAAAAACATCCAAAAGATCATCAGTATCTTGATACTGAGCATGTTAGAGCTACACTTGAGATTTGCAAAGGAAAGCTTCGATCTCCCTCTTCTTTGCCTTTGACCATTCTCGTAAAACACATTCACTTGCATCCTTGAAGAAACGTGTAACTCTCTTTAATTTCTTTTATATGACCTTGTGTGATCATGAAATTAGGGGAAGAAGATTTTCTATTTTATTCATAACAGAGAAATCCGATAATCCTAGCAAACTATAAAAAACAAACCACTATGAATAAAAACCATAATCCACGACACAGTAAAAATGATAATGACAATTGTTTTGTGGAAGGTAAAATCTACGCCTGAAAATGGTCAAAAAAACAAAATCAATCCGGTGTATTTAAAACCTAAATAATTCAAGTCATTAACTAAATTAAAACAAAACCGTAGATCTAAAAATAACCAACCCTTGAGATTAAAAAAAAATAATGTGAAAAAGAAATGGGGAAGTAGAAAGTTGGAAGTGATTTTCAAAATTTAGCAATTTCATCCTCCTACAATCAGCAATGGGATGCGGAATTGTGGAAATTCAGAATCAATTTTAGGGAGATGAAAATATGAAAATGTCATTCGCAATTTTAATCCGTAATTATGAATGTGGGATTGAGGAAATAATTGAAGAAAATTTATAGTTCCTGTAATCCGGGAATGTGGAAATGCGAACCAATATTAAGAAATCGAGAAGTGGAAATGCTACCCACAATCCGCAATTTGAATGTAGGAGACCTGGAAATGTGGAAGTAATGCTAAAAATGTATGGTTTCCGCTATCCGCATCGGCTAAGTCGAAAACGTGGAAATACGTAAATGCTGGACTAAGGAAGGAACTTCCGGAATGATTAATGGATAATTTAAGGTCTCCGCATTCAGCAAAATATAGGAAATAGAGTCATTCAAAATTCTATCATTTATTTTTTGACTTCCACAATCCCCAATGCGAAATGCAGAAGCAAAAATTCAAACATTAAAATAGGCATTTCCCGAATCCACATTCCGTAATTTTTATAAAGGAAATGTAAATAAAATTTTGTGGAAACAAACAAACAAAAATGGTTTTCACTCAAATATTTTAAAGTGGGAAGCAAATGATAATTGACCAAAAATAATTTATTGAAAACCCTTGAACTATCGTAATAAAGGTAACAAGCCTCTAAATTACTTAAATCATCTCTAAACTCCGGCTCTCATTTCTTTCGAAAATGGGATGTGTTATGCGAGCGACAAAAAGCTCAACAAAGCACCCTCACAAAGCTTTTCATGCTGCTTTTCTGAGGATGGTTGGATTCCACCTGAAATTGGGACCCTCTAAATTCTAACACAGTTCTTTATCTAGAAATCTCTATATGTGGAAGCAGAGTTCTTTATCCAGAAATCTCTAACTGTGGAAGTTCATTCTCAGTAAATAATATCCATTTTATATTCATTCATAAGTTATATGCAAGCAATAAACTTGAGCCTCGTACAGAATATTTGCTTTCGTTCTGAAAAACTGGCAAGAAGCTTTCATCCTATTCCCAGAACTAACAAATATCGATGTAATATGTAAGGTAAAAAATGATATATAGACTGGACTACAATGTATTCCTCAAACTAGCATTATTGCAATATGTAACCTCAAGAGGGATAAGCTAGACTACAATGTGTTCCTTAAACTAACATTATTGCATGTAAGCTAAGGAGGGGCACACTAAAATAAATACTAAGTGCATTGGAAGTGATTGAAATGGAGAGAATAGAGTTTTTCAAGGTCAAGATGAATGAAAAGAATCTAGGAAGAAAGACAGATCGGCTGTAAAACATGGAGGATTCGGATGAATATGTGTGGGCTTGTCACCACAAGAGAAAGAAGAAGTCCGAGAGCTATAATATATATTAAGCTGAGAGGAGTACCCCCATTGTGAAGGAATTATATTTTTTTTTATGTTGTGAAATTTTGGAATAATTTTTTACCATTATAAAATCTGCTCTGATCAACCACGAGAGGCATGCAATATCTGTATCTTATATTAAGTTTTCTCGTCATAAAACTTCCCCTGAATACTCAGTCGGCCTCGGCCTTCATTGCTAAGTCAGATTCAGAAAACAATTAATTTTATTAAAATCACAGCACTTAAAAAACCAAAAGAAAGGAAAAGAAGTTGAAAAAAACTGAGGCCAGTAGATTTACCCCACAGACAGTCATGGCAGAAGCTAGTTTGTTACAGACATTGCCACCATTTTCGTTGTGTTTTGCCCCTGTCATTGTGCTTATGATGATGGCCTTGTTTGGCCGGGCAACACATTGCTGAGTATATAGCAGTACGTACGAGCAGCCGTTCATCCAGGTAGAAAGCAGGGAGTGAACTGGAAGAAAGCATACAGACTGAAACCACCAGTGCTTTAATGCTGCTTCTCTTCTTAAACCCTAAAGCATCAGCAGATTAGCTACTAACAGTCAAAGTTCCTCACGTAAATAAAATGCTATCAGTGATCACTGATCATGACAAAGCAGTATAGTAATTAATGCAAGATACAGCTCCGTAGAAGTCATTCTGCAAGCATTTCGTCGGTATTTATGACCAATAAATCGCTGGGTTGTGAGCCAACAAGGGGTTGGAATGAGAGTATTCCAAAAGTTGGAACCGATTTTTTTTTATGATTTCGAAAAAATCTGTCTTAAAGTTTTAAAATTTTTGGTTACAATTCTTAAACTATGAAATTTTGAGTGATTTGGTGGTTTGGTGGTTTTGGTTAGTGTTAAATTTGTTTTTATTCTTAAAATGGTTATTAAAATATTGTTAAATTCATATTTTGCAAAATAAAAAAGTCTAATAAAATGCATAGCATTTTTATGGATGGGCAAGTTATCCACCAAATGGTTTTTTAGTATAATTATATTTTTCCATAATATTTATAACGAAATGTGTCTATATCTAAGAATTTGGGGTGGGCTATCATGTGTGCTTTTCCTAAATTGAAGGAGGATGGGACAAGTGTACCCATATTAATTTTATAGTGGTAGTTCAAAATTCTAAATAAACAATTATATATATATATAAAATATAAAAAGTCAATCTAAACTTTATAGTTCTCTAACCATAAACATTTTGGAGTTCCAACAATTTACATTTTGCATTTATAAATTTTATTTTTATATTTTATTTTAATATGAAATATGATATTTATGAGTAAAAGTTATTAACAACTGATTGTTACTTTTATGTATACTAATATTATAGTTAGATTATTTAATTTAAGTGGTTAGCATATTTTTTTTAATATTGATATTTTTATTTTTCTAGTTTAGTTTGTTTGATGTTTAATTAGTTTGATTTCAAATCCAAATTACCACACACTAAAAAAAACTAAGAGTGTTTGATGATTTTTCGGTCCATTTCTTTGAAAAAACAATGTATGTAGTTTATATTGACAAATAGATTAATAGATTGATTCTCAATTTCAATTAATTTAGTTTTCTTGGATTGCAACGATAATGTGTCTTTATATAAAAATTTGTTCCCATTTTGATAGTTTTTTAACCTACGACAAAAATACAATTTTTGAATTGAAAGTTGTTTATGCATGTTTTTTATTGGTTCCTTTTAATTTTTTCCAAAGTTTCCAGAGGAATACAAATTTTGGATTGGAACAATAGGTTTGCATTGTTTTGATAGGTAAGGTGTTTAGAAAATTTTAACATGGATGTGAACCAATGGTGAATTCAGATGGCAAGGGATCCCATCAAATAAATATTAACAAATAAAATCAAATTTGAAAGAGGTCACGTTTTATGTAATTGAAAAGGAGAAGTAATAGAATTACAATCTATTGAAATTTACTATGGTCATGTTGTATGTAATAGTTGGAAAAATGATATACCTTGGAACAATTGAAAAGGAGAAGCAATATAATTACAATCTATGTAAGTTTATTATGTCCATCTATGTAAGTTTATTATGTCCAGTGTTGTATGTAATAGTTGGAAAAATATATATCTTAGAGCAATTGTATATTTTTCAAATGGAAATGTTTTTTAATTAATTTTGAAGATGAATTAGGGAAAAATGTTGGGTGTATATGACAAGAGGTAATTAAATCTTTCCTCGTTGTAAAGTGATGATAGTAGACTATGAATCCACATTACATATAACATACTTATACAATGTCATATGTAAGTGGTGAGGCCTATGTCCTTAAGGGTTTTATTCCAAATTTTGTGATAAACGTTGGAAATACAAGAAATTATAGAAGTAAAGAACTTGTAGTACTTAGCCGACCTACTCAGTCTATGTCAGGCTAAGTCTATGTACAAGTAGCATCATTATGTAAGTCCATGAATATTTTTGGTTAAAACATTGGTCGTAAGAGTTATGACCATTCTTGGGAGCTAAATAAAAATATGTTAACAATGTGAGAAGTTTCCAAGACATTGTAATTTTTTTGCAAGTTTATGAAGCTTTAGTGACATATACATACCAAGAATTGTTGTCTCAAAGTTTGTGGATTTTGTAGATTATATACATATCAATAATAATTGAGTGTTATCTATAATATATATATATATATATATATATATATATATATATATATATAAAATCAAAGTTCCTTTATTAATGTATTATATTACATTTTAGTTTCTTTAATATTTGAAGGATGGAGACAGAGATAAACACAAAGATTATGCAGAATGAGCTACAACTCTTCAATCTTTATTCATAAACGGAAGATCAACTAATGCATTACAAACCAAAACTGAATGTGTATTTAAAACACTTATGGAAACCCTAAAAAGTCTAACCTAACTTTTTCATGTTGTTGCATGTTTTATTAATTAAACTTCTAAATAGTAACTAAAGTAAAAGCTAAAGTTAAAGCTAAGCTAACAGAAGTAATTACTATTTCTAACACTCCCTCTTAATTACTACTACTGATTACTGCATATTTTACAATGCCTAAATTATCTCTATGGGTTTCAAAAATTTCTTTTGCCAATGGCTTTGTGAATATGTCAGCCAATTGGTCAATCGATTTACAATGCTCAACATGAACTTCACCATTGTTCACAAGTTCTCTTATGAAGTGATATCTGGTATCAATGTGCTTGTTTTTCTGGTGAAAAACATGGTTCTTGGATAGAGCGATTGCTGAATTGTTGTCAAAATAGATTGTTGTTGACCTCCTTCTTGTTTCTGTTGAAGACCTTCTAAAACTCTGCGTAACTAGACTGCTTGACATGCTGCTGATGTTGCTGCTACATACTCTGCTTCTGCTGATGAAAGTGTCACAATGGGATGCTTCTTGGATGCCCATGAAATCATCCCTGGTCCAAGATGAAAAACATGACCGAAAGTGCTCTTCCTGTCGTCCACACTTCCTGCAAAATCACTGTCAGTGAAACCTGTCAAAACATCATACTCAGTGCTTGAGTATAAAATTCCATAGCTTGAAGTCCTTGCAACATATTGTAAGATCCTTTTTCCAACTTGCCAATGCGAGTCTTTGGAAGACTCCATTAACCTAGAAATCAAGCTGACAGAAAACATAATATCTGGTCTCGTAGCTGTGATATACATGAGACTTCCTACAAGTCTCTTAAACAATGTTGGATCTACTTTGGGAATTTCATCTTCTTTGCTCAAATTTGCACCTGTTGCCACTGGTGTAGGTGTCGATTTGTAATTAAGCATTCTGAATCACTTAAGAACTTCATTAGCATATTTACTTTGAGAAATAAATATACCTTTTTCTGACTGTTCTACCTCCAAGCCAAGAAAGAACTTCATTAATCCAAGGTCTGTCATCTCGAACTCTTTCTTCATAGCTTCCTTGAACTCATCTACTGACAGGTCACCTATAAAAATTATATCATCAACATATAAACAAACTATCAAAATATGTCCTTGTTGATTTACCTTTGTGTAAAGTGTCGATCCGCTGCTGCTTCTGCAGAAACCATTTTTGATCAGATAAGAATCAATTCTACTGTACCAAGCTCTTGGAGCTTGCTTGAGCCCATATAGAGCTTTCTTAACTTGTAAACTTTCTCTTCATGTTCTTTGATTTCATACCCATGTGGCTTCTCCACATAATTTTCTTCTTCAAGAATTCCATTCAAGAATTCTGACTTGACATCCATCTGATACACTTTCCATCTGTTCTGGGATGCTATTGCTAGGACTTCTCTTACTGTGTCCAATCATGCAACTGGTGCAAAATTTTCTCCAAAATCAATTCCTGGTTGTTGCGAGAAACCTTTTGCTGCTAACCTTTCCTTATACCTATCAATCTCACCTTTTTCATTGAGTTTGGTATTATATACCCACTTCACACCAATGGGTTTCTTATTTGTTTGGAAAATCAACTAGATCCCATGTACCATTTCTCTCAATGGAATCTATCTCTTCATCCATAGCTTTTACCTAATGCTCTTCTTTTACTGCCTCTTCATAAAACACAGGTTCACTAGCAATAAAAGCATAATTGGTATTTGTATCCAATTCATCATAAATATCTTCCAATCTTCTAGTCTTTCTATTACTGTGATTAGATTCATTACCTGATTGCGGACTTGATTCTTCACCTCGAACTGAGTTTTTAAGTGTTCTTGCTGGAGTATTTGCTACTGGTGAAGATGCTACTTGATCCTGTTGTCCAATCAGCTCCTCTTCTTCTTCATCTTCTGGTTGGGGTGTTGCAGCTCCCACAACTTTGTCTATGGTTCCATCCCATGAATCTTTCTCCTTGAACAACACATCTCTGCTGAAGATAACCTTTTTGGTAATAGGGTTATACAATTTGTAGGATTTAGATTCTTCACCATATCCAAGAAAGATACATTTCTCACTCCTTTCATCTACCTTTTTTCTTAGTTGTTTAGGAACATGAGCATAAGCAATGCAACCAAATATTTTGAAATGAGAAATATTACAACTCATACCTGTCCATGCTCCCTCTGGTACTTTGTTCTTCACAATTTTGGTGGGAGATCTGTTTATCACATGAATAGCACAAGCCACTGCGTCTCCCTAAAAATAATGGGACAAGTTTCTTCCTTTCAACATGATCCTTTCCATATTCATGATGGTTCTGTTTTTGCATTTTGCAACACCGTTATGTTGAGGTGTATATCTTGTAGTAAATTTCCTCTTGATTCCATGATATTTGTAGTAATCATGAAATTCCTTTGAGTCATACTCTCCCCCTCCATTTGATCTCAATACTTTGAGTTGATAACCACTATGTTTTCCAACCAGAGCCTTAAATTCCTTGAACTTGACAAAAGTTTCAGACTTCTGACGAAGGAAATACACCCATGTTTTTCTAATGAAATCATTAATAAATTTAAGAAATAACAGCTTCCACCAATTGACTATTTCTGCATTAGACCACACAGATCAGTATGAATAAGTTCTAGATTTGCATGTGCCCTTCGAGACATACCTTTAGGGAAGCTATCCCTCTGCTGCTTTGCAATGATGCAACACTCACAACTGTTTGTTGGCTCCTTCATAGGGGGTAGTCCTTTTACCATCCCTTTCTACTGCAACAACTTGAGACCACCAAAG
Organism: Larix kaempferi; assembly: GCA_027924585.1. Taxonomy (NCBI): domain Eukaryota; kingdom Viridiplantae; phylum Streptophyta; class Pinopsida; order Pinales; family Pinaceae; genus Larix; species Larix kaempferi. The sequence continues at coordinate 6,919,924 of BSBM01000968.1, read as the reverse complement.
TAAAGATGTCCATATCTGAAATGCCATAACCAATAATCATCCATGCATGTGGATTTTTGAACAAAAGAGCTTACCTTGCTACTGCAATTCATGACTAGTGGATACATCTTGTTGCTAGTCACTTGTGATTTGATGATCAAATGTCTATTTGGGGGATTGTCATAGATTTCACATTCTAATCCATCAAAGACAAGTCTGTATTTCTTTTCAGTAAGTTGCCCAATGCTAAGCAGATTATGGTTCAATCCTGGAGCATAATACACATCTGTGATTGTCTTTTGTTGGCCTTGTTTGGTTAGAATGTTGACCACTCCTTTTCCAAGAACTGGAACTACCTCATCCATGCCGACTTTGATCTCTATCTTCACTGATACATCTAGGTCTGCAATTAGACCTCTATCACCTATCCTATGGTTACTGCAACCACTATCACCTATCCTATGGTTACTGCAACCACTATCTAAAAGCCAAATTCCCTTTGGGATTTCGTGTGCAGCATGACATGTAAGAAATGACATATATTCTTTATTATCAGAGGTATTAGTCACATTAGCATTCTGTTTTTCCTGATCAGCCTTTTTCTTTCTACATTCATGAGCATAATGGCCAAATTTACTGCAATAATAACATTTAATATTAGATTTATCTGACCTTTTTTGTCGTAGTTCCTGCCTTCATGGTTATGATTGTGATCTTGATCTTCCTTTCCATTACTTCAGCCACCTCTGCCTCTTCCTCTTGATCCTCCTCTGCCTCTGCCTCTTCCTCTACCTTTTGAGAATGAGACTTGTGCTTTGAAAGCACTCTCCAGAGAGGACTCTTCATTCGTGTTGATTTTGGATTCGTATGATAGTAGAGATCTGGTCAACTCATCTATAGAGAGAGTAATAAGATCCTTTGCTTCTTCAATCGCTGCAACTTTCAGATCAAATTTGTCGGGTAGGGATTTTAGAACCGTTTCAACCACCCTTTGATCTTCGATCTTTTCACCATAGGTATTCAGCTGATTAACAATCCCCATGCCTTGGGTCATGAAAGAATCTATTGAGTCTGATTCTTTCATCTTCAGATCTTCAAAATCTCTTCTTAGGTTTTGGAGTATAGTTGTTTGTACCTTACCAACACCCTGATAACTGGTCACCAAGGTTTCCCATGCTTCTTTGGCATGTAATGAAGCTAGTATCTTTGGAAATACGTTGTTATCTAAAGCGTTCATTATGTGATGCAGTTCCTTTGCATCCTTCTTCCTGTGAATTCGCAAGAAATCCTTTTCTTTGTTTAATAGGGCTTGATAAGTTACATCATCTGCTGGTTCGGAATAACCATTTACGACATATTCCCACACATCTTCTGATCTGAGATAAACCGCATCCCCGTGGCCCAAACATCATAGTCCTTTTTCCCTGTAAGAGGAGAAATCTGAGATTGATTGTTGCTGCTAGAAGCCATAGACATTGCAGAGTCTTTCACTGGCTTATTAAAAAAAAGTCTCCTTCCTTTTGTTTTTTGAAATGACTCCGCTTCACTTCCTTAAGAATAAAAAGACTTTTGTAAAAAAAATCTCTTCTACTCTTGTAAAAAAAATCTTACTTAAAGCATCTCATGAAAAAAAAAACTTCGTGAAAGTAAACAAAAATCACTCTCATGGAATAATGAAAAATTATTCTTGGAGAAATTTTCGCTAGTCTTCTCGAATTTTCGCGCCTTGGCCTATAGAGAGGCCTCGAAAATTCCCAACTTTTTTATTTCAAAAGTTTTCTCTTTATTTTCTCACCTCTATGCAAGGGAGGGGCGCGAAAATTTCAGCAAATATTTTTGTTTACAAATTTCTTCAAAGCTACGGCTTTGGCTTCTCTGAAACTTTCACCATCGATCTTCTTCCAAACAAAGGTACAATATTAAAACATACTATATATATATGTGACCAATGCTTTTGAATATATACATAAGTATAGAGAAAGTAATAATGTCCTCATAATTGAATATGATAAAATAAAAGAATAATGGAAAAAAATATATATAGAATATTTTAGGTAAAATACAAAAACATGAACCCTAAAGTATAAAGTATAAACCATATTTGGATAAGTAGAAAAAGATGTAGATAACACATGGAAATCATTTATTTCATTGGTAAGGCTAAGAGGTTGTTATTATGAAAATGGACAGAATAATTTTAGGAAAAAAAAGTGTTTGTAAAAAGCATTAACTATTAAATGAATTGGATAAAGAGAAGTTAGGCACACATGGTAAAAACAAAAAGCATGCATACTAGTTATAGAAGTACCAAATTAAGAGAAGTTAAGTACACATACATGCTACAAGGAGAAAGGTGAAACAATACGCACATGGTAGTTGTACAATAATTATAAAACAACGAAAAAAATGATGTACACAAATTATTATAATAAAGATAAATAATACTTTAAATAAATTAAAATAGTATATAATGAAAACTAAAAACCCTAGTTATATCATTATAAAAATGAAAAAAAAGGTGTACATAAACTATTATGATGAAAATAAATAGTATATTAAATAATTATAATACAATATATTGAAAATTAAAGATACTACATTATATTCATTTTCATTGTAAATTCAATAAAGTTTACAAATTTTGATTACTAGATTAAATATTTATTTTGATTCAAATTATTATAAAATATTTACATAATTTCAATATTAAATACTTTAATTCCAATACTATATATATAATATCAATAAATATTTTTTTTTAATATATATTTTTATGAATACATTTGTATATAGAAAATATGCTTAAGGAAACATATTACTAATGATAAATCTTCAAATGGTTTAGTTTGGAGATATATGATATTGTAGATGAAGAAGGAAAAATTGTTGGGTGTATATGACAAGAAGTAAAGAAATATTCCTACAACAAAGTTTTGGGTGTATATGATAAGAAGCAAATAAATCTTTCCCAATTGTAAAGTGAAGATAGTAGACTATGAATCCACACGACATATGACTTACTTAGACAATGCTATATGGAAGTGGTGAGACTTATGTGCGAAGGATTTTATTCCAAATTTTGTTTAATCTTTGAAAATATAGGAAAATATAAAAGAAAATAACTTGTAGTGTCTAGCCCACCTACTATATCTATGTTTATGTTGTTAGGATATTAAGACACTTAGGAGTAAGTTAGAATCAACTTAGTATTATATGTATCTTTAGGTAACGTGTGTTTCTTTAGTATGTATTAGTATGCATTTGTACATATATAATAAGACAATTGCGATATGTTCTCGACATAGAGTGATCTAACGGTTCATCCCTACCTTGATATTAGTGGCCATTGATTCACGACTTAACACATGATTGGTCGATAATCTCTATTTCAAGAGCATGGAGGATCATTTTATTTATGATCGATTGTGAGAAAATATTTGTAACATTTATTTTCTTTGCATAATATATTTCCTCAAGTAGCTATTGGGCCAGGGTCATGGATTGTTTCCTTCTTCACAATATCGAAGTAGTCGAGGTTGGAGGTTCAAATATCTAGGTCCTTCGGGGTTAGGCTCCCAAACCTGGAGCTGAAAGGGTGAGGCCCCTTCTGTTCCCCCTTCAAAATTATTACCATTGATGTAGTGAGCCATCCATATTTCGAGGTTATAACAACATTAAAAAAAATTTAAAATTACCAATATTATTTTAAAACATACTATATATATATGATCAATGCTTTTGAATATATACATATGTATAGAGAAGGTAACGATGTCCTAATAATTGAATATGATAAAATAGAAGAAAACTAGACCTAAATTAGTTGATACAAATAAATGCCAAAATAAAATAAAATATAGAATATTTTGGGTAAAATACAAAGACATGAAGCCTAAAGTATAAACCATATTTGGAAAAGTAGAATATTTTGGATAAAATATAAAGACATGAAGCCTAAAGTATAAATAATATTTGGAAAAGTAGAAAAATGTGTGGATAACACATGGATTTGGAACTAAAGTATCCAATGGAAAGGTAGTTGCATAAGAATGAGCTAATGAAAAAATATCACGTGGACATTCATGATTTTTTAATTTGCAAGAGAAAAGTAACTATTACATGAAGACATACTATGTGGAAATCATTTATTTCATTGGTAAGACTAAGAAAATGTAAGAGCATCCACAAATTTTGTGGTTATTATTATGAAAATAAACATAAATTATTTAGGAAAAAAAATTAGTTGTAAAAAACCCTAACTCCAAAATGAAAATGAATTGGATAAAAAGAGGTTATGGACACCTGGTTCAAGAAAAAAAAGCATACATACTCGTTATGGATGGAAGTACCAACTTAAGAGAAGTTAAGTACATACATATACACGGAGAAAGGTGAAGCAACATGCACATGGTAGTTGTACAATAATTATAAAACAATGAGGTACAATAATTATAAAACAATGAAAAAAAAGGATGTACAAAAATGATTATAATAAAGATAAATAATACTTTAAATAAATTAAAATAGTATATAATAAAAACTAAAAACCCTCGTTATAACTATTATAAAAATGTAAACAAAGGTGTACTATGATGAAAATAAATAGTATATTAAATAATTATAATGAAATATAATAAAAATTAAAGATACCAGATTATATTTATTTTTAATATAAATTCAATAAAGTTTACAAATTAATTACAGATTAAATTTTTATTCTGATTCAAATTATTACAAAATATTTATACGATTTTAATATTAAATTATTTAATTCTAATACAACTTATATATATATATAAATATTTTTTTAATTTATATTTTATCAATACATTTGTACATAGAAAATATGTTTGAGGAAACATGCTACAAATGATAAATCTTCAAATAGTTATGTTTGGAGATGTATGATTTTGTAGATGAATAAGGACAAAGTGTTGGGTGTATATGATAAGAAGTAAAGAAATATTTACCCATTGTAAAGATAGTAAACTATGAATCTGCATGACATATGACTTACTTAAACAATTCTATAATGAAGCGGTGAGACTTATCTCATTAAGGATTTTATTTCATTTTTTTTTAATCTTTAAAAATATAAGTAAATATAAAATAAAGTAACTTGTAGTGTCTAGCCCACCTACTAAGTTTATGATTATGTTGTTAGGATATTACACTTAGGAGTAGGGATAATTTTAAGGACCCATACTTATTTAAAAGTGTATAAATCTTGACGAATCTTACCAATTCTTAAAATGTCAACTATAAAATATTCGGCGATATTTTTCTAAAATTATTTCAATTTCTAAGGATTTTATATAGTTTATATAATAATTTGGCGAATTTTACAGTGAAAAAAGTTCACCCCATCAAAATTGGGCGAAATGGGGCTTCAAAAAATGCAAATTGGCGAATCGTTTTTTGGAAAAAAACATGGAAAAATAGGCCATGGGCTCAATTTCGCCCATAAAATTATCCTTGCTTAGGAGTAAGTTAGAATCAACTTGGTATTATATGTATCTTTAGGTAAAGTGTGTTTCTTTAGTATGTATTAGTATGCATTTATATATATAATAAGACGATCACAATATGTTCTGGACATAGAGTGATCTGACGGTTTATCCTCACCTCAATCTTAGTGGCCATTGATCCATGGCTTAAAACATGATTGGTTGATAATCTCTATTTCAAGAGCATGGAGGATCATTTGCTTGAAGATCGATTGTGAGAAAATCTTTGTAACATTTCTTTTCTTTTGCATAATATATTGCTTCAAGTAGCTATTTGGCCAGGGTCATGGAAATTTTCCTTCTTCAAAATACCGAAGTATTCAAGGTTGGAGGTTCAAATCTCTAGGTCCTTCGGGGTTAGGCTCTCAAACCTGGATCTGACAGGGTGAGGCCCCTTTGATGCCCCCTAAGAATTATTACCGTTGATGTAGTGAGCCCTCCATCTTCCAGGGTTGTGAACGATATGAAAAAAATAGTAAAATTACCAACAAGATTTTAAAACATACTATATATATATGTGACCAATGCTTTTAAATATATACATAAATATAAAGAAGGTAACAGTGTCCTAATAATCAAATATGATAAAATAAAAGAATGATGCACATAAATTAGTTGATACAAATAAATGCCAAAAGAAAATAAAATATAGACTATTTTCGGTAAAATACAAAGACATGAAGCCTAAAGTATAAACCATATTTGGAAAAGTAGAAGAAGATGTAGATAGCACATGGATTTGGAACTAAAGTATTGAATGAAAAGGTAGTTGCATAAGAATGAGTTACTGAAAGAATATCGATTAGACATTCATAATATTTTAGTTACAATAGAAAAGTCACTATTTTATGAAGACATACTATGTAGAAATCATTTATTTAATTGGTAAGATTAAGAAAATGTAAGGGCATCCATAAATTGGTTATTATTATGAAAATAAACACAAATTCTTTAGAAAAAAAAGTTATTTGTAAAAAACAACTCACTACTCAATGAATTGGATAAGAAGAAATTAAGCACACATTCAAGAAAACAAAAGCATGCATACTAGTTATGGAAGTACCAACTTAAGAGAAGTTAAGTATACATACATGATACTAGGAAAAAGGTCAAGCACCATGCACATGGTAGTTGTACAATAATTATAAAACAATGTACACAAATTATTATAATAAAGATAAATAATATTTTAAATAAATTAAAATAGTATATAATGAAAACGAAAAACCCTAGTTATAATCATTATAAAAATTAAAATAAAAGTGTAAAAAATTATTATATCAAAATAAATAGTATATTAAATAATTATAATCAAATATAATGAAAATTAAAGATACTAGATTATATTCATTTTTAATATAAATTCCATAAAGTTTACAAATTAATTAATAGATTAAATCTTTATTCTGATTCAAATTATTACAAAATATTTATACAATTTTAATATTAAATAATTTAATTTTAATAATATATATATATATATATATATATATATATATATATATATATATATATATATATATTTTATAATAATAATGAATAAATAGTTTTTTAATTTATGTTTTTTAATACATTTGTAAATAGAAAATATGCTTAAGGAAACATGTCATTAATGATAAATTTTCAAATGGTTCAGTTTGGAGATGTATAATCTTGTAAATGAAGAAGACAAAGTGTTGGGTGTATATGATGAGAAGCAAATAAATCTTTCCCCATTTTAAAGTGAAGATAGTAGACTATGAATCCACATGACATATGATTTACTTAGATAATGCCATCTGGAAGTGGTGAGACTTATATCTTTAAGGATTTTATTTCAAATTTTGTTTAATCTTTGAAAATATATAAGAAAATAACTTGTAGTGCCTAACCCACTTACAAAGTCCATTTTTATGTTGTTAGGATTTTAAGAAATTTAGGATTAAGTTGGAATCAACTTGGTATAATGTATTTTTAGGTAAAGTGTGTTTCTTTAGTATGCATTAGTACGCACTTGTACATATATAATATGGCAATCACGATATGTTCTGGACATAGAGTGATGTGACGATTCATCCTCACCTCGATCTTAGAAGCTATTGATATGTGGATTAACACATGATTGGTCCATGTTCTCTATTTGAAAAGCATGGAGGATCATTTGCTTGATGATTGATTGTGAGAAAATCTTTGTAACATTTCTCCTCTTTTGCATAATATATTGCCTCAAGTAGCTATTTGTCCAGGGTTGTGGAATGTTTCCTTCTTCATAAGACAAAAATAGTTGAGGTTGGAGGTTCAAATTTTTAGGTCATTCGGGTTTAGGCTCCCAATCTTGGAGCTGATAGGGTGAGGCCCCTTCCGGTGGCCCCCTTGAGAATTATTACTGTGGATGTAGTGAGTCCTCCATCTTCCGGGGCTGTGAACGACATGAAAAAAAAGTAGAATTACCAATAAAATTTTAAAACATATTGTATATGTGTGACCAATGCTTTTGAATATATACATAAGTATAGAGAAAGTAACATCACCCTAATAATTAAATATGATAAAATAAAATAATAATGGACATAAATCTGTTGAAAATAAATGCCACAAGAAAATAAAATATGGAATACCTTGGGTCAAATACAAAGACATGAAGCCTAAAGTATAAACCATATTTGGATAAGTAGAAGAACATGTATATAGCACATGGGGACAGGTAATTCCATAAGAAGAAGCTAATGGAAAAATACCGAGTGGACATCCATGATTTTTTAATTTACAAGAGAAAAGTAACTATTATATGAAGACATGCCATGTGGAAACCATTTATTTCATTGGTAAGGCTAAGAAAATATAAGAGCATATATAAATTGGTTATTATTATGAAAATGCACACAAATTCTTAGGAAAAAAAATTATGTGTAAAAGGCACTAACTTTAAATGAATTGGATAAGGAGAGGTTAGGCACACATAGTTCAAGAAAAAAAAGAAGCATGCATAATAGTTATAGAAGTACCAACTTAAGAGAAGTTAAGTACATATACATGATTCAGAGAGAAAGGTGAATCAACATGCACATCGTAGTTGTAAAATAATTATAAAATAATGAAAAAAGGATGTACAAAAATTAATATAATAAAGATAAATAGTACTTTAAATAAATTAAAATAGTATATAATGAAGACTAAAAACCCTAGTTATAACTATTCTAAAAATGAAAACAATAATGTAAAAAACTATTATGATGAAAATACATAGTATATTAAATAATTATAATAAAATATAATGAAAATTAAAGATATTAAATTATATTTATTTTTAATGTAAATTCAATAAAGTTTGCATATTAATTAATAGATTAAATCTTTATTCTGATTCAAATTATTACAAAATAATTACACAATTTCAATATTAAATAATTTAATTCCAATACAACATTTTTATATATGAATAAGTTTTTTTTTAAATTTATACTTGTATGAATATATTTGTATATAGAAAATATGCTTAAGGAAACATGTCACTAATGATAAATCTTCAAATGGTTCAGTTTGGAGATGTATGATTTTGTAGATGAAGAAGGAAAAAGTGTTAGGTGTATATGACAAGATGCAAACAAATCTTCTTTCATTGTAAAGTGGAGATAGTAGACTATGAATCCACATGACATATGACTTACTTAGACAATGTCATATGGAAGTGGTGAGGTTTATATTCTTGAGTATTTTATTCCAATTTTTATTTAATATTTGAAAATATAAGAAAATATAAAAGAAAATAACTTGTAGTGCCTAACCCACCTACTAAGTCAATGTTTAAGTTTTTAGGATATTAAGACACTTACGAGTAAGCTAGAATCAATTGGTATAATGTATCTTTAGGTAAAGTGTGTTTCTTTAGTATGCATTAGTATGCATTTGTACATATATAATACGACAATCACGACATGTTCTGGAGATAGAGTGATATGATGACTCATCTTCACCTTGATCTTAGTGGCTATTGATCCGTGGCTTAACATATGATTGGTCCATGATCTCTATTTCAAGAGCATGGAGGATCATTTGCTTGATGATCGATTGTGAGAAAATATTTGTAACATTCCTTTTCTTTTGCATAATATATTGCCTCAATTAGCTATTTGGCCAGGGTCGTGGACTATTTCCTTCTTCATGGATTTTAACCATGTAAAAAATTTGATGTGTTGATATGTGATTTGTTCACACGAGAAATTTATGAAAGTGTTTGATCTTCTGGAAACATCATGTGTTAGACAAACATGGTATTTGATCTCTTATGGAGTTCCACTTCCGTCGGAGATAGAGATCTTGAACCAGTGTTGCCGTACGCATAAAAGGATTTCTGGTTTTTGATATTTATATGCATTTTTGGGATTATAGAGATGTTACATTGAATCCAAAGTGTTTCTTTCAGTTGGAAATGGTTTTTGTTTCACTAAAAAAGGTTTATGTCTTCCCAAGATATGGTCGTTTTATTAGATCTAGAGATATATTGTTTTCATCTACGTTTTTTTTTTCTCATATTCCTTTAGATTTTAGCTTGGTTATATGTTGTATTTATGATTTTTTACCCTTTGTGTTTTTTTACTTCATATCCTCTTTTTTGTGCGCTTTGTATGAATACAATAAACCATAAATAGTGAGAAAATGTACATTTTCTAGGTACGCTAACCAAGGACTAACCCCAAATTTGAGTTTTTTTTTTTGTGTGGTTATGTAGTTTCTTGTGTTAGGATATTTAGACACTTAGGAGTTAGTTAAGATCAACTTGTTATAATATATATGTTAGGAAAAGTGTGTTTCTTTAGTATGAATTAGTATGCATTCGTAAATATCTAATCCGACGGTCACCATATGTTCTAGACATAGAGTGATCTGACAGTTCAACTTCTGTTAGATCATAACTACCTTTGATCCATGGCTTAACACCCAATTGTTCCATGATATATATTTAAAGAGCATGGAGCACTTGCTAGTTGATCGATTATGAGAAGCTCATATGTAACTTTCTTTCTTTTGCATAATAAATTGCCTCAAGTAGCTATTTGGCTGGGGTCGTGGAGTGTTTCCCTTTCGAGGGTTTAAACCACGTGAAAACATTGGTGTGTTGATCTATGGTCTGTTTGTGTGAGCGGCTTCTCTAGGTGTTCAGTCTTTTGGAATTATCCTGTGCAATTGAACATCTTGCAAAACAAAAAGCAATGTTTTTTGGTAGGAATTCTCTTCCAACAACAACAACAACAACCCCATAAAATTTTTAAATCTTTTTCTTTGCTCACTTGCATGGAAAATTTTAAGGGTGAAATTTAGCCCATGGACTATTTTCGAGGTTTTTTTCCTTAAAAATACTTGCCATTTTCATTTTTTTCTAATATGATTCGCCAAGTTCCATAGTATTACATTTTTTTACACTAAAATTCACCAAAATTGTTGAAAAACGTCAATGTAAAACCCAAGTTAGCAATTTGAATATTTTTTTAAAGATATTGCCAAACATTTTATGGTTGCAAATTTGATAATTAGTAAGATTTGCCCAGGTTTCTACACTTTATAAAAAATTATGAATCCTTAAATATTTCCGCTCACTTGGTTGAAAGTTACTGTAAAAAGTAAGAGGTCTTGGGTTCAAGTCCTTCTTTTTGTTACCTTTTGTTAAAAAATCATGTAACTTAGTTATAAAGTAACTACATTGTAAAAGTGCTTCCCACTTGTTTTATAAAAGTGGGTCACTTATTTTAAAACAACTTATTTGTATAAGTGAGCTTATAGGAAAAGTTAATAAAGGGGGGGATTTTTTAGTACATTTTTTTGCTTCCATCATCACGTGCATCAACCTTCTCCTGCCACATGGCCCCCTGGTTCCCTCTTATGTCTTTCTCGAAAACGACATAACTTTGCATATGGAGTACATTTTCAATGTCATTTTCTTTTAAACTGCCTATGTTTTCGATATCTTTGCATCTAGACCATCAATTTCTATTTTTTAAGCCATATTACCTATGCATTAAAATATGGCCACTCCATGTAATATTGTTCTTAGTAGTACCAACTACTTCTCATGGAATGCTCATATGGAATATTTCCTACGAAGTAGGGGACTTTACCATATTACCTTGGGAAAAGAAACTGAACCCATTGATGATGATACGAAAGTAAAATGGGTCAATAACTGTGATGCAACCCATGGATTAATTGGGATGTCAATTTATAATGAGTTACAATTCTACCTTCAAGGAATTAATGAACTAGATATGGCTTGAGAAAAATTGGAAACTATGTTTGGTAAACACAATGAGATTCGAGGTTATCAACTTGAAAATTAGTTGGTTTCTTTAAATCCAAGTGAATTTTCTTGCATTCAAGACTATATCTCTAAATTTAAAACCCGTAGAACCTTAGTTGAAGAATGCAGAATAAATAAACTAGAAAAGCAATGTATTTATGCTATTCTTTCCAATCTTATTCCTACTTATTCTATTTTTGTATCTACCTTTTAATCCATGAAAGAATCTTCGGGGACTAACTATGTAGAACCCACTCTTAAATATTTTTTTGATTCTTTGATTAGAGAGCTAGATAAGCTCACATTGGAATAATCAATATTGTCGATAATCTAGCAAATCCTTAATGGCACTACAAAAGAATAAAACCAACAATCCCAAGAAGAAACATCCATAAAAGAATAAGTAAAACAAGGGTCCCAAACCCTCTCAGTCAACTCATCCTTCCAATGATGACAAAGGAACCAAATCAAAAGGTAAGAAGAATGAGCGTCATTGGAATTTTTGTGAGATAGATGGTCATGTTGACTCTAATTGTTTCAAGAAGATGGTAGTCTTGGACGCAACAATGAAGAAGCACAACATCAACCTTGATTCGTCTTTTGACTCTAGAACTAATGGACATGCACTTTGTGCTTCTAGTTTCTCCTTCAATGCATATTCTTCCTCTTCTTGAAATGAGTGTCTTAATGATTTTGGGGCATCTTGCACTACAAGGAAAAGGCCTTATAATGGCAGTTATAATATAGGTTTTTAGTGTTATAAGATTGGGAAAAGTCTCAAAAAAACCTCCACTACAACCTCTGCAAATGGTACTGAATGTTTTAGAAGAGGTTATTATAACTAAAATAACTTGTCGAGCAGAGGATTTTGCAGAGGTTTTTTTCGGTGGGATTTTTTCAAACAAACGCATTGGTGCAAGCAAATGAAAAATGCACCGATGCATTTAAAATAAACATACAACACCGATGTACATGAAAATTTGAAACCATTGTATGTATCGTTGCACACCAAAATTATTACAAGAACTGGTGCTTTATAACATTATATGCATTGGTGCCTCTTACCATCACTAGCATTGGTTCTTAACTACTTTAAAAACACATCAGTGCATATACTGAAAATAGAACTGGTGCTTAACTACTTTAAAAACACATCGGTAATGTATACCAAAAATAACACAAGTGCGAGCTAATTATTACAAAGCACTAGTACGATAATCGAAGATAAATGCACTGGTAAAGTTGAATGATATGTTGACTATAGCTATAATTTGTAGACTCATTTAACAGTGTTGTTGATATACAATATCACACGAGAGTGTAGAATCATAAAAAGCACCGGGGCATGCAATGAGTATTATGTTGCACTAGGCCCTTGTTGCTTTATGTGCACCGGTGCTACATTACTCATAGAGAACCAACGCAACATGGTATTATATGCACCAGTGTGATTGGAATGATCGAAAGCACCGCATATTACTTTATGTTTGGTGAGCAGTGACTAATGACATTGCATTGTAATATCTACATTTTATTTTTATTTTAGTTAATTCCATTATTCATCAAAGATTCAAATATGTTTTATAATAGTATTCATTTAAATTTTAAAATATTGCGTTTGGATATGATATTTGGATTAGTTTGTTATATCATAATTTTTTTATAATATCATTCATTTGAATTTTAAAATATTGCATTTGGATATGATATTTGGATTAGTTTGTTATATCATAAATTTTTGCATCTATTGTAATATTTAATCATCCATTTATTTACTTACCGATGTAAAATTTCATGACATTGGAGAATGCAATAGAATAAAAAAAATTATTTTATTATATATCAATAAGAGGCCCCCTTTGATACAAAATGGGACAACATAAATTCCACAATAATCAAAATGTTAACATGCACATAATTGTTACAGTGATATCTTTCAATTGGGACATTATGTTCAACACATTATACAAAATGTCTAATTTTCACAAATAATTATTTTAAAATATATAACAACCATTAACATCCAAAATATATGGATCATAATTCTTCATTGGAACTATTGACAGTGCTTGATCCATTTGCATGACTTGGGTTACTTGGCCGAATCTTTTGTTGATTGCCTCTATTGTTTTTCTCTTCTTCAACTTCCATCAACAAACATAAGAATAAAGTGTAATGAGTGTTTCTACATTGGTTGGAATAATGAAAATTAAAATAGATAGTGTTAACACCCAAAAAGTGTTCACTACCTCATCTACCACATTATATGGCTCATTTGTCCATTTTCCTCCCATATTTCCCTTAAAAACCCAAAAACTCCCACTAAAAAGCCTCCAAAAGGCCTAAAATGCCTCCAAAAGGCCACAAAACCCTCAAAATAGCCTTAAAAAGGCTAAAAAAAACCCCTTTTCCTCCAAAAATAGCAAAAATCCCCAAAAAATGGAATAAAAAATATAAAATAATGAGGAAAAGGAGGAAAAAACCCTATACAGCTGCCCAAAACCATGTGTTTCCCAAAACCATGGGTCAGCACTCCACCACCAAAAAACTATAAATAGGTGACGGAGATCCCTTATTCCATATCCACAATCACAAGCACCCTTACTCTGCCAAAATCTCTCTCGAAACCCTAGTTCACCTTTGAACTATTTTCACCTTGAGAGCCACCTTTGGCCCATCCCCAACATTGGAGAAGGAGAAAGGAGCATACTGAAGCTTGGAGCATCCTCTTGGACACTGCAAAGGGCTTCATCAAACCTTGACACTCAAGGTAACATTAATATAAAACCATTTTTTACATCTTTCATTTATGTCTCATGCAATGTTTAGAGTAGTTTGTTAATTGTTGTTTTAGCTTAATCATTTAATCATTATTGAACTGCTACTAAGGAGTCCATTCTCCTTAGTAGGTGCTCATTGGCACAAGCTAGGGGTAAAACCCTAGCTACAGTTTTGGCGACTCCGCTGGGGACACATGGCCTGATGTAACCCCCGTTCGTCAGAAACAACATCCTCTTCCTCCCTTAAAGTTCCCCGGATTTGCCCTTGAACTCATCACTTTAGGAGCCTCGTGCAGCGAGCGGGAGATTGAGGATTATACACAACTCTTCCAAGAGTTCTGTGATGTCTTTGCCTGGTCCTATACTGAGATGCCCGGTCTCGACCCCGCCATTATAGAGCACCACCTTGACACCTCTGAGTCAAGGGGCATAATAGATTCCCTCGACCTTGGGATAGGGGGCATGATCAATCATTTTGAACCTTCCCTATCACATCTATCTCAGCACGTCAATGAACCCATTGTTCAAACCCACACATATGTGATCCATAATCACAAACCCCATGCACATAGCATGGGGGCAAGTCATTAACCCTGCTTACTTTTTCACATTTGTGATCTCAACCATTTTTTGAGGTCACGTATCACTTGTACATTGGATTTGATACGCATAGTTCTTTCCTTTGACCATTCCGGAGTCCTTATGACCTCCGTTTTTCGCACCATTTGCACTGCCGGATTCATATTTCCGTGCCCGTGATGATGCTTGAGATCATTTCTCGCTCTCACCAGGACCAATATCAACATTGTGTCCCGACACCTTGTCGCTCTGGTTTGCGTGCCACATCGGCCGTAGCCCATTTTTCACATGTTTTATATCATCGGATACATTTTTCCGAGCCGGTGATGATGCTTGAGATCATTTCTCGCTGTCACCCCCCGATCTTTCGGGTATTTTTTCAGACACCTCTAGTCGCCTCGGTTTGCGTGCCACATCGGCCGTTCTCCATTTTTCGCATATTTTATATCATCGGATTCATTTTTCCGAGCTGGTGACGATGCTTGAGATCATTTCTCGCTCTCACCTCCAGATTTTCTGGGCACTTTCCAAAATGCCCCCGTCACCTCGGTTTGCGAGCCACATCGGCCGTTACTTGTTTTTGACATCCTTTATATCGTCGGATTCATTTTTTCGAGCCCGTGATGATGCTTGAGATCATTTCTCGCTCTCACTTGGTACAATTTCAACATTGTGTCCCAACACCTTGCTGCCTCGGTTTGCGCGCCACATCGGCTGCCATCGGATTGTTCCACATTTTGTACATGAGCCATTCACTCCTGTCATACTGCAAATGTCTCGTTATTTTTCCACCATTTCATCCACCCCGCAAGGAGGTCCATCAGTGTTCCCACCTACCCTCGTTCTTGGTCATCATTACTAAACCTTGATTGAACACTTCCTCCTTGCCTGGCCATTCCTTTTGTTCGGTATAATTTTATCCCTTTTTCGGGCCGAACAAGTCCTTTACGAAAAAGGAACTTAGGGAGTTTCCGTTAAGCTCTTTTCTGACTCCTAAAAGAATGAAAAGATCGCCGAGCAATCTTGCTTCCTTTCATGCTCGTTAAAGTACCTGAAAGGGCGTCTATCTGGTATAAGTTTAACCCTTTTCCGGACCTGGTAGACTAATTACGAAAAAGGAATACTCTAGTCACACCGGCTAGAAGAGTTCTTCATTGCATCCTTTTATGCTTCTTTGGGCCTTGGAGACTAAATCTACGAAAAAGCAACCCCCTGGAGTCTTCTTCCTTGCTTTCAGACTCTCTAAAATTGAAGGCAACCACGAGCATGAACTGTCCTGGGCTCGTAAAATCCACACGACAGTACCATTCCATCATTTCAGAGTCTTCTTATCGCTTTCAGACTCCGTAAAATTGAAAGCAACCACGAGCATGAACTGTCCTGGGCTCGTAAAATCCACACGACAGTATCATTTTATCCACACACTTCTTCTAGTTCCTTAACCCATGAAGAAGTCATCCCGTGCCTCCCGGCACTATGATCGATCATCTCGGCAGCACCCCCAATCAGGTCGCCTTTGTTCAGAGTATTCTGCAGTCTCCTGCCATTGTATACCAACTTGAGTCTCCCTCAGCCAGTTATCCTCCCAGATCCATTACAGCTATGATCCCTTTTCCCTCAGTCAGTTTCATATGCTGCCAGATCATTCCCATTATCATACTCTGAACAAAGGAAGTTTGAGTCCACCCACTCTACCTGCCCAGTTGTCCCTCCACAGTTTATCAGTCCTGCCATCAGCACTATCACATTTCGGTCTTGTACCTCGCGCCCCTGTCAAGGAAACATCATTGCCTTGATAGTTGCAGGTCTCCCTCTGTCGACGTCAGCCCCTCTATTCCAGAGGATAGGCCCAGAGGTCCCTACGCCTTGGACTTATCACCATCTGTGGTAAGTGCCTACGGATCATTCTGAGAGGAGACATCATTGCCTCTCCGAGTGGTTGTTCCTCACATGC
Organism: Larix kaempferi; assembly: GCA_027924585.1. Lineage (NCBI taxonomy): Eukaryota > Viridiplantae > Streptophyta > Pinopsida > Pinales > Pinaceae > Larix > Larix kaempferi. The sequence goes on along the minus strand of BSBM01000968.1, from coordinate 6,902,854 downwards.
TCGACTTCAGCACCTTGATCGCATCGTTGAGGATCGCGTAGGATTATATCCCATCAGTTTTTAGTCGAAGACCCCGGATTTCCCCCGACTCTAGCACATTGGTGAGTCATTTCGGAACGCCCAGGTATATGTTCCTATGGATGTCCGGGCTGCGTTGGCGATTGTATTCGGAAGCCATCCAGTTACATGCTTCCTTGAGTACCCAGTTTCAGTCCCAGATCAGTTCCAGTTCAGTGTACCATGGAGAGTATGACCCCAGTCACTATGATCCAGCAGTTCATCAGTTCCTCTGGTACCCCAGTCAGCAGCACTATTGATTGTTCCAGTGCACCAGTTCTGCAGTTCACACATGATCCGCTTAGTAGTATGTCTCAGATTTGTGTCCCCTCTGGACTCTTATGATGTACACAGTGGTCATGTATCTTATAGGTCCCCCTTTTTCGGGCCTCACAGTTATTTTTATGTATCTTGATACGAGCATGGGTATGCCCGCCTCGTCCATATATTGAGATTATTCCTCAGTCAGTATTTGAGGTCATGTATATTTCAGGTCCACATTTTTGGACCCCATTGTTATTGTTATATTCTGATACGAGCATGGGTATGCCCGCCTCGTCCATATGATCAGATGATTCCTCATCCATTATTGAGGTTATGTACTTTTAGTTCTTGCAGTTGTTCGGGATCGTTGTTCCGGGCTTCAGTTTGTTTCTTCTCTTCTCTCCACACCCAGGAAAACCATTCATGACTTATGATGTCCATCGGCCATACGATGAGCTCCTACCCTCGCACATCAGGGGGCAATCTGTTAACACCCAAAAAGTGTTCACTACCGCATCTACCACATTATATGGCTCATTTGTCCATTTTCCTCCCATATTTCCCTTAAAAACCCAAAAAATCCCACTAAAAAGCCTCCAAAAGGCCTAAAATGCCTCCGAAAGGCCACAAAACCCTCAAAATAGCCTTAAAAAGGCTAAAAAACCCCCTTTTCCTCCAAAAATAGCAAAAATCCCCAAAAAATGGAATAAAAAATATAAAATAATGAGGAAAAGGAGGAAAAAACCCTATACAGCTGCCCAAAACCATGTGTTTCCCAAAACCATGGGTCAGCACTCCACCACCAAAAAACTATAAATAGGTGATGGAGATCCCTTATTCCATATCCACAATCACAAGCACCCTTACTCTGCCAAAATCTCTCTCGAAACCCTAGTTCACCTTTGAACTATTTTCACCTTGAGAGCCACCTTTGGCCCATCCCCAACATTGGAGAAGGAGAAAGGAGCATACTGAAGCTTGGAGCATCCTCTTGGACACTGCAAAGGGCTTCATCAAACCTTGACACTCAAGGTAACATTAATATAAAACCATTTTTTACATCTTTCATTTATGTCTCATGCAATGTTTAGAGTAGTTTGTTAATTGTTGTTTTAGCTTAATCATTTAATCATTATTGAACTGCTACTAAGGAGTCCATTCTCCTTAGTAGGTGCTCATTGGCACAAGCTAGGGGTAAAACCCTAGCTACAGATAGTATAAATGAATGTAAATTAACAAACAACGTACCATATAAGGAATTTATTGTGAAATGATACATATTATTTCAAATCCATGTCTCATGCCTTCTACCAACAACTCTTATGTTGGATCCACTCGATGCTTTGTTTCTTGCAAGTTTATACCTCGTAAGAAATCATAGATTTAATATAAAGGATTTTTATTGTTCTATAATATATAAAATGAGAGAAGTAAAACAATATATATACTTACAAATTCCACAATTAATAATTTGATACGCCAACATATACTCACAACCCATATTTAACCCAATGTCAATCAATTCTTTTGATGGATCTTCTTTGTGTGCTAACACTTGTTTGAAGACATCCAAGGATGGCCAATTTTAACACACACACACACACATATATATATATATCAAAACTAATAAGAAATCATAATTTGTTATAAGGAAATAAAAACTACTCACAAATTTTGCTATCAACCCCTTTTTTCCTTGTCATCTTGTCTTATGTGTTGAATGGATTTCATTTTGTATTTTTGGAAACAAAACAATGAGAATATTAATTTTTATTACTAAATTAATTTATTAGATAGACGTACATAATAGAAAAAATCAATGATTTCATACATTTGAAGCACGTTGTTGTCTAGATGGCTCCTCCTGCAATGCAATTATGTCCATTTCCTTAACCATCTCCTTGTACACTTTTTTGGACATCCCTACTGGCATATTTCAGATATCACTTCATTCATCCTTTGGTATTTTCAAAATCTTCCTGAAAATGTAAAATGACATTAAAACATTTTTATGCTGATATGAAAATAAATATAGTAGAATTAATGTTAATAAATGAATGTTTTGTAGTAGAAGGTACATATTCTATAAAAACATGTTCAGGAATATTACTTTTTGAATGATTCATTTTTTTGTTGTATGGTTTTGCTATTGCAAGTTTGATAGGTCCCATTGACTATTGCATTGGAAATGCCTCCTGTAGTTTAGATATAACTTGATTCTTGCACTCATTGGATTGATTTCTATACTGTAAGTGGAAAGTACATCTATACATTCTTTCCATTATATCATTTATAATTTTATAATAATAAAAAATCCCTTTTCATTCACTTCCAACACCACTCAAGATGAGGTAAGCACCAATTCATCATCATTTAAATCATCCATAATTTGTTTTTTTCTTATGATGGCATTCCCTTATGTTTCTATCAATCCCTGCATAACATTTAACATATGTGAATTATATTGTGTAAAACATATTAGCTAATATTTTTAATTAAAGCATTACTATAAATTCAAGAAAAAATTCATATTGATTTCTTTTTTATTCACTTGATTCATCCCTCTGCAACATTTTCATCAATTTTTTACGCTCTTCTGCACTTAGATTGCAAAGAATCTTATCAAGATTCCTCGTTGCTGGGTTCTCCATGACACACATTAACCAATACATATTAGTTAAACTTACATGTAATTCAAACATATTGATTTAATATATAAATTACAAAGAAATTTCCTTCTTCACATTTTTTGGATGTGCACCCATCATCCCAACTAGAATTATTGCTCATTGAACTCTTATCACGCATTTTATATCAATAAACGACATAAAACATTAAATAGAGAAACTACTAAATATATTATACAAAAAATTACATATACTCGAGCTTAAAAAAAATTGTTTGTCATTGTGGTGTGTTTCAATACAACTAATGCATCGATGTGTCAAATACCTGCATGGAACGGTGCACCATAGTTGAATGCACCATTTACAGGAAAAAATAAAAAATATTCACATGCATGTTTATTGGTGCGATATATTTGTTTTTAAGCATTGATAATTAAATGATCCGTTTGTAAATTTAACACATCAGTGCGTTATTACAACACTCCCGCACGAAAAATGCATAAGTATTATTTTATAAAGTTAAAATATGAAAAAATAAGAATAATATAGCCAACATTACCGATGCATTATAGTTAAAAACACGCTGGTGCATTAGAGCAATTGGAACAAACTGAGAATTATGTAAGCGTTTTGAAAAAAAACAAATTACAGGATGACAGGGTTTCGAATTGGATCCAAGAAGTGGTCCCAAGGCACACAACACTTTATATATAAAAGAAAAAATACTTAAACCTAAAATCTGTGAAAATAATGATCATAATTATGAAAGAACAAAGGGATTTAAATCCTAATGTAAAATTTTGTAGCCACATAAAAAAAGGAAGCAACAAGATAACCAGGGTTCCAACGTTGAGGGTAACTATGGTTTTTATTTTTATTTTTTCTGAATTCATTTAAAATTCAAATAGGAAAATAAATAAATCATGCATTCTGATCAATAGTAAAAAATTACATGCTTCAAATTTCTACTATGCAGGGTTTTGATTGATTCATCATAACTTACAAATTTTGATATATTTGAAATACTCTAGTTGTTCCAAATTCCTCCTTGATAAATCCCCTCTTCTAGTAATCTCCTTTCAAAATTTTGGCAAATAATTTCTTTTATAAACATTATAGAATTAGGTTTTGAAAATGAATTTCCTGCTCCTTTTTCAATTCATGAAAAAATAATTTGTGCAATTTTTTATTTTTGATTCTCAGGATTTCGGTGTGTGTGTTACATTGTCGCATCGATGCATCCTAACATGAAATACACCATATCTATATTTTTTAATATTTTATTGACATACCGGTGCACCATAAAAATATGCATGCACCAATGCACTTATGTTTTCTAGATGAGCTGTGGTGGCATACAACAAAATTTTGAAAAAAATATATCATGATGTGGTGCCTATTAAAAATATGGATGCGCTGGTGCGCCTTGGTATACAAAGTGCACTTCCCTCAACAATATTGAAAATGCATCGATAACTATCTGCTATCCAATATAGTGGATAATTTCATTTCTAGATAATTTTGCAGATGTTCCCAAACAGAGTGTACATGGATTTGCAGCACCTGTGCATTTTGTAAGTTACAACACACCATTTCGATTTTTATATTATGGCACACCAAATAAATTTAAAATGCCTATGAATTTATGTTTCAATGTGTAATGATATATTCATATCAAATGTTCTTTTAGGATTCAACCACAACAGTTACAATATTTTGTAGTATACATATGTTCCTTAAATTCACCTTATTCTTACAAAATGGTTTTGAAACTATATTGGAAGTAAGATTGTAATATGTTCTCAAAGTTTATTTTTTGGACTGTAGTCATGTATTGATTGCTGATTTGACTAAAATGCAGGGAGAAAAGGTTATAGTATCAAATGGCCAATTCTTCAAATTCTAGGTTATTGCATATTGTTCAAAGTTCAACAAGTTCTCCCTTTCCATCTCCAGTAACTTCATATTTTATTTATCTAATTGAAATTATTTTACTTATCCATGTGAATCTGAAAAACAATGTATTCTATTTTGCAGGATCCCGATTTAGGATCGAGTTTAGATTACAATATATTCCACTGGTTCCAAAACGCCCTAAGTTGTTATCAGGAGCAAGATACCACAAGTAGTTGGTGGATGAAAATGGGAAGCCTCTTTACCCTACCAATTGTAACACGCCTTCTTTCAGCCAAAATCCCAGGGCATCAATGGTAATTTGTTTTGAGCTGGATCTCTTTCATGACACCCCAATAGTATGTGGTTTTTCAAAATGTCAAGGATTGAAGGAGAACCCTTGATGTGTCACACTAACCCATTATACTAATGATCATTTTCCAGATATTGATGGTCTAATACTTCCTACTGTAGTAAAAAAATCCAATAGGTGATATAGAAAAGACACATAGTGACACTTCCCTATGCTCACTTTTGGAAATGTTGGAAGTCAAAATCACTATGTTTCATCCTAAATTGACTAACCCCTCTTCTCCTTTTCAATCAATCGATAGTTCTAGTGATCCAAAATATGATATCAATGCCACTCAAAACATCTCTACTAGGAGATCCAAAACGTTGCATGAGTTGAGAGAAAAAATGTCCAAGTACACACCAAGGTTAGTCCAATTGTTGGAGGGTAGTGATGAATTCACTCTTCTTGTGAATTTGGAAAGTAGATATCAAACTTGTTACAACCACACTTTGTATGGCGCTTGGGCGTATTCTTTACCTGTGCTTGATGTTGGAACCAAATTATTCTTTTGTGGTAATAGTTTTATGATTGTCAAGTCTATTATAGATGTTGCAAATATTGGGTTGTTTATCCTTTCACATGTACTCATTCCTCTCAAATAGTGAGTAGCACTTATGCCATTTTGAATTCCTATCTATTTTCGGTTGGATTACTTGAATATTGGTAAGCGCAAACATATCACTTCCATGTATAGTATGTGCATGAATGGTTATGTTTCTGAAAATTTTAATAGGAAGAACCTGTTATATATCAATGGCCATCCACGCAGTCATGGGAACATTGCAGGGTTCATAAATAGTTCTAGGTGCCATTTATTTTTTGGAAATTGTTCATTTGAGGAAAACTTCAATGACCATGAGTTCTTTATGCAAAGGAATGCATTCACATTTCTTATTGTGCATGCAATACATAGTTTATCTCCTAGTGACGAGTTGTTAATAAACTATAAATTTTGTAGACCACCAATCGCTTGTCAGAGATACCTTGCATTAGACGTCCCCTTGGGGTGTAAGATGAAAAACATTTATTAATTGTATATTTTAATTTTCAATGGGATTGATGTTAATGTATTTCTCAATTTGAACTTGTGTTTTATAAATTGTTTGTGGTTGAACATTTACTATTGGAATAAATTCTCATGGTTCTATAATAATTGTTTGGTATAATGTTGGAACAAACCAATTGCATTGTTCTTACTAATATCATCAATGTAATGTTAAATTGAAATCAGGTTTCTAATGATGAGTGACCTGTCTACCATCTTCCGTTTTACCCCACTACAAATTGAGATCGAGAGAATGATGCAAAAAGAGTGCAACTTAGAGAGGAATCATACCAAGCATGGTTGAATTAGCCACCTAATAAATTCCCATTACGTCCAGACTCACCAATTAAAAAATCCTACAGTAATTGCGTCAAGAGGCACTTGACAACCCAGTATGAGGGAGATCTTGTAACGTGTGTCGAGTGTTTGTCAATATTGTCGTCCATACTGAAAAAATAATAATACAAAGTAAAAAGTAAATATGAGGGAGATCTTGTAACGTGTGTTGAGTGTTTGTCGATATTGTCGTCCATAAACAAAAAAGAATAATACAAAGTAAAAAGTAAATATGAGGGAGATTTTGTAATGTTTGTCCAGTTTGTCGATATTGTCGGCCATAAACAAAAAAGAATAATACAATGTAAAAAGTAATAAATATTATGTCGGCCACAAATAAAAAAGAACAATACAAAGTAAAAATTAAATATGAGGGAGATCTTGTAACGGTTGTCGAGTTTGTCGATATTGTCGGCCATAAACAAAAAATAATAATACAAAGTAAGAAGTAAAAATGATAAAGAAGTAAAAAAAATTAGAAATATAAGAAGTAAAAAAGATAACGAAGTAAAAAATATTATAGCTGACATAGAAAGTAGAAACATAAGAAATAAAATAAAGAAGTAAAAGATATATTATAGTAGCCATAAGAAGTAGAAACAAAAGAAGTAAATTAAATACTATAGCAGATATAAGAAATAGAAAAAATAGAAGGGATTTGAACATTAATAAAAAGACATGGTTGCATTGATTTCAACAATTCCTAAAAGATAAAGAAGTAAAAAATATTATAACTAACAAAAAAAGTAGAAACATAAGAAATAAAATAAAGAAGTAAAAAATATATTATAGTAGCTATAAGAAGTAGAAACAAAAGAAGTAAAATACAAACATAAGAAATAAAAAAAATAGAAGGGATTTGAACATTAATAAAAAAAATGGTTGCATTGATTTCAATAATGCCTAAAAGATAAAGAAGTAAAAAATATTATAGTTGACATAAAAAGTAGAAATATAAGAAATAAAATAAAGAAGTAAAAAATATATTATAGTAAACATAAGAAGTAGAAACAAAAGAAATAAAAAGAAATTACTATAGCCGACATAAAAAATAGAAAAAATAGAAGGGATTTGAACCTTAACAAAAAAACATGGTTGCATTGATTTCAACAATGCGTAAAAGATAAAGAAGTAAAAAATATTATAGTTGACATAAAAAGTAGAAATATAAGAAATAAAATAAAGCAGTAAAAAAATATTATAGTAGACATAAAAAGTAGAAACAAAACAAGTAAAAAGAAATTACTATAGCCGACATAAGAAATAGAAAAATAGAAGAGATTTGAACCTTAAGTCCAATCATCTCACTACTTACCAATAGCCAACAAACAAATGTTCTTAAAAAACACAAGATGCATGTTGATTTGATTAGTTGCATTGATTTCAACAATGCATTGTTTTTCTTTTTTACATGTATGCATTGAATTCATCAATTTAATAAAAAAACATTGATGCATTGATTTAAACAATGCTATGCTTAATAAACAACAAACAAATGTTCTTAAAAAACACAAGATGCATATTAATTTGATTTTTTGCATTGATTTCAACAATGCATTGTTTAATAAACCACAAACAAATGTTCTTCAAAAACATAATATGCATATTGATTTGATTCGTTGCATTGATTTCAACAATGCCAACCATAATAATAGTTAGATTTTATAAATAAATATAACTCCAAGCAAAAAAGGGTTTGAACCTTGGTCTTTAGGTTAACACAAGCCCAATAACCTTGCTACTTACCAATAGACCACACACAAATGTTGTAAAATAACACAAGATGCAAATTTATTTGATTCGTTGCATTGATTTTAGCAATGCATATTTTGTTTTGTTTTTTACATGTATGTATTGAATTTATAAATTTAATAAAAAGTAAGAAAATTGCATTGATTTAAACAATGCATTGTTTTTTGTTATTTACATTTATACATTGAATTTATTTATTTAATAGAAAAACTATTTGCAATGATTTCAACATATTAAAGTTTTTTTTTCTCTATTTTAGGGTATATTGTGGATCCTCATGATAATATTACGAATAATGAAGATATTGATGATCAAAAGAGAAAAGTACGACAAATTTATAGAAGAGAAAGAGAAAAAGAATCATCAGAACATATAGAAGAACATAGAAAACACGACTGTGAACTAAAGAGATAATGAAGAAGTGTTATTTGTGCAAATGGATTCTCAAAAGCATGAATGGGACATAATTTCATGGTTATATAGGAATCGGTATATAACTACCAATGAATATGACATACTTGGATACATGAAATGTGATAACAAGGAAAATTGGAACTCTAATTTTGTTGATATGGAAACCTCCAATCAGCACTACAATTCATATCTAAAAACCTACAATTGAATGCCATTGTTCATAATAATCGTATTCAAAATTATTCAATTGAAATCTTAGCAGAGAAGCAAAGAAAATCATTTGAGATTATTCTTGAGCATTACAGAGGTAGTAACAATGAACCACTACGAATGATTATCCAAGGAACTGCAGGTACAAGAAAATATTACTTGATTGAAGCTATTAGCCAAACACTAGAAATTGATTATTTTCCAGATAAGTCACATTACTTATTTTGGCCCCAACCAATGTTGCAATGTTTAATATATCTACATCAACAGTGAAAAAAAAAATGGGGATTAACATTGGAGAAGGAAACTATAAATATTGGAAACAAAGAATGATGGGGACTCCCATTTACAACAATATCATGAGTAGAAAGTCTAGATGGTCTTCCTCCTTTCACATATGATCGATACGAAAAGATGCCAAAGGGAACTGGAGTGAAATAAAGAAAAAAGGAAGAAGAAATATCAAAGTTGATCACATTGTAATATAGTTGTATTTAAACATTATATAGGCTTCTAATCTTTGATAACATCAACCAAAATGTTGAGATATATCATATTTAAACATCATCTTATTTGATCTGTATTCATCTACATTATTAAAATTTTTGACAAAATAATACTCATAATACTTACATTATGATAATCCTCATAATTCTACCTGTGTTTTCAACTTAACCTGTTCCTTACAATGTTGATCAAATTCCAGTTTCGTGTCACCACCCACGACTAGAACCATCCTAGATCCAAATCCTAGGCTCTATCAAGCGCTGAGAGGGATCAAATATCCCGAGGTGAAAACCTCGGCTTAGGTATTGCACTCAAGGAGCTATTCAAGAGAGGTTTGCACCTCAGGATGTTTGATCCCTCTCGGCGCTTGATAGAGCTTAGGATTTGGATCTAGGTTGGTAGTATTTATTCACATGTTGGAAATTGAGGAAATGAAATAGAGGTTGGTATGGACGAGTTATTAGGACATATGAGTGCCATGGATGCAATGTTGTTACATACATTCTAGGATAATGAGATAGGGGATGATGCTCATATCAATGATACCTTCTTTGAAATCCTTATATTGACTTCCACCACCCCTCTCTTTGGACCTACCCAGTCAAAGTCTACACAATTTTGGACAACAATGTTACTATACAACTTGAAAGCAATCAATGTATGCCATGTCAGATGTGTGTTTCTTGAAAATTTTGAAGTAACTGACGATCAAATCCCTTATATTTTTAGGAATATTGTCACACAATCAATATTGAAAATGGTCAATTTTATGATTGTTAAATGACATTATATATTGATATTTCCCACTAATTGTAGGTTATTTAAAGATAAGGTACTTCCGAGTGATAATGTCTTTCCCAAAAACTGTGAAGAGGAAAAGAAAATGTTGAAAATGTTGGGTGTTGATTACATATCATATCATGTGTCTCCCAATGATTGTATTCTATATAGAGGAAAATATGTAGACAAAGAGATATGTACAAAATGTGGGCATGAAAGGTACCAAAAATCAAGAAACAAGGATAAAGCACATGATCCTCCTCATAATATATTGAGGCACATGCCTATAATCCCAAGGATTCAAAGGCCCTTTCATTGCAAATAATTATCTATGTTGCATGGATGGCATGCCTCACATCGAAGTGAAGAAGGAGTTACGCAGATCCCAATAGATTCAATATCCATGAAGCATATAGAGGATACATGCCTCGATAAATTCAAGGATGAAGTATGAAGCTTTTGATTAAGCATATCCATGGATGGCATCAACCCATATTCCCTCCAAAACACTAGCTATTCTATTTGGCTTGTAGTAGTGATCAACAACAATATCCCCCCATGGTTTTTCGTGAAGAATGAACATCTTATTTTGGCTCTTATAGTTCTTGGTAGAAGACAAGTGAAGAATGTGGATGTTTACCTACAACCATTTATCAATTAATTGAAGGAGATATGGGAAGGGATATAGGTATATGATGTATCAAGACCTATCCCAGTAGAGAGGATTTTTATGTTGTATGGCATATGTGTGTACACCATACATGATTATCCGGGGTTAGGAGTTTTCTCCAGTAAATATCTTGTTTGACTTGTTTATATTAAAAGCAATATCATATTTAATTTGGTGTGACTATATTGATTTTCAACACTAATGTGCTCTGTATACCATAACATTATAGATCTTGGTAAAAAAGGTTATCATGAATGTAAATGTTGCGTACCTTCTATAAATGATAGGTGGTCCAATGACCTACGAAATCTAGTGTACAAATGATCGAGGGTATTCCTCCTAGAAAACCACTCTTATAGAAGAGAAACATTTGATTTCAATGGTAAACCAGAGAGAACCTAAAGGCCTAAAATAATGAAAGTGATTGACTGGATTACAACATATCAAAGAGAGAAGGAGAAGGAAACTGCAGAGATGTTCAATTCAAATGGGGAGCCTATGTTCGGTGATCTTGAATTCTTCAACACCTATGTCGACAAAATTCCCATCGAGATGAAAATGAAATCGGTATTTTATGAGATCCCATATTGGGATCATCTTAAGATTTCCCAATTACTAGATCCCATGCATATATTTAAAAATGTTTCATCTTCTTTGTGGTGGCACATATCATTGAAAAAAAGTGACACGTTAGCTGTTAGGAGAGATCTTCTTTCTTCAAATACTAAAAATAAGGATTGGACAAGACTAGAAAATAGAGGAGAGGCTAGACCCTCTTGCTCATTTTGTGACGTCCCCTCCCATCAATCCATCTCAAGGAAGGGAACATGACTAAAAATTTGGGCTATTTCTACTTCTCCACCCCCATTCATCATTACAAAATTCATGTAAACAAAAGCATGTGTGTGCAGATACATAATGCAATAAACATGCACAATGGAATTAAACTATATCCACACACACATCTAGCATGCATTTATCAACATAATATTAACAATGAATAATTGAATACATTTCAAAATTAACACAAGAGAGTACTTATCTTGATATGAAGTTGTACCAAGCAACTGGTTATGCAACTGTAACGTTCCACCCGACCATAGGCCAGTTGTGCTCATCAATATCTCAACACAACTTCCACCCTCGATCTGGGCATGATTTTCACAATGAAAGAGAACAAAAACTAACACATAGCCAAGTCTATACACATCTCAGCCAAGCTAGTCTACATCTGGGTTTATCAGGATGTTAAGACAGTAGAAATGGAGGAATCGCTAAGCTAGTGAGCTCAATCACAGAGCTATTGGTACCTCTACAAGATCTATCTAGCTTGGAACCCACAATACCTATACACCCAACACAAAGAATTATTTCCTTCACTGCTACACAGTCCCTCAGTCCATACCTTCCCTTTTATTTCTCTTCAGGTTGTGCATGGAAAAGTAGCCAAAGCCCTTTGATCTTTTGGTGAAGTTACACTCTTCACTAGGTTTACCAAGCCAATTCTAATCCTCTTCTACTCCTAGTTTCTTACTCACAAGTTCAATCAAAAACATGGATGCACATAAAAACAAGGCACAAATTTTGGGCATGGAAAACATTTTAATTATGGGATGCACAAAAAAATATTCCCATGGGTTCTTCCAATTCGTGGCACACCAAAAACGACCCTTGATATGGGAAAAAAATAGCTGGGAGATATCAATCGAATCCCCAACAGGTACATGAGAATTGAAATGGAAAAAGTGGCCTCTATGGACCCCCAAATAAAATTTCTCTTCCTCCAAGTCATTCTACAACACCAAAAGTGTGTTTCGCAGCTAGAAAATGAAGGAATATGCAACAAAAATGTCAAGGAAAATTCCCAACAAGCTATGTGGATGTGAGAGAGAAAAACCCATGCATGAATGATGGAATGGGGAGAAAATTTGTGTCTCTTTTATTTCCTAGGAAGGAAAACATGATTTTCCAAAAATGGTAGCTTACCCATAAACAAAATTGGATAGCCATACCTTCTATTTTCCAAAACAATAACTACCTCAACCACCTCTTGGAAGAATTAAATGATTGGGCGCAAAAGTCAATTTGGGTAGTTGATGGTTCATGTGTTCTCTCATTGACACTTGGCTTGACATTATTTCCTTCATGGGTTTGAATATTTTCCTCCCTATTTCTTGTAAAAATCATGCCCCCATACTCTTGTTGTATTGCATAGCTATTTGTGGGCATTTTATTAAAATACATATTTACACGATATTCGTATTTCTATTGTGCCAGGCTACCACGCGGTCCACATGCATTGATTTTTAATTGTCGATATGAAAACAATAAATCAATGGTGGGGCCCTGGCCTTGAGCTCCTCAACATTATTTTATATCAATATTACATCATTTACATGTTAAGTACAACGGGGTCAAAAATCAGGGTGTCACACATTTAAAGAAGGCGATGTCCCATGGGTTTTTAAGAAATATTATCTTTATTTGGAAAAGGAAGTCATATTGAGTGTGAATGCACCTTATTTATATGGGTCTACTTTACATCATTGCTTCACCATAGACAAACATTTGCTAGGTTTGAAATCACATGACCATCTCAACCTTCTAAGGGTACGTATAATGTCAAAAAAATGTTTTTATTTTTTATTTATATATTCTACCACACAAGTTAAAATGCAATTAAATTTGTGTGTTCACTTTGTAGTGTCACTATTCATTGTTCATGCATGGGTGTGTGAACCAAAAATTTCTTGGTGACCTACAACATGACATATCTAAACTACCTACATTTGTATGGTGGATCACATCAAAGGAAATTGACATCGCTATCATTCCAAGGTGGCATCAAGAGATAGTTGAGATTGTTTGTATGTTTGAGAAGGAACTTCCGACAAGTTTCATGGAATTGTTGGTTCATCTTGTAATTAACCTAGTTGATGAGGTTGAATTAGGCGAGGTGGTCTCATGTCATTGGATGTTCTTATTGGAGAGGTGCATGAAAAAATTGAAGGGATTTGTTCGAAAAAGGGAAATACCTAAGGGGTCTAAGGAAGAGAGGTATATAGTATATGAGCCATTATATTATTCTAGTGAGTACATAAAGGAAATTGACCACGCATTAGGAACAACGATTTGGGATGACGAATGCGATAAGGAAATAAGGAATGAGGAGCTACTCCAAACGAATGGAAAAATGTGCATGATAAATAGTAAGTCAATTATATTTCGTCAGTTATATTCACAATGAACTTCATAATATATATTTTATCTCATATGTACTATATGTCGATTTGATTTCATGGATACAATAGAAAATTCAGAAATTAATCCATCAATAAATTCATTCTTTACAATGTAGAGGAAACACAATTGTGGGTCACGTTGTATGAAGAGAAGAGGAGGAAATGGGAAATTGACAGGTAAAAATTCATATGGTTTAATAGTAGAAGCATGCCTTATCCAGATCATGTTAGAAAAACAAGATCGCAGAGCAATAACAATAAACAAGATGCAAATATAAATCACATACACATAATACAAGAGACACACCAATATATATGGTTCACCCAATCTAGGATACATCCATGGAGAAATTTCCAATCCTTTTATTATTATACCATCCAACAAATGAAGGGATACAACCTGCATCACGTCTGCTACAACTCCCTCTTCACTCTCTCACAGTGTATCTTACACAATCATAGAGATATTTGCAATACTACAATACACAACCGTATTACAATGCCTTCTTTTTAAAGAGGAATTACCATGGGAAAATAATATGGGATACCCAATACCATGGTCCTATAAATCACCCATTATTGACCAAGTCATGACTATGAAATTACAACATTTTACAAGGCATTTATTCTGAATTTTTCGCTACAGGGGTGCTGCCACCTCCACCAATAGAGCCAAAGGCATCAATACCTCTGCCAAGAAAAAATACCATATCAAAGAGAAGCATATATAGGTCCATCAAGTTGAATCATACCCCCTCTAAAAATCGTATCTACAATAGAGGTGACTCGAGCAGGAAATGGTGGATGGTCTGGTTGATTAGTAGGATAGGTTGGTCGGCCGAGTAGGAGTAGAGGAGGAGATGAAGGAGTTGATGCAAGAAGATATGGAGTATGAGTAGGTGGATGGTATGTTTAAGTAGATGGAGCTGGAGGATGAGGAGGATGTGGATGATATGTCAAATATGATGGAGGAGGATGTGGAGGATATGTCGAAGCAGATGGAGGAGGTGGCAGAGGAGGAGGAAGAGGAGATGTTGGAGTTGATGGAGGAGGTGGTGGAGGATGAGGCTGATGGTCATCCCACCTAGTAGTGAAACAAATTGATGGACCAACAATATGTTTCATCAAGTTCCTCATATCACGAGGAAAAATCCTCCATATCTCTACAAGGTCAGGTCATCACACAATGTTGTGCACCCGTACTGGCTGAACCCCCTATTGCATCAATAATGCCAATAACCTATACACCACACCTTGTCGATACATATCATCAGGCCTACATCGAAGTGCTAGGACGTATGGAGAACTATGGCACCTCGATATTTTTCATATCCTCATCATCCTGAGCATGAGGAGGCAACCCCTCCCCATCGAATGTGTCAACTTCTGCAAAATATATAATACACATAAATAATTAGACGATTTCATTAAACAATTTAATATAACAATTTAGATTATATTTCATTTGTATTAAGTATAACGAGAATAAAATGCAACTAGATTATATTAAACATAACACTAATATTATCTCTCTCATCCAGTCCCTCATCCTAGTTGAAGAAGATGGTGTGGCATCTATCCAATCCAGATTATGGCACAATGCCTAATGCATGGTCGTCCTCACTAGCTATAATCTTAACCACATCCGATGTGATCCTAGCTGGGAACTCAGGATACCCCCTATAAGGCATCATCTTCCCCCACATGTGCATACACACCTTCATCATCGGCCTAGGAGGGTGGTGCTCAATTGATGTCCTTGTGGCCAAAAAACTATCAAACAATAGAAAAAAAAATCTGAACTAAAAGGGAAGTTGGACCTCACATCAATGTTTGCATGACATCTACCCAAAGAAAAAAAAATGATGCCAAAAAAATGGAAGAACACCTAATGCATCTAGGTCCTTGCAATAAAGAATCAACGTAATATAATATAGGGAAACTAATGCACTTCCCATCACTGGTGGAAGGCACCACCATCATAAAAAAAAAGGCACCTAACGTTCTCTTGACCAAAAGCGTAAATCTTCAGCTGTCCACTACACACCTAAAAATCAATAGGGTCAATGACGTGGTCACCAATATATCTATAAGAGTAAGATAGCCTACTCTCTGCTGCAACATCACTTGGGACATCAGGGGACGAGGGAAAATCCTCCCCTCTCCTGGATAGCCCATTGATGAAATAAATTTTCTCCTTAGTGGAATAGAACCACTTATCAGGACCAACACGAAATGCCTTCTTTTGATGATCCCAATATTGAAACAACTATGCCATTAATGAAGAGATCCCCTAAGGGATGTAGCCTCTTGATAGAAATTCAGTAGGAAGACATCCCTCAAGATGTGTCATGTCATGTCCTCGATCCCCTCAGTGACCTTTATAGTGATGGGGGAAAAACCTTGACCAAATTGCTACTTTTTTTTTCTTCCAAAACTGATCTGCAACTCTGATCTTTACACAACTACAATTGTCTTTGATCAGCAATTCCACAACCCACAATCCATACGTCGGAAGTTGGAAGTTGGATCACCAATTTACATAGAGTTGAACAAACACCTCTTCGACTTCCACAGTCTGCATCTGAAATGTGGGACTTGGATGTCAGAGTGCCAAATACATGGTGTCGATGAAACTCCTCTATGAATTCCACAATTCCGTAATCCGTGATGCGGAACTCAGAAATTCAAAACGCCAAAATATCCAACCTCGAACAAAATACAAATCCGACTTCCACACTTTGCAATGTGGGAGTTGGAAATTCAGATTTCCCAATTACATCAGCTCGACAATTTATGCCCCTGACTTCTGCACTTCGCATCCGCGATGCGGGAGTCAGAAAGTCATGATACCAATCACAATGTTTCGGCGAAAATGTGCCTCAGAATTCCACACTCCACATCTGCGATGTGGGAGTCAGAAATTCGAAACGCCACATCCACCATTTTGATGAAAAATGCGCCTCCAACTTCTGCACTCCACATCCGCGATGTGGGATTTGGAAAGTCGGAAATCCAACTTCACTATATAGAAAATAGTCCACCTCCGACATCCGCACTCCGCATCCGCGATGCGGGAGTCGGAAAGTTGGAACATAAAATCCACTATGTCGAAGAAAAAACGCCCCCGACTTATGCACTCTGCATGCATGATGGGGGATTCGAAAATTCGAGACGCGAAAATTCCCAGCATTGTAGAAGTGAGCCCTTGAATTCCACATTCCGCAGTGTAGATTCAGAATGTCAGGAGCTGGCCATATCCTTGTTCTACGAACTTTCCAACTCGATAACTTCTTAATCCTTATACCATTTTTGGAAAACTTGGTACTGTTGGAAAGCTCTTGGAGAGCTCTATGCAATGGTGTGGACCCTTTCCACACTTGAGGACTCTAAAATTTCCTCTTTTACAACCAAAAGGCTGCCCCGAAGTCCATCAAAACCTCAAAATCCCACTGTCAAGAAAATTGGAATCACCCTGCCAAGGACCGTCCCTTCATCTGACCACAGAGGGGGAAATGAAAAAATCAGGGGGGAGTATAAATCATCCCCCAAGCTCATGTGATGAAGTACAAACCCTCTAAGGAGGTGTGCAATGTATAACAACAATAACAAGTATGAGTAACGTAAGAAAGCCATAAATGGCTAAGTAGTAATGTAAAATGGAATGTATGATAGATGATAATGGTTACATAGTTTGGGTCTTTTATAGGCCCATCATGTACCTTTTAGACAAAAGGTCATGACTATTGATATTTGTTTAATTAATAAATTAATATTAATAGTTAATATTAATTTATTATTATTTTGTTGTTACATTGCCTTCCCCTTAAGGGAAGCTTTGTCCTCAAAGCTGTATTGACAACAATTTCTGATTTCTCTTGAACGATTGTCTCGCGATTCTTTGCGACACTTGATGAAATAAGACGATACGAGTTTTGGATTCCCCGGGAGAATTGTCGCATCTTATCTGCTGTGGTCGATCCCAAATCTATTTTGATCATACTTCTGAGATCATTTTGGGGAATGGGTCGTTTCAATTGTTGCTTAGTATGTCGAATTGTTTTCCTTTCAACCTAACTTTTTTGGGAATGATCATTTTGACCCCGTCGTTGGTCAAAATGGCAATTATAATTGGGATGTCTGTAAGGCATATGTGTTGTTTGTTTTTCTTTCTTTTGAACTGCGGTGAGGACTTCCTTCACTTCCTCGACTTGATTTTTGGATGCAGCTTCCTGGATTTGCGCTTCTTGGTTCTCTTGTAGATTTTTATGATTCTGAATCTTTTTTATTCTTTCATCTTGCAACTTTTTGTCAATTTCTAACTTATTGATTTGATTCTCTAGTTCCTGATTACGATTCTTTAGACACTGGTTTTATTCTTGCTTTTCCAGTGTTCTTCCTTCGAGGTCTTCACCAGAGTGTTCCCTCTTGCTACTGTTTTTTAATTTTTCAATCTTTGTAATCAGTGTTTTGTTATGATTTCATAGTCGAAAAATCTCTTCAGTATTGCTTCATAACACATTGTTGACTTTTTTCAGTTCCATCTTATGTGTCTTCTTACTATCATCATACTGCTACTGGAGTTTTTCTTTTTTCTATTAACAATGACATAACTCTGTTTCTTGATTTTCTAACTTTCTCTGGACATGCTCCAACTCACTATCTTTGTCTATGATGAGTTTGTTTAAAAGCTTTATTTTTTCTTCTAACTCTTCATATCATCCATTAGTTGATTCTTCGTCTGTAGTTTGCGATAAGGGAACTATCATTGAGAAATCATGTAGTGTTATTTTCTTCTTCTCATGGAAGAAGGTGATGTACTTCTTTTTTGCATTGACGAAGAATGTTCCTAGTGTTTCCAACCAATTATAACCCAACATTATGTCGATGAGATGGTCGTCTATAGCTGCGACGGTGAATTGAGCTGCAAAATGATAATCATCGATTTGTAATGGTACTTCTATCCGATCTTCGTTTGACTCATTCCTCATTGATTCTTGAACTTGCACTTGATTTGCGACATTAATATTTATAAAATTTTCCTTGTTGGATGGACAAATAGCGATGCCAATTGGACTTTCATCAAATATCCCATTAACTTTTAGCATGGCCATTGACACTTTTATCGGAACATTGAGAAATCTTTTCTCTGTTTTATTAAAATATGTCTCCTTCATTTTTGCTTGTCTTCTTTCCTGATTTTTGGCTTCCTTCCCCTTTTTATAAAATAATTGTAATTAATTACAATTATTTAATAATATTAATTATTACTAACAATAATAATAAATATTATAATTTTTTGTGAATAGAAGGGGTATAGAGTTTTGAAACAATACAATATATATATATTATTATAAATAATAATAATATTATTCTAATTTTTGTTTGAATAAAAATAATAAGTATTATATTTAAATACTTTTATTATAAAGGTGGAGTAATAAGTTTCTAATAAAATTAAAATATTATATAATAATACTAATATTATTATAATAATATATAAAACTAAGAGTGGATTTGATAAAACCAAGGGCTCACAAAACCATGTGCACTGTCATAAAACCATGTGCGGTTTCGTGAATGTTATTCTTACTTCTTGTTCTTATTTATTTTCTCTTTTTTTAAATTCTTTTTTCACTATCTTCTTTTATTTTTATTTTTATTTTCTTTAGGTCAAAGACCTAATTTGGAGAAACTCTCCAATTATTTGGCCAAAAGCCAAATCAATGAAATCACTTCTTCTTTTTATTTTTTTACTTTTGTCTTTTTCTTTCTTCTCTTTTGTTTTTTTACTTTTTTGGAGTTGGAGAATGGATTTTGGCCAAGGGCCACTCTATGGTCAAAAACCAATTGACAGGAGAAACTCCCAATAATAGCCAATGGCTGGAATCTTCCTAAGAAGGGGCTCTGATACCACTGAAAGAACTAAGTTCCCACTAATAGAATAACAAGTACGAGTAATGTAAAAATCCATAAATGGCTAAGTAGTAATGTAAAATGGAATGTATGATAGATGATAATGGTTACATAGTTTGGGGCTTTTATAGGCCCGTCATGTACCTTTTTGACAAAAGGTCATGACTATTGATATTTGTTTAATTAATAAATTAATATTAATAGTTAATATTAATTTATTATTATTTTGTTGTTACACAAGGACCGTCTCTTCATCTAACCACAGAGGGGGAAATGAAAAAATCAAGGGGGTGTATAACTCATCCCTTAAGCTCATGTGATGAAGTACAAACCCTCTAAGGAGGTGTGCAATGCATAACAACAAACCTAGTGGATTTAAATCTTGGTTAATGCATCTATACTACAACATATTAACACAAGAAAAATGATAATACAACAACAAATGAATCATCCTCATGGTTAGGCTCATACAGATACTTACTACTGATTAATTCTCTATGATCATTTCATTCAATTAACTTGAAATAACAAGGGAACACAACATAGGAATTAGTATCATTTAACACCACAGAGAACACTTATCTTATAATATGAACTGTCCAAGTAATTGGCTAGGTGAGTGCAACGTTCCACCCAAACATAGGTCTCCGTACATCCTATACTCTTTCAGCTGAGAGTCCACCCCCAATATGGGTCGTGTATCCACTAAGGAGGGCTAAACAGGCTCACTCACAGCCATGGATTCACACAAAAACATGCTAATCCAACATACAATTGAGTTTATCAAGAAATTAGTAAGAGTGGAGGAGGATGCTAAGCCAATGAGGTCAAACTCAGATTTGTAGGCCTCTCAATTCACACTCAGATAGTCTTGGCACCAACAATACCTACCACACCCAACACAAGGAATTATTCCCTTCATTGTTACACAGTCCCTTAGGCCATACCTTCCCTCCACTGCTCTTCATGGTGGGCATATAAATGTCCAACATGCTATATCCTTGAGACTCTAGCCTTCACTGGTTTGATCAAGAAACCCTATCTTCTGTCCTATCCTTCTCTGTCATTTCCACTTGGGTTTTCTTTCACTTTCTATGGCCAAATGAATCTATCCTACAACTACTTTCTCGGCCGTCAACACAGGTTTTTCTTCACCGGTTTCTGAGCATCTCACAAACTACTAATTACTCGAGGGTTCAGGATGATGAATCCCCTGATGGATTGATCTTCCCACATGAAATTCTAAGCCAATTCAGAACTGCAAATCGGGGTTCTTCACAGAATCACAATTTTATTCCTTTCTTCTCTGCTCGACTCTCTTTTTTGCATGTAAAATCCTTGTGCTAATGCCTAATCAAATGGGGACCAGAGGATATGAAATCCTAGGATCAAGGTGACATGCAGGTCAAGGAAAACAGATCCCCATACCCTGCTATCCTAAATTTCAGGGTTTTCCTACACTCCATCGACCTCAATGAACAGTTTCCTCAACCACCTTCTGCAACAGAATTAAATGTCAGCAGGGAAGGTGAAATGGGTTCTAAGGATGACATTTGGCATCCTATGGTCCAATCCCACAACTCCCTCACCTCTCCCTAGTGGATACACATGGCACTCTCTTATTAGTTTTCTCCATAGCCATTTTTCTTGGTATTTTATTACAATAATAATATTTACATCATTTACAATGTCGCATGGCTTAATAGCACATGGAAAACAAAATATAACTACTCTTATTTACATAAAAACCTAGCATCCACTAGCAAAGCCTTGGCCTTGAGCTCCATGCTAGGAAAACATATATCACATTCATACAATATTTACATTAAAAGCCAAATATTTTCTAAGGGTCAAAATGGGGGTATTACATTTCCCCCCCCTTAGAAAAACACCATCCTCGATGTTCTCAAAACTAGAAAAAATGAGAATGCCTCTCTCATGGCATCCTCTAGCTCCCATGTAGCCCCATCAAGACTAAGGTGCTTCCATTGCACCTTCACCTGTCCAATAGGTCAGTTTCGGAGCAATGTGACCTTCTTGTCGAGGATGCGCATAGGCTCCACTTGGAACTCTCCCTCTGGTTCCACCTGTATCACATGCCAATCGATTATGTGATTAGGATCATGTACATATTTCTTAATAAAAGAAACGTGGAAAACATTATGAGCTCTCTGGTTAGTAGGTAATGCAATTCTATATGCAACTTGTTCTATCCTATCAAGGACTTCAAATGGCCCACAATATCTTGGTTCCAACTTGGCACAACTCCCCAACTTTAGGGAAATTTTTTTTTGGCTTCACTCTCAAGTAAACATGATCCCCAATCTGAAATTCCTTATGCACTCTTTTCAAATATGCATAAATATTCTTCCTGTCCTGAGCTTCCTTTAAATTCTGCTTCATTTTAACAATTTCCTGTTCTATTTCCTTGACTATGTCTGGCCCAAGCACTACCCTATTCACTGGATTATCCCAATTCACTGGGGTTTTGCATCCTTTTCCATGCAATACTTCGAAAGGACTCATACCCAATGATGCATGATGTCCATTATTGTATGCAAATTCTACCAAGTCTAGGTAGTCCTCCCACTTGGATGGTTTGTCCATCACATACATTCTCAACATATCTTCACGAACCTGATTCACCCTCTCAGTTTGACAATCTGTTCAAGGATGATATGTTGTACTATAGTTCAACTGAGTTCCCAATTCCTGAAATAGTCCCTTCCAAAAATTGTATGTGAACTTGGCATCTCGATCTGAAACTATTGCTTTGGGAAATCCATGCAATTTCAATATCTCCTTCATGAAAATATCGGCTATGTCACTTGCCTTATGAGTGGACTTGACTGGAATAAAGTGAAATACCTTTGATAGATTGTCCACCACTATCATGATTGAATCATGTTTCCTCACTGTCATTGGAAAACCTATTATAAAATCCATAGAAATTACTTCCCACTTTCATTTTGGAATGGGAAAAGGCTGCAATAATCCCGCTGGATGTTGATGTTCCGCTTTGACTTGTTGGCATTTTTGACACCTAGAAATGTATTCTGCTATGTCCTTCTTCATCCCATGCCAAAATGATTTCTTTCTTGATGTTGTTATTGTATTTTGATATCCTGTATGTTGAGAGTATGGCATTTGATGTATTTCATCCATCACAAGCTTCTTCAAATCTGCACAATTTGGAATGTACAGTCTAGTAACTTGATATAGGAGAATATCATCTTCACCAAGTTGATATCCTACACACATTTCATCTCTATTTCCATGCTGTAAATTCTCTTTAACCTGAAGGTAAGTTCCATCACTGGCTTGGGATTCTAGAATTCTTTCCTTCAAATATGATTTGCACATACTTATTGCTGCAACATGACACTTTCCGCTAAGAGCATTTGAAACCTTATTCTCCTTCCCTTTAACATGCTTAATTTCAAAATCAAATTCATGGAGAAATTACATCCACCTTGCTTTCCTAGAATTCAATTTTGGCTGGTCAAATAAATACTTCAAGCTCATGTAGTCAGTCCTAAGCTCAAAACTTCTTCCTAACAAATAATGTCTCCAGATCTTGAGAGCATGTACTATGGATGCTAGTTCTAAATCATGTGTGGCATAATTCTTTTTATGCTCTTTCAAGCTCCTTGACTCATAGAAAATCACAAATCCTTATTGCATAAGCACTCCACCTAGCCCTTCAATGCAAGTATCTGTGCACACTACAAAATCCTTCCTTGGATCTGCAATCTTCAAAACAGGAGCACTAGTAAGAAACTTCTTTAACTATTGAAATCTTCTCTCACATTTTTCAGACCATACAAACTTAATATTATTCCTCTGCAATGATGTAATTGCATGAGCTATCTTGGAGAATCCTTCAATAAACCTTCTATAATATCCTACAAGAACCATAGAAGATCTAACATCTGAAACATTCTTTTGAGTAGGTCAATCCATTATGGCTTCAATCTTTTCTGGATCCACTGCAATTCCCTCTTCTGAGATGACATGACCCAAATAATGTACCTTATTTTGATAGAAATCACACTTTCTTAGCTTTGCCTACAGTTGGTGTTCTCTAAGAACTTACAACACCGTTCTTAGATGTTCATCATGCTCTTCTTCATTCCTTGAATAAAAAAGAATGTCATCCAAGAACACTATCACAAACTTATCCAAATATTTGCTGAATACACTATTCACGAGACACATGAATGTAGCAGGTGCATTGGTAAGACCAAATGGCACCACTGTGAACTCATAATGACCATATATTTTCCTGAAAGTTGTCTTGCGAATGTCTTCTTCTTCTCACCTGATGATAGCCAAACCTTAATTCAATATTTGAAAACACTTTAGATTCCTTCATTTGATCAAACAAATCATCAATTCTTGGCAATGGATACTTATTCTTGATTGTCACTTTGTTCAGCTTCCTGTAATCAATACACAACCTTAAAGTCCCATAATTTTTCTTGACAAATAACACTGGTGCTCCCCAAGGAAATACACTAGGCCTGATATAATTCTTGTCCATTAATTCCTATAGCTACATCTTTAACTCTACTAATTCTGGTGTGCTCATTCTATAAGGAGCTTTGGAAATTGGTGTTGCCCCTAGAACAAGATCAATGGTAAAGTCAATATCTCTCTTTGGTGGAATCCCTGTAAAATTAGTCACAGTAGATCTATTGAACAAGAATATCAATCACAAAGATGTAAAACAATTTGGAGTAAAAACTGTGCAAGAGAGATGCATCAGTGCTCTATAATCTAGAATGGTAGAATTACAATACAATACCGTCACAATGAGTGAGAAATTTGAATTAGCCAAGGAGGTCATTCGAATATACTGCATGGTGTAGCTTGGCTCCAACTAGGAGTCCTCATCATCAATCAGTGGTGGTCATCAATGCACAAGTCATTGTCAGACAGGTGTCAAATTGAGTCTAACTGAGTGTAATAAGTGTAACTAATGGTAATGGCACTAATGTAGGGATGGAGGCTTAGTGGAGGGTGCATGAGGAGTTAACTGCACTCAAAATAGGTAGTCAAGTCTCATCGAAGGTTAATCAAAGTGATAACAGTAGTGAGGAGTCAGTCTAGCCTCAAATCAAAGAAAGACAACTAGCTAACTGAAGTGAACTGGATTGGTAGGTGAGAAAAGGTGCCCTTCTCAAGTGGTGGGTGAGAAGTGGGCACCTCCCTGACTAGGAGGGTTAAACCAGAGTGGAAAGTGGCTCCCGAGTGCTGGTAGACTAGGGACTAGGTGCTGGAGGCATCAAACTAGTGACTCGGAAGCATGCGGATGCATGCATGCATGCAAAGTGTATGCAAAGTACATACTGAATGATGAGATATCCTAACACCCCCCCTCAAGCTATACTATGATGTAAAAAATAAAATGTAGGGCCCTGGTTATTGAGACCAAAGGTCACCCCAATACAATAATCCAAAAATGCTCAAAATAAGCTAAGTGAGGAATGAGGGAAAACCTAGTGGGAAGAAATCCCCCCCTCAAGCTAAACATAAAAATGGATCTAATCTATCTCCGCCATGATGGAACTCACCCCCAACAGTGAAAGGAGGTAAGATAACTTCTTCTCAGTGAAGCTCTTGGTGAAGATGTCTGCAATTTGCTCATATGTAGGGAAATATTGCAGAATGATGGTATGATCATGCACCAACTCTCGAATGTAGTGCATATAAATCTCAATATGGTTGGTCCTCTGCCGCTGAAATGGATCTGTGGAGATCTTAATAGCACTTTGATTGTCACAAAATAGGACAATCGAAGTAGTGCTACCAAAATCAAACTTGGAAAGAATACCCTACAACCAAACTGTCTGAATGCAGGCATTGACTGCCCCTCGATACTCTGCCTCTGCTAAAGAAAGTGCAATGGCTTCCTTGTTTTTGCTTAACCAGCAAATATGGCCATGTCCAATCATGAAAACATATCCGGAAGTGGGCTTCTGATCTATTCTATCACCTGCCCAATCTG
Source organism: Larix kaempferi (assembly GCA_027924585.1). NCBI lineage: Eukaryota > Viridiplantae > Streptophyta > Pinopsida > Pinales > Pinaceae > Larix > Larix kaempferi. Next base: position 6,876,776 of record BSBM01000968.1, on the reverse strand, counting down.
AATTGGTAAAACCAATGAAATGTAGCTTAGAATTTGCAGCATAATGTATGCCAAAATGTCTCATACCTTGCACATACTGCAAGATCCACTTGGCTGCCTACCAATGAAGCTCATGGGGTTGCTGCATATACCTTGATACAACACTCATGACATAAGATATATCAGGTATTGAGTGTGTCAAGTAGAAAAATTACTCATAGCCAGGTCGCCCCCTTTAGATGTGGTTAAAATATAGCCTATACAAATAATTCAGGGTATCAGGAGCACAAATATGTGCATTCCTCCCACCACGCGGTTGTAAAGGCCCTGGGTCTCCCTTTTTCCAATACAACCTATCCACCTTCAGAGTTAGACATGTTTGTACCACTTGCCTTTAGTAATCTTAGGCCCATTAGGCTCTGCTCTCACCTATGAAATAACGATTGCTATGCTACCTGGTGTGGCCCCCTATTTGTGTATTATAGTCGCTATGCAGGGCACTTCTTGGAAACAGAGTGAACCAATCAACTGTCGATACATAGTGCAATTTGCAAGAGGTGTAGAATTTCCCTCTTCAAGACTAATTCTTGAGAGGAATGGAAATGGAACAGCCTTACATTCTGCCATATTAAACTTTAATAGAAGGTCTTTAGCATACTTTTGCTGAGATAATGTGATCCCATCAAATTTTTGAGCTGTCTCCAAGCCCAAAAATTGCTTAAGAAAGCCCAAATCGCTGATATCAAAAGCTAGATTTAAAGTGGTTTTTAGCTTGTTGATTGTAAGGAGAGTGCTACCATTAATGAGAATACCACCAACATATAAAACAACAATTAGAAAAATAACTTTAACTATCTATAGGTACACATTCGGATCAGATGTGCATCTTTTGAAATTCTGAGAAAGAAGGAAGGAGTCCATCTTTGCGTACCAAGCTCTTGGGGCCTGTTTCAATCCATACAAAGATTTCTTCAACCTGCAAACTAATGATGGATCTGATATGTATCCTTTTGGCTTCTTCATATATACTTCTTCATCAAGGTATCCATGTAGAAAATCACTCTTCACATCCATATGGTGCACTTCCCAGTGCTTGGATGCAGAAATGGCCAAAACTAGGCAGATGAAATCCATCTTCGCAACCGGTGCAAAAGTCTTAGTGTAGTCCACTCTTTGGACTTGGGAGAAACCTTTTTCGACCAACCTAGATTTATATTTGATTATAGAGCCATCAGCAGCAACCTTTGTGTGGTAGATCCACTTTCACTGAACTAATTTTCTTCCAGGTGGAAGAGAAACTAGCTCCCATGTATTGTGCTTTTGAAGAGAACTATACTCTTCATCCATGGCGGTTTGCCATCGTGATCTTGGTGAGCATGGTAGTATGATTTGGGATATGAACAAATCATCAAATAAAATTTCTCAGATAATAATGGATAAGAAAATTAAAGATCCATACATGCTCTTTGAAAGTCTACTCTTGTTCTCCTTGGATCAGCAGAATTTCCATTGTTTCGAGTAGCAGATTGTAGAGTGTTTTGGGCCCAATTTGGTAATTGAGGGGGATAATTATGGTCGGATTCCGAACCTGATATTTCATGGCCATAAAATTATAATAAAATATCAGATATATCATATCCAATTATTTCTTCATATTCTCTTGAATCTTCTTCTTGTGGAGGGTGCGGATCGACAGTGTTTTCCTCGACTAGTTTCAAATTTGGCAATGGTTCTTCAAACTTCACACTTCGCTCTATGAATATATTTTTGGAGATGATATTCATAAGTTTATATGATTTTTATTCTTCTCTATATCCTATTAGGATACATTCAATACTTTTTGTATCCAAAGCTTTTCTCTTATCAGAAGGAATTCTAGCCCATGTAGTGGAGCCAAAAACCCTCAAATTGGACACATCCGGTTTGTGACCAGTGAATGCTTCGAAAGGAGTTTTACCTTTCACGAATGAATGTGGAACTCAGTTCTAAATGTATGCATCAAAATTCATGGATTCATCCCAAATATTTGCAGGCAAACCTTTTGACTCAAGCATACAGGTAGCCATCTCTTTCAGTGACCGATTCTTCCTTTTCGCTACACCGTTCTGCTGGGGTGTGTAGGGAACTGTATGTTGGATTTGAATTCTGCTTTCAGCAAAAATTTGCAGAAACTTAGTATTGATATATTCTCCGCAATTATCATATCTAAGAGCTTTGATCTTGCTCTTAGTGGCGGTCTCAATAGAAGCCTTAAAATCCTTGAATTTTCCAAGCACTTCTGACTTGTTTTTGAGAAAAAATACCCAAGTAAAGCGGGAGAAGTCATCGATGAATGTCAAAACATACCTTGAACCATTCATGGACATATTTGGCATTGGACCATTGATAGCAGAATGTATGAGACCCAAAATAGTATAAGCTCTGCTAGCTTTTCCGTGGTCAAACTTGTGCTCGGGGTGCTTCCCAACAATGCAACCGAGGTAAATTCCCTTCGAGGAACAGAGTTACAGAAGACCATAAACCATGTATTTATGTTGTAACAGCAGCAAATACTTGTAATTAAGGTGTCCAAACCTTTCATGCCAAATCCTACTAACCTCGTTCCCATGAGTCAGGAGAGCAGTGGGCTTTTCAAGCGGCACAAAGTGAGGAAACTCATAGTATTTTGTAGTGTGGTTTGCCTTTCTGACTGCAATAAGTCTTCCACTTTCAATATCAGAAATTTCAACTTTGTTAGGGCTAAATGTAACTCGCTTCGGTTCACCAATGTGTGTCATTTGATACAAAGAAAGTAGATTTGAAGCCAAGGAAGGCATATAGAGAACATTCTGAAAACTTCCATGCTCTAAATGGATGGTACCTTTACCCTTTGAAGAAAGTTTTGAGTCATCTCCCAAATGGATGGGGATGAAGATGCTTGGATCAAATGAGGAGAAGGAGTCAATATTTTCAGCCATATGATTTGAGGCTCCGGAATCTATCAGTAGAGTGGTGGGTTTCGAAATAGTTTCCATGAGTGCTTGAACTATTTCATGATCATCATTTCTATCCTTCTTCCGTGCATCGTCGGGAAAAGTTATGTTATTATTTTCCAAAAGAAGGGCCATTTGATCTATTGTCTTCTTCATGCATGAACTTTCAGGATGAAAGCCATGGTTGCAATAAGTACATTTATATTTTTCTTTACCCTTTTGCTTGTTCCTTGAACCAAATGGTGTATCCGATGGTTTACTTTTCTCTCTTTGTTTGGATGGTTCGAATTTGGGCTTCTCTTTGCCATTCGAATTCTTGGATCCTTGAACAAATAGGGCTGAACCTTTGGAGCTTATGGACCCCATTTGAATCAACTTGTCATGCTCTTTTCTAACGGATTCAATGAAGGCATTCAAGCTAGGCATCTTCCAATTCAGAGTAGTTAGCCGACCGAAATTGAAAGTAGAGACAAATACCGAGGAATCTTTACCAAGTATTGAAAGAATGGAGAGGATCAATTGCTTATCCTCTTTGATAACTCCACTGTTCTTCAATTGCAAAGACAAATGCTTGAATCTTGTGAAAAAGTCATTGATGGTCTCGAAATTCTCTGGATTCAAGGCAATCAATTCGTTTCCCAATTGAAAAGACTGCATGTCATCTTGATTTCCAAAAAGCTTCTTGAGTTGCTCCCATACTGCTTTTGGAGTAGTCAATCCACTAAGGTGAAAGTGAAGATCCTTGGAAATATTGAGGCAAAGAAGACCATATGCTTCATCCAACTTGTTGAAGTGATTTGATTTTTCAATGAGTGTATTGGGCTCAACTTCGAGGCCCATGGTGACTCTATAGTACCCTCTTGAGAGCAGCATAATATCCATGCCATTCTTCCATTCAAAATAATTGAAGCGAGTGAGTAGCTTAGAAGAAGAAGAATCCATCTCAATGATAGAAAATGCACTTGATGGAGATGATAAACCTGCAAATCACAATCAAAACAAGAACAGTAAGGTCGAACAATCCACCCTTTTAGAGTTGCATCACACTTGGGATTGGAGATCAAGCAAGCTTGATTGATCCAATGTATCAAATCCAGGAATTCTGTGGAAAACTCAGGCTTCTAAGTGGATTGGAGAGTATTTTTCAGCCTTGCATGCACATGAGCGAATGCACATGAGATTTTGCATGCCAAAACTTCAGTAATTTTGAGCAAATTCACTCAATTCTTCATGTAGAACACCTATAGGAGAGATATCTTGTCCCTGCAATGGATCTGATACCATCTAAAATTAGTCACAGTAGATCTATTGAACAAGAATATCAATAAAAAAGATGTAAAACAATTTGGAGTAAAAACTGTGCAAGAGAGATGCAGCAGTGCTCTATAATCCAGAATGGTAGAATTACAATACAATCCAATCACAATGAGTGAGCAATTCAAATTATCCAAGGATGTCATTCGAGTATACTGCATGGTGTAGCTTAGCTCCAACTAGGATTCCTCATCATCAATCGGTGGTGGTCATCAATGCACAAGTCACCGTCAGACAGCTATCAAACTGAGTCTAACTGAGTGTAATAAGTGTAACTGATGGTAATGGCACTAATGTAGGGATGGAGGCTCAGTGGAGGGCGCATGAGGAGTTAAATGCACTCAGAATAGGTATTCAAGTCTCATCGGAGGTCAATCGGAGTGATAACAACAATGAGGAGTCAGTCTAGCCTCAAATCAAGGAAAGACAACTAGCTAACTGAAGTGAACTGGACTGGTAGGTGATAAAAGGTGCCCTTCTCAAGTGGTGGGTGAGAAGTGGGGGCCTCCCTGACTATGAGGGATAAAATAGAGTGGAAGGTGGCTCTCGGGTGCTGGCAGACTAGGGAGTAGGTGCTGGAGGCATCAAACTAGTGACTGGGAAACATGTGGATGCATGCATGCATGCAAAGTGCATGCAAAGTACATATTGAATGATGAGATATCCTAACAATCCTGAGCACTTCATATGGGAACACATCATGGAACTCTTGCAACAACTGGAAGTCTTCTATCCTTGGCCCATTTTCCTATGATGAATCAGATATGTGAACTACATATAATTGGCAACCCTTCTTATAAAAAAATTTCAACTGTAAGGCTGAAATATGTCTTACTGAAACTTATTTGGGGATTCCCTTTAGCAATCCGTGTCTTCCCTCTTACACAATGCATTCAAGTACCTTTTCATAGAAATCTATATTATCTCTATTCCTTTCCAACCAATCCATACCAATCAGAGCATCATAATATCCCAATGGTAGGACATTCAAATTTACATTTGTGAGGAGTCCATTCAACTCCATGGGGAACTCCATCACCACTTCACTCACTTTTCTCTTGGTCCCCATGGCTAACTGAACTAGCCAAGACTCACTGTGATTCATTTTCATAAGAGAACAACCCTCAACCACTTTTGGAGAAACATAACTATGATTAGATCCTGGGTCAATCAAAATAAAAATGGATTGCTTAGAAATATTACCTTCAACTTCCACCACTGTGCTGACTGATGGTCTGCTTGATGATTATCCAATGCTGCATAGATTCGAGGCGTTTCCCTTGCCATATCCTCCAATGTAGCTGCACCTTCTAAATTTTGCAAACTTCGAGGATTCTCCGTCCTATGTGGACATTCTCTAAGCGCGTGGTTTCCTCCACATCCCCAACATTGAAGTGGTCCTTTTGGTGCTTTTTCTGCTACAACTAATGGCTTGTTTCCACTTCTTTCTTGCTAACCTCGTGGAAAGGATTTTGGCTGAATTTCGAATGGTGGCTTGAATCCACTTTTCCTTTGATCAAACCTTCCATTTGGATTTCCTTTCCATGCTAGTTGAGCCTCTGATTTCCCTTTGATCTTCTCATAGCAATGCATTGCCATCCTAATGGATTCATCAAGATTAGGTGGGTTAACAAATTCAATACTATCTCTAAAATTTTGAGGTAAAATTCCGAGGAAGCATTGGATCTTAACCCTCTCATCCTTGATATAGTCCACATACCTCAACAATTCCAAAAATTTATGGACATGCTTATCCATAGATTTTTGTCCCAACCTGAGTTCATTGAACTCTTTTCTTTTGTTGTTATAATACCTAGCTGATAGGTATTTTTCATTGAAATACATGTTGAATCTCTCCCAGCTGATCCTCCTTTCACTGATACTTTTCACTTGCATGAGGTGCTCCCACCAAATTGAAGCTATGAGACTTAGATTGTAAATGGAAATTATGGCCTTTTCATTTTCTGATTATTCATGGATTTATTCATCTCAAGAAGCCATGCCTCTACCTCTTGGCCAGTCTTACTTTCTACATCAAATGTGGGAGGCCTTGCCTTCCTAAATTCTCCCCGTGGAATTCATTTGTATCTATTTCTTCTTTCAAACCTGCTAGAAGTATGCCGCGGGCTTCCTTGAGGGCCTCTTGATTCACACGACCAGCTAGAAGAAGATCTTGAAGAGGGCGTGCTGTGCTTTTATCTCACCGAGCTCTTCCTTGAGCTTGTAGTCCTTTTCCTAGAACGACCTTTAGAGTGAATTTCAACACCCATTCCTTGTTTACCTACATTGCTTGGGTTGGACCCATGGTTTACCCTCTGTTGCATATTAGTGAGGGTCTGAAAAATAGCGCCATTGATCTGATTTTGTTCTTCCTGAGATTTCATCAACCTTTCATTGAAGCTTATCATGGTTTCAACCAAGTTCTGAGGGGTTATTTGCTTCGTTCTTCCATTGGATTTAGTATCAACATGATATTCTTGCACATTTTCTCCTAGCAAGTCTTCATCATTCTCAAAAGGATCCTGGGCATCATTTATGGTCACCATTTTCCTTGGAGATTTCTTTCCCTTCTTGCTACTCTCTGCTACAACTATTAAAATGCTTTCAGCTGCAAGCACTGTGCATCATAGAGGTGTTTATTAGACATCATAAGAAAACATATAAAATATAGAACATCCATTTTGAACATAAATACATTCATGGAGTAATTTATAAATCTATTGTGCCTTCTACTTCGGCCCAAGCAGCCCCAATGCTACAAATTGGGCTTTGATACCACTCTTTCATGTCCCTAATCCCCTCAGTGACCTTTAGAGTGATGGGGGGACAACCTTGAACAACCTGCTACTTTTTTTTCTTCCAAAATGGATCAAAAACTTTGATCTTTACACAGTCGCAACTGTCTTTGATCCGCAATTCCCCAACACGTGATCCGAAGGTTGAAAGTCGGATCACCAATTTACACAAAGACGAAGAAATACCTCTCTGACTTCTACAGTCCGCATCCAAAATGGGGGACTTAGAAATTCAGAGTGCCAAATACACGGCATTGGTGAAACTCCTCTCTGACTACTGTAGTTCTACAATCCATGATGTGGAACTCAGAAAGTCGGAACGCTAAAATATCCAACCTCAAAAAAAATACAACTCTGACTTCCACACTCCACAATGCGAGAGTCATAATTTCGGAACTCCAAATTACACCAGCTTGACGATTTAGCCCCCAACTTTCACACTCCGCATCCTCGATGCGGGAGTCGGAATGTCAGGATACCAATCACATCGTTTCAGAAAAATGCGCCTCTGACTTCCACACTCCACATCTACGATGAGAGATTCTGAAATTCGGAATTCCACAACCACCATTTTAACCAAAAATACGCCTTCTACTTCCACACTCTGCATCCACGCTGCAAGAGTAAAAAATTTGGAACGCCAACTTCACTATCTCGAAGATAATCCACATCCGACTTCTGCACTCCTTATTCGCGATGCGTGAGTTGAAAAGTTGGAACATAAAATTCACTATGTCGAATAAAACACGCCCCTAACTTCCGCACTCCACATCCATGATGCGAGAGTCAGAAAGTCGGGATGCCAAAATGCTTGACATTGCAGAAATGTGCCCCCAACTTCTGCATTCCATAGTGCGGATTCAGAAGGTCGAGAGTTGGCCATATCCCTGTTCTGCCAACTTTCTAGCCCGATAACTTCTTCATCCTTAAACCATTTTGGGTTTGGTACCATTCAAAAGCTCTTGGAGAGCTCTATGCAATGGTTTGGACCCCTACCATACTTGAGGACTCTTACCTTGCCTCTTTTCCAACAAAAAGGATGCCTTGAAGTCCATCAAAACCTCAAAATCCCACTGTCAAGAGCCATATAATCACCCTGCCAAGGCCCCTCCCTTCATCTGACCACATAGGGGGGAATGAACACCTCAGGGGGGGTGTCTAACTCATCCCCCAAGCTCATGTGATGAAGTACAAACCCTCTAAGGAGGTGTGCAATGCATAGCAACAAACCTAGTGGATTTAAGTCTTAGTTAATGCATCTATACTACAAATATTAACACAAGAAAAATGATAATACAACAAGAAATGAATCATCCTCATGGTTAGGCTCATACACATACTTCCTACTGATTAATTCTCTATGATCATTTCATTCAATTAACTTGAAATAACAAGGGAACATAACATAGGAATTAGTATCATTTAACACCACAGAGAACACTTATCTTATAATATGAACTGTCCAAGTAACTGGCTAGGTGAGTGCAACGTTCCACCCAAACATATCCAAGTAACTGGCTAGGTGAGTGCAACATTCCACTCAACCATAGGTCTTTTTCCAGCCTATACTCCTTTAGCTGAGAGACCACCCCCGAGCTGGGATGTGTATCCACTATGGAGGGCTAAACAATATCACTCACAACCATGGATTCACACGAAAACATGATAAGCCAACATACAACTGGGTTTATCAAGAAATTAGTAATAGTGGAGGAGGATGCTAAGACAATGAGCTCAACCTCAGAGCTGCAGGCCTCTCAATTCACACTCAAACAGTCTTGGAACCCACAATACCTACCACACCCAACACAAGGGAGTATTCCCTTCACTGCTACACAGTCCCTCACGACATACCTTCCCTCCAATGCTCTTCAGGGTGGGCATAGAAATGTCCAAGTTGTTGGATCCTTAAGACTCTAGCTTTCACTTGGTTTATCAAGCAACCTTACCTTCTGTACTATCCTTATCTGTCATTTCCACTTGGGTTTTCTTTTACTTTCTATATCCAAATTACTCTATCCCGCAGCTGGGGTCTCAGCCATCAAAATAGGGTTTTCTTCACCAGTTTATGATCATATCACACGCTTCCAATTTCCCTAGGGTTCAGGCCGATGGATCCCCTACTGGATTGATCTCCCCACACGAAATTTTGGGTCAATTCGACACCCCAAATCGGGGTTCTTCATAGAATCACAATTTTCTTCCTTTCTTCTATGTTCGGTTCTCTGCTTTCCATGTAAACTCCTTGCGCTAATGCCTAATCAAATGGGGATCAAGGTATACATACTCCTAGGAGCAGGGTGATGCGCGGGTCAAGGAAAACAGAACCCCATACCCTGCTATCCTAAATGTTGGGGTTTTTCCACACTCCATCAACCTCAATGAACGGTTTCTTCAACCACCTTATGCAGCATAATTAAATGTTAGCACGGAAGGTCAAATGGGTTCTAAGGATGACATTTGTCATCCTATGGTCCAATCCCACAAACCCCTCACCTCTCCCTAGTGGATACACATGGCCCTCTCTTATTAGTTTCCTCCATAGTCGGTTTTCTTGGTATTTTATTGAAATAACAATATTTACATCATTTACAATGTCCCATGTCTTAATAGCACATGGATAACATAATATTACTACTTGCCATTACATAAAAACCTAGCATACACTAGCGGGGCCTTGGCCTTGAGCTCCACACTAGGAAAACATACATCGCATGTATACAATATTTTACATTGAAATCCAAATATGCTCTAAGGGTGAAAATGCGGGTATTACATGTCAAGTCTAAGTAGTATTGGGCTTGGATACAAATCCCTCTCCCTCTCCCTCACCTACATTTTGTGCATGAATTTGTACTGATCAACATGTGCATGCTTCTCCTTAGCAACCTCTTTCCGCTAACATCTCTGTTTCACATATAACATGAATCAGTGTCATAAACAAACATATAAAAAAAAATATCACATTCAATTAGCATGCTATTTAATAACATCAAATAATAATTTTTTTCCCCAAAATAGATAATTTTTAGCAACGGTGCACCTCAATTATAGTATCGCACCACGACTGCTGCTTTTCTAGAATTAGCACACCGCTAACGGTGTTCTTGGTATACACACACACACACCGATTAACAAAGTGCACCATTGGGATTTTTATAATTTTTAAATGGTTGATTACGGTGCACCCATTAAACATCATTGCATCGAAAGTGGTGCACAACTATTCATAAATCGGACCATTGATGTATTTTGCGAGTTTTTAATTTTTTATGCTTTAAGAATGCATTTGTTATGCTTTGCGGAATGGATAATGGACCGCATCGCTTAAACTAATATTTTTTTTGTAAAATATGTTTTTTTTATGGGGTGTGATTGGAACATATCATTGCACCATCTATACGATATTTTTGGGTTTGTTGTGTACATTGTTGAATCTGTTTGCAAGTTTATTAAATCTTGTATTGTTTACAGTGCGACACATACACGTTAGTGAACCAACAAATCGATGTGGTTCATTTATCAAACCATACCGTTAAAAATTTTCTCCTTTTATATTTTAAAAATTTGAACCAACAAAACTGGTGCATTGTGGACATGGCATCTCACTTTTTACGGTGCATAATTGTTCTTATAGCACATCATAGCTTCCCGTAATGAGGTCAAAAATTAAATTCGATAGTGGTGCTTTGGATACAAGTTTGTGCACCAAGATGTCAGTGCAAAATGTTAAATGGATCGCACCTCTTAACATGATGCAATTTTTAAATACTATTTGGTTTAGTAGTGCACTTGGCACACCTCGATGCACCATATATATGGTCCATTTTGGTTTTGTATACACACATGTTTATGTTCATATTTTTTTCTAAAACCTAGTTAATTGATGCATTATGAAATTATAGTGCACCATTTTTGTAGTGCACATCCTTACGAAATGCACCATGGGCGATAATCCCTATGAATTTATAGGGTGCACTATGCGTGGTGTGATACAAATGGATAGAGCGCACCATGTAGGGTTTTTATTTATTTTTTAAATGAAGGTTAAATTTTTTAATTTTAATCTACTAAAAAATTAAATTACGAATTACAAAGAATTTTTACCTAGATATTTTGGCATCGGAGAAGTATGGTTGTGATGTAACTCAAATTTGAAAATTTTCCCACCATTTAGAAAAATTCAAAATACAGTCAACAACCAAATGAAGCAAGCAATTCTGCCATATGGAGCACAAATTCCAGGGTGTCTAAGTATGAGATGTATGGCACTAGTGTTGTAGGTCTCAAAAACACTATTGTGTGGTAAAAATGAATTTTCCATGCAGTAATTTTCTTTTTATTAAACCTTGTTCTCGTGTGCCTAACACTAGAACACATCTATGCAGTCTGTTATATACAATGCATCACTAATAAAAATACAAAATACAAAATAATATAGTTTGTGGTTTTAAATTCAAAATTTTTTAACCCTATCACGGTGCGACTTAGGCTATATTTCCCCAGTGATTTTCAATGGAATAATCGCACTGATGATGTACATTAAAAATAAAAAAAATATAGTAATACGGTGATATCTACTATCCATATTACCTACTTTAACACTTTCAACTACGTGATGCCCCAATTTGTTCTGATCATTTAAATGCACTGCTCGTAAAAAAGTATAATTAAAACCTGGTACTGTGTTCTAGAAACTATAATGGAATGGTGCAGTATGCTATATATAATGCACTAAGTATAAAAATTTAAAATAAAAAATAATATAGTATGTGGTTTTAGATTCAGTTTTTTTAAAACCTTATGCGGTGCAGATTACGATATACCACCCCAGTGTGGTTTATTAGACGAACCGCACTGGTTTTGGAAATTAAAAATAATAAAATATGGTAATCTAGTGCTCTCTCCTATCTGTTTACCATACTTCAGTGCTTTCAACTATGTGGCACTCCGATGAACTATGTTAATATAAACACACCCTTTGCAAATTTTTTGTTTTTTTGCTTGATGGTTTTTCTAGCCGCAGTGATACATTATCTATTTGTAACACCGGTGATTTTATTATGTACAAACACACCGGAAAAAAATTTCCACTAAAATATCCTCCCACTTGCCTCCGGTAGTGACCTCCACTATAAACGGATATTTGGGCTCTTTTTAGAGTAGCATCCGCTATAACCTCCACAAAAGGCCTTTTCCTTGTAGTGTTATCATATGTATAAGGATAAAGGCATATTTTTTTCTCTAAGTGAATGTAACACCAAAGAAATATTTGTTGGTGATGATAGATATCTTAATGTTGTAATATCTAGAACAATTCAATTAGATGATGGTTAGTTCAAGGATGTATTATGTGTTCCAAAAATTTCCTTCAATTTGTTGTTAGTTTATCAAGTCACTCATTTTGGTCAAGGTAAGACTAAAATTTTTACACCTCACCAAGTTGTAATCAAGGATTTCAAAGATCCTAAGCATGCCCTAGATATGAAATTGTTGATGATACTACTAGGTTGTATAGATTAAACAACTTTGGGTCATCAACTTTTTCCTCATATTTTATTGCTTATAGCGATGACTTAAGCAAACTTTGGCATGAGCAATTTGGTCATTTAAATTATCACTCATTGCAAAAACTATGTAATAAAAAAATGGTGACTCTTAATCCTCGTCTCTTGTAGAGATGGTGTTTTTCCTAGGTGTGTTCTCGACAAACATCATTGGGATAGTTTTAAAACATGTGGCACTTGGAATGCCTCGACCCCATTGCAACTTTTTCATGGTGATTTGTGTAGCTTTCTTCCTTCTTCTTCTTTCTATGGATTCAAGTATTTATTAACATTCATTGATGATTTTTCCATATGCACTTGAGTTTACCTTTTAAAACTTAAGAGTGAATTTTTTGACAAGTTTTTGGCCTACAAGGCCCTTGTAGATAAAAAATATAAACACCAAATACACAAGTTAAGAACACAAAACGGAGGTGAATGTACATAAACAACACATTTACTGCTTACTGCATTGCACAGGAAATTCAAATGCAACATAATGTTCCATATACACCACAACAAAATGGTGTTGCTGAGAGAAAGAATTGTACACTCACGGAAACGCATAATTGTCTGATCCAAGATAAGGGATTAAGTCTTAAACTTTTGGTTGAAGCCATTAAATAGTCAGTTGCACTCTCACCAACGATTTAAAATATATAAAATCAGGAGAAGTATGCAGTGAAATTAGAATAGATGTCAGTCGTGACTTCTCTATGTTTGGTAGTGAATCACGAGATCACATTCCTAATAAAAATGAACATCATTATAGCCTAAAAGTGAAAATAACATATTTATTGGATATTTTGAAGATGTAAAATGTTATAGGATTCATAAAGGAGTATGCATGAATATGGTGGCCTCAAAAGAAACAATGGGATCGTCGTGAATTATTGTGAACGCACTCATATTCCTAATTTCCCACACTTTGGACATTCTTGAACCACTTACAGGGATTCCAAGTCACCCCGGTGATTTCACACACGCATTTGGAATGCACATGCATTTTTAACATGCATGCCTGGAGCACACATGCATTCCTGTGTGTGTGTGTGTGTGTGTGTGTGTGTGTAAGGCAATGGTTGGTCTATTTTATCCATAGACCGCACTGCACATTTTAGGAGTGATTGAGTAAATTTAAAGAAGAAAATTGGAGTTCTCAAAGAGACAATCAATTACTAAGTGGATTCCTACCTTAATATTCATTTGATTCCAGGTATCTTTTCTTTTAATTTTATTTTTATTTTTATATTTTGTTTAAAAAACAAACAAAAATATAAACCCCAAATTTTTTATTTAATTGCAACAATATTGATTACAATGAATCCCAAAGTTAACCCAAACCGGAATCCCAAATATAATCGAAACATGAATCCGGCACCACCAAACATTGACATGTAAATTGATGCAAATTTGAAATATCTTACAACCCTTTTCAATGAATTGCAAAATAATAAACAATCTACCTAATTGTCACTAGCCACTTCGTTAGAGGCAATTATATCTTCCATTGTAGATTCCCAAGGACAATTAACCAATCTATATAATTACAGGGATAGAATGTTTGAATAATATAGGAATGGTATAAGTAAAGAGCAAGTTAAATACTTGAACATCACCAAACAATAGTTGATGACATTGTTTATTGACCCAAGAAATGTATCAAATCAACCAATGGCTAAGAAATTTATTTGTATGGATTGGTGCACCTTAGAACCATTCGAAGACCATTGGATGGATAGGTGGTTTATGGTATTTGAAAAAACCTCCATGCAATAATAAGGAGGTTCCTCTATATTTCCTTAGGAAAATATATGCAAATTTTGTATTCAAGAACCATGTTAACTACTTTGAAATTGGTGAATTTTAGGGGGTGGGTCGTCGGTATTTGCAATATAAAGCGAATTCTAGGCACAACCCATTTTTTGGTTCTCATCCTATGCCTAGGAGACATCCTACCCACACCCCATCTAACATCCACTGATTGGGGGGAGTATCACCTAGACCCAAACATCCCTATCTTTCGTGGCTCACAAACTGGTGTAGCACAACAGTTTTATAGCCTTATCACATGAGGAGTGAGGATCAAGTGATGTTGGGATTTTGTCCCCTATAGTAGGGTCTGGGTAGGAGAGGCAGTACAGAGCCTCACATCAACCTCATAAATATTCGAGCTATGGGAAAACTTGTTATGTGGAAACAAAGGTGAGTAGACCTGAGAGTTTTATGGAAGAGGTTAGTATGTTTACCATCTCTTTTTTATTCATTCATTATAAATATTATTATATTTTATCTTTATATATTTAATTACATGGTGTTTGCAATTGATATTCCCATATAGCACACTTGTGACACTAAGTGATGTAGGAATGCTAGTATCTACCACCGATGTTTTTTTAGCGGCTTTCTCCATTGGTGTACCACACATTCAGATATGGTGGAGTGAGTGGTTCATGACTTAAAATGATCCCTTCTTGAAATTTTTGTCATATTTTTTCAGTCCATATTCTAGATGATTTTAGTTTGAATGTTATTTCAGTTTATGTATAATGTTTTACTTCATTTAATGTTTGTACAGGTTGTGGTACCATATAGTGATGAATCTTGTCCACCTGGGGTGGATGAATCTTGTTGAAATGTGAATTTTGTTAAATCTTATTTTGGTTAACGAATTAAAATATTTTTAAATGTGTATGTAGGTGGTCCCATTCTCTTCTGGGTTTCCAATATCACCACATCATATTCCACCATTGTTGGCTTTCCGCAGATCATTTGTCCCAAGAGGTTTGTTAAGTCCGACCTTTGTCTAGTTTACCCCATCTCTCGGGATACCATTTTCATTTCCTGGCATACTAGGGATGATGCACAATTATGAGCTCCTTTAAAGACAATTTAGTTGCCACATAAACTAAAAAAATAGAAAACTCTAACTTCAAGAGGGAATTAGAGGTACTTTCATAATGAATTTTAGGATGATGTAAAAAGAAAAAATATAGGAAATCAAATAAGATTTCATAATATATATATTTTACTTTTAGAAATTTTGTGTAGTTGTTAATAAAATTTGTTTTTCTAAAATTGGATATTTAAATTTTCAACATAATATAACATATATGTCTATGCGCATGCAACACTATATGAACTAATTGATAGTATTTTTGAATAATTTTTTTATATATGTAAAGGACATCTTGTACTAGTGAAAGGCTATTTTTTCAAAAATATTCATGATGTTTTTATTTTTTTATGATTTATTGAAGTCAGAAAACCCTGAAAAAAGGATGTTGTGTGCACGTGCAACACTTTAGTGACATAATGTAATTTTTAATTTTTATATATGATAGTATAGAGTTCTCCTTCTTCTAGTACATGAGATAATTTGTTTGATAAATGGTGAAGGAAATCAAAAGTTACAAAATAAACAATTGAGCATTGTATTTTGGAATCTTAAAATCTAGTGGCACAAAAAAGTGGACCCAACTTCATGCACCTACCCACTACTACCTATACTATGTATCCCATGGGACATTATCATTTCCTATCCCCACCACCTTTTCCATTACATTAATCTATTCAACAGCCACCAGTATTCACGACCATCTCATCTACTTCGATCTTACCACCCCGTCTCTATGCACCCCTCCCATCACTATTCCATGATGATACCATGGGGGATGTGGTATGAGATGCTCAGTCAGAGTAGCATGTGCAACCAAGTGCTCCAACTACTGGTGAATGTCCATCATTGAATGAATTTTTCACAATGAGATCATTCATAGGCAAATTGCTTATGTATCATGAATGGGATTGATTTTAGGCAATTTTTCTTAAATTTCATGTTTTAATTCTTTTAAACTTTGCAAGGTGGAATAGCTGAGGTTTCGGAGGAGGGGAACACCCTCTCAATTGATAGTAGCTTGTTACACCTAAATCTTACCATCATGATAGTCAATGTAAACATTCCCTGAAGTTCCTTGACTAATTCATCAATGTGGAAGAGATACAAACCTTTTCCTACTAGGTTTTGAGATGTCATCGCAGGTTTTCCTAATGCAACCTGTGATGTCACAGGTTGTCCTCTTACCGACTGCGATGATGTCAGTTAATTGATTAAAATATATTCTTCGAGTCCATTCTAGAAGCAAGGTGATGTGGATCCCTATCCATAGCCTTTGGGGAAGCTGGAATTCGGTTCCTAGCCTCTTAGAAGAATCCCCTAACTCTCTCCTACCATATCTCAACCTACCCTATCCACTTAGTCCTATATAAATGAAGCTCACTCCTATTCCAAAACGAGGAAGTATATGGTATCTACATGCTGGTGAAATTAGCTTAGGAGAGATATCTACTCATCCCTTGAGAGATCCATCATCCCTTTGGAGGCTTTCCATGTTAAGTCATTGGTTGTAATCACTTCCTTCTATGTACTTTCCCTTTAATACAATAATATAACTACTTTCCACCAAATCTCATTGCATTGATGATACTTTGTGTAGTTTTCCTACTTACCTGCTTACTTAGATCTATTATTGTGTAGATTCATTTTACTGCTTGTGTTGTTGTGTTTTCTTGACATGTTTTGCAGCTGAGATCCGAAGACCATCAATCTTGGAGAAGCATTAAAGGAGAAAGGATCAGTGATACGAAAGGTAACGCATATAGTCCCTTGATCTCTAATTAGATCTAGGAGAGCTATTTATATTCTGTCTCTATTTGTTCTAGACTTACGTTAAGCTAGGGAGATCAGGCCTTGAGTCTACTCTTGGTAGATTGTCTGTCAAACAAATATGGTGACCATACTAGGAAAGATACATTGTTTAGTTTTCATTTGAATGCCATTTTCATTTGATTTCTTTTGCAAGCCATCTTATTTGCCTCCTAAGTCTTTTCACCATCAGATCTTCACTTTGAAGAGTGTGTAGTCCTCTTATGAGTCTGTACTCACTATTTATAAGCCATTTTATTGCTCATTTCTTGGAGATCTATTGATCCTAGAGTTTGGATCTCTCCCGTCGCACATGGGCAGTGCAAACAGAGCGTTGATTCGACCTCTGTTCTCTGTCTTTTGTCATATCGTCATAGCCCATCCACTAGTGTACTGCGACATCGTCGCAATTCCCGCACTGGTGACCTATGACGGTCGCTCTATGTATACACACAGACTGCGCTGATCTATTAGAATTGGTATAAGAGCATCCCCCCTCCATTTTTTGAGTTGAGTTTTGATTTCGTGTGCAGACCCCCTTTGTGCTACAAGATCCAATCAAAGATTTATTGTTGATTTGTGTGTTGAAAGCGTTTGGTATTTTGTGTGGATTTGTATTGGGTCCCATTTTAACAAGTTTCAGTTTGGTAGTGGTGAACACTTTAGGTTCCCCACCTTCATCCACTTGGCCTTGTTGTCCCTCCTCTCCTCACCTGATCTGATCTTTGCACTAGATCTGATCCCAAACTTCCTTTTTTGCACCTATCATTTAGCTTTGTTTGCATTCAGTTGTTTGATTGAGTGTTTTGAAGTGTTTTCAGTCCATATGAGTGCTTGTCATTTTCCAAGAATTTCCTGAGTGTTTAGAGTCCTGCAAATCAACTTTCTTTTTAGTTTTTGTGCTTAAAATATCATTGTTATCAAGTTATTATCTTGGCATATCATTGGAAAATTGAAGGTGTATCATTTTTACTGATTTTCAAGTGCCTTTGGAAATTGTAGTAGGAATTACTTCATGCATTGGAAATTGTCATTCATTAATCTTTTGGAAAAGTTTGAGAACAATTAATCATTTTTGCTTTTCGAGAATTATGAATCATTCATTCTCTTGAAAAATTCGAGTGAGATCAAGTTTTTACAAAAGTGATTCCATGTTTGGAGAAATTGTATGCATTCTTGATTTTAGTAAGCTTTTAAGCCATTATAGTGAAATTGAAAAGTTAGAGTGCTCTAGATAGGAAATTTATCTCTTTTCATCTCTTAAAGTTTTGATTCGAAAAGACAAAAGAAAATGTTTGGATTTGGTTGTCATGCTTGTTGATTTTTTTAATTTTGCTTGAAAAAATGGAAAAACAAAAATAGTATTTTTTATCAAATTTGGTAGATTTTGCGATTTTGTTGCTTTGGTAAAATCACTTGGAAAGAAATTTCTCCCTCCCATACATAGAGTTCATCAAAGAAAAGTACATTTTTTGCATGTAGTTAGGGACTACATTATGTTTACGTTTATGTACTCACCTCATGTATTCACCTAACCGTCCAGATAAAATTAACGATAGAACTAGGGTAAAATTTTTAGTAACTTATGTGTTTAGTTAGAGACGTGTTCCGGCGTTGTAAAATGTGGCAGCTGTCGTTACTTTCGAACACTATATTCTGGGGTATTGTAGTCTTCCACATACTTATCGGTATATCGGAGATCTTTCATGTACCAACCAAGTATATGGAAGCTCTTTCACGTACCCACCAAGTACTTCGTGTACTTGGCGTATATCCAAAGGTGTTTCACGTACTTGGTGTATATAGAAAGGTGTTTCATGTACTCAGTAGTATATAGGAAGGTCTCGTGCCATATGGTTGTGCATTAGACAACAACACTATGGATTTGAGCTCCCATGTACCTTGAGTATATTGGGAGACACCATTAGGATTCTTGAGACCAACTGAGTTAACCTTTTGGCCGTCTTAGCAGAGCAATACACCGAGAACAACACTCAGGGAGATTACTACACACATACTGTCCAGGTAGTCGGGTATTCAAGCAAGGGTATGGTCCCAATTCTCCTTGACGCATTTTACTATTGGACCCTGCAGTATATAGAGATTTGCGAAGCCTTGAAAATCTTGTGCGGTTCCAAACTTTTGAATCCACTCCTATCACATAAGTTTGCTTGCGGCTTTAGTTTGTGTAGGATTTTTCTGGACTGCTTTTCTTTTGTTTAGAATTCCCTAGGAGAAACTTTTGTTTCAGTCATGTTGGCTAACTTTCCTTGGAGAAGGTCCTGTAGGATTCAGAACTTGCCACTTGAATATCCCCTTAACCAAGCAATAATTTCGAGGGTAAGGATGGACCCACAAGCCACGGTCGTTTCACCTGAAGTCGAAAACCCTACTTTAAATGTTGAAGCGCATATGTTTCCTCCAAATTCACCTATCTCCAACCCCCCACAGAGTGAAGAGGCACAAACTTCTACTTCACAACACCTACCTTCCCTTTTACTGGGAGAGCCTAGATCGGTGGAATGGTTAAATTCACCCCAAGACGGTCTTGCAGCAGCTATTGGTCCAACAACAACTTATTGGACATCATCTCTAGGCCACCCAGTGGCTCATTTTGCCGTTTAATCCCCACCTAGTTGGGATACTCTCGACGACTGTCTAACACCTTATCATGAACAATTGAATCGATTACGTGCCATGGGTGAGGAGTTTCGAAGACAAAGTCCTTTACAAAGGGTGGAAGACCTGACGTTACCTCCTTATCACAATCGCTATTTATCTTATGATTCACCAGAATGATCCACACAACATGTGACCACTTCTGAGTCTGGTTAACCCTCAACTCCTGCACATCCACACCCTAGATAGGAGACCAATCCTATACCTAAAACGACTCAACCCGTTGAAGGACAATAGTCCAACACACTTGTTAATACCACGGTTACATTTCCCATTCCTTCCCCACCTCAAAACTCGCAGGGAGGATACTCTTTACCCCCTACCTTCCTTATCGGTAATGTTAATCCTACGATAGATAATCAACAACCCACGTTGGTTCAACCATTGATTACTGGTCAGCAAGTTGTTACTGGGGGGCAACCCCCGTCTCTTAACCATAATACTGTAGCAAGAGTTCCCATCGGTCCTTCTGTTGGAAATTCCTTACCTCCTGGACCTTCCACTATGGGATTATCCCATGTTGGGGGACCATCCAATGTAATTCAACTGTTATCAAGTCAAGCATATCCAAGTTATCTTAACCTTGTGTCGGGACAACTCAATCCCAGAAACGCACTCTATGGGGTACCCTACCTCGGAAATCCATACACTCTATGGGGGCAGCAAAATGTTTTACAACATGGACCCCCACCTACAGTCCCTGAAGTCCCTTCACCCCTGTTTGGTCCACCCCCACCTCCCATTGGAGGTGGCAGGTTCCCACATAACTCTGGAGGAGGTGAACCTCTACCTTCTAGGGGAGGACCACCTCATTCTGGCCATCATGGCCTAACCCCCCCTGGCAGAGGAGGTGGAGGACCTCCCCCTTAGAAAGGAGGTGGAGGACCACCCCCCAGTGGTGGTGGACCTTCGCCTTATGGTGGAGGACCATCCCATCATGGTGGTGGTGGTGGAGGACCATCCCATCCTAGCGGTGGTGGCAGAGGACCATCCCATCCTGGTGGTGGTGGTGGACTATCCCATCCTGGTGGTGGTGTTGGAGGACCACCCTACTAATGGTGGTGGTGGTGGAGGACCACCCTACTATGGTGGTGGTGGTGGATGACCACCCTAGTATGGTGGTGGCGAAGGAGGCCCTTACCCTTCTGGTGGCAGTGGCAAAGGAGGCCCTTACCCTTCCGACGGAGGTGGTTTACCACCACCCCCTCCCGGCGGAGGCGGTGGAGGCCCACCCTATTTTGGCAGTGGTGGTGGACCACCACCTCCTCCTAGCGGAGGTGGTGACGGCCCATCCTATCCTGGCAGTAGTGGCGGACCCCCACCATCTGGAGGTGACCCACACCCTCCTGACGGCGAAGGCGGGACCCCACCTTATGGTAACGGGCGACATTATTATTGTAATGGACCACCTTTTTACGGTGGTGGACCTACATACGGTCCAGGAGGCACACCCCCTTACGACCAGTTTCCTCTGAGAACACCTTACAATCAGTCAATTCAAGGTCCTACTGGTCCATACATGCCTTATCAATATTATTAGTACCCTCAACTGAACCAATAGCTGCCCTTTTTGGCTGCTTTGGACTTACCCGACTTGTCTCGTATGATGAATGATCCCATTTTACATGGACATAACTAGCCGCCCCTTCTAGTTAAGTTACCATCAAATATCCCAAAATTTAATGGAAAGCCTAGCGAGGATCCTAAAATCCATGTGATGACATACCATCTATGGTGTTCATCCACCTCCTTGATGGATGACTCGATCTGTCTTAGGTTATTTCAATGGACTCTCACCGGCCTAGCTGCCAAGTGGTATATTGAATTACCACGGAATTCTTTTTTGGATTTCTGATCTCTTTCTATGTCATTTTTGACCCACTTCCAGTTTCCCATTCGCTATGAGACTGGTACAGACTTATTGACCTTCCTTCCCCAGAACACTGCTACTCATATTCATGAATGGCGACGAAGACTACGTCTTATTAAGGCTCATATTCCGGACCAACTCTTAGCTAACTGGTTCACAAAGTCACTTTTACCCGTCGTATCTCAAAACGTAGCTATGGGAGGATCCGTCAGTGAGGAACAGGCTATTTCCCATGTCCATTACTTAGACTTGGTCTATGCTCAATCCAATAGATTGTATGAAATTGTTCCTGATGCGCCTTTCCCTACGTACGATCCCGCGAAACCACCCAAGGGACCACAAACTGATGGCATCATTGGTTCCCTTTCCTCCCAGCCTTCTATTCAAACTGGTGGCTCGTCAAACCCCCAAGGTTCTTCCCCATCACCACCATAGGATGGAAACAACACTACCAAGTCCACCACTCCTACTTCCACCGAAGAGGTGAATTTTGAGCAATCTACTTCATCTCAGAAATCCGGTGGTAAGAATAAGAACAAAGGGAAACCTAAGAAATCTTCTAACCAACAGGATCCCAAGCTCACTCAAAAAGACACCAAATAGAAGAGGAAGTTAAAGTATCCTTTTTTGCTGTGCGGTGCAGACCATTTCTCAAAAGAATGTCCCCACCGAGATGAAGTTTAGAAGTTTCTAAAGGGAAAATCTACTAACGCAGTTCTCAATGATCCCTTCCCCACTCAAAACCAACAACTCATCTCACAGACCTCTCCTTCCCAAGGAGAAGCATCCTCCACCCCACATGTTCTCATGATACGTAGTGAGACTGTCCACTTGAACACTTGTCCTCGTTTGTATGACTCCTTCCCGCCAAAGGAACCCGTTGGAAGTGATTCTGAAAAAGCTTCCACTTTGATTCCCGACGTCACCATACCACCCGTTTCTCTCACCATAGAGAAGCCCTCTTTCGAGTCAGTGTTGCGTCCACCCAAGAGCACGATTAGAAAATCTGTTTTCAATCCCAATTCTCGGGCCGCTCAGAACTAGAATATTGTAGAGGACCTGGCACAAGCTCCTTGTGCTATGTCGATGCTTGAGGTCCTGCAAAACTATCCTAACCAGTGCAAGACTCTCCTCGCTACCATTGGCACGGTTGATCCAGATTCATTGAATACCATCATGTTCCGTCTGGAATAATTAAAACCGAGGCTTTCCCATCAGTTGGCATTTCAAGTTGCCACAAACATTGTTGGGAAGACAATCCATCGTACTGATTTGGATGAAGGTACATCTACTTTATTCATGTTGATTTCATGTTGGAGAGCCATTGGATCTCCCAAGTTGAATCGTTATCCTACCACCTTGAAAGCATTTGATGGATGTGGCTTCCAACCTCATGGGCTATTACAAGCTTTAGCAGTCGATTTGGGGGGCAAGACTGCAACCATTAACATGGAAGTGGTCCCTACCCCATTAGATTACAACATTCTGCTTGGTCATAATTGGTTTTATGCCATGAATGCGGTTACATCATCTACCTTCCACATAGTACAATTCCCTCATCAAGGCCAAATTGTTACTGTCAACCAACTGGATTTCTACACACCTAATGCCGCTACTCATCCGGGCGATTATATTCCATTGCTTGGACAATATTCGCATCAGTATGAGAGTGTGGGGGTTGGCCTCATAAAGGCCTCATCCCTTATGGGCATTTTTCCAACCTTGAATCCCCCAAATCATGTTTCCATGGTGAACGTGATCTCCTCACGGATTTCATCTACCCCCAACTCTACTAATCAATGGCTTGTACCTAATGAAACCACCACAAACCTGATTGGAGACATTATGCCTCTTTCATCCGTCGAACTCATTTACGAGGCCATCTAGTCAGATATGGGGGACCACTTAGCTATGGCCTCCACCTCATGTTCTCTACAATAGGCATCATTCCTACTTGATCCTCTGCTGCAGAATTTTCATTCTGACGAGTCCATTATGGAAATCATGAGTGCAGATGATCCTCCATGGGAAGACCTCCACCATCATTCGTCTTTCCTTCCTTCATTGGATATTGTGGAGAATAGCATTAGCACCATATTTACACCGGATGTCTACCCTTGCTCTCAGTACTTGATACTTACATGTAAAATAGATCCCTTGCTTGCACTTATGAGGAGATGCATGGGATAGATCCCGCTATTGTTTTTCACATGATTCAAACCTATCCTGATGCTAAACCAGTCTGACAAAAGTTACAATCGGTGCACCCCCGAAAGACTACGACAATCAAGGACAATTACCTGACTCCCTTTATCGACCAAATCATCGACAATTATGCAGGAAGTGTCATCTTTTCATTTATGGATGGATTTTCCGGCTACAACCAAATTGAGATCCACCTGGTTGATCAACACAAGACATATTTCATCTATCCTTGGGGTACATTTTCTTATTGCAAGCTCCCTTTTGGTCTTAAAAATGTTGGTGCCACATTCCAGCAGGCCATGTCGTACGCCTTTCATGACGTGAAGGACTTTGTGGAACCTTACTTGGACAATCTACCTGCCCATTCACGGCAGTGTGAATACCACATTGACCATCCGATGGTGGTTTTCCTCAGATGCAGGCAGTATACCATTCGCTTGAACCCTCACAAGTGCATCTTCTACGTCGAGTCTGGATGCCTCCTCGGTTTCATAGTCTTGAAAGATGGGATCCACATTGATCCCCTGAAGGTGGTAGCCATTGTTGCTCTCACACCTCCATTTGACATAACACAACTTCAAATTTTGCAAGGGAAGGCAACTTATTTAAGGCGTTTTCTCTGTAATTTCGCGCAAAAGACTCAGGGCTACATGATATTGATGAAGAAGGATGTTACGTTCATATGGGATGACCAATCTCAACAATCTTTTGAAAGCTTAAAACATGCTATCATGCATGCCCCTGTGCTCCAACCTCCCAATTACTACAAGGATTATATCCTTTATCTTGCTACTTCTGCCACCATGATCGCCATGGTCTTGGTCCAATAAGACAACAATGCCCAAGAACATGTGATATACTACGCAAGTAAGGGTCTCATTGACGCAAAACTCGTTATTCACATGTCGAGAAACTCGCTCTCATGGCAGTCATTGCCATTGAAAAGTTCTGACATTACATCTTGCTTCACATATCCACCATCATTGCCGATTCAAACCCCATGTAACATGGTTTGACACGTCAGGTGCTTGGGGGCAAGTATTGACGTTGGATCGTGATACTGCAAGAATTTGACCTCCTTTTTGAAAAGGCTAAGTCTAAAAAGTCTTTGGTGTTTGCTGAGATGATTTGTGATCTTCCCTGGGCTGATGTCGATTTTGAGTCCAATGATTCTCTGCCAAACGAATCATTATTCCTCATCAGCATGTTTGATCCATGGTATGGAGATATCACTTTATATCTTCAGACCCAACGTTTCAGCCCCCAACTCTCGTGGGACAACTGTCATCGAATACGCCACAATGCAAAGTATTATCTAATCATCAGTGATACTTTGTACCATCATGGTATCGATTCTATTCTTCAATGTTGTCTCACTCATGAAGAGGCTGAACATGTTCTAAGTGATTGTCACGCTAGGGCGTGTGGTGGTCATCTCTCTCGGATGGCTACATCCCAGAAGATACTTCGTGTAGGATATTTTTGGCCATCTATATTTAAATATTGTATCGAGGGCGTAAAAAAATGTCCTCCATGCCAGCACTTCCAAACTAAGAAGCACACCCACCCCGCCCCGTTACACCCGATTATTGCCATTGGCCCCTTCGCTAAATGGGGCATCGACTTCATACACTGTAAGATTACCTCGGTCGAGAGACATGGTTACATCATCGTAGCCATGGATTACTTTACAAAGTGGGCTGAGGCTATGCCTACATACACGGACGACGACAAAACCGCTGCACTCTTCATGTTTAATCATGTTATAACGCAGTTTGGAGTTCCTCAAGTTATAGTTACCGACCATGGTTCTCACTTCATGAACCATATGGTTGACGAGTTTAGCACTAGATTGGGTTGTCTCCATGAAAACTCAACACCATACTACCCATAGTCCAATGGACAAGTAGAGGCCATTAACAAGGTCTTGAAAGCCATGATCCAACGCATGGTGGGAACGCACAAGTCCAACTGGCATAATATGCTCTTCTCCACACTATGGGCTTACCGAAATTCTGTTAAGAATGCCACTGGATTTACTTCTTTCCAATTAGTTTATGGATTGGAGGCTATCCTACCGATTGAGTGCGAGATTCCGTCCCTCGAACTCGCAATTGAACTTATCCCCAGGACTACTGCTGAGGAAGAACGCTTCCTCTACTTAGCTAAACTCGACGAGACTCACTGCAATGCTGCTCTTGCCAACAAGGCTCATAAGAAATGCATCAAAGCACAGTACGACAAGTCGGTAGAACCTCGTGTCTATAGTGAACGTGATTTGGTCCTTACATATGACCAAAGACACGATAAGCTAGGGGAAGGAAAGTTTGAGTCCTTGTGGCATGGACCCTACATATTGAAACACGTCTTAGAGAAGGGAGCCTACGAACTTCAAGACTATGATGAGATATATTTAGGTGAACCTCGCAATGGGCTTTACCTGAAGAGGTACTATGCCTGAGTCTTTCATGCATAAGTACTTTGTATATACTATACATGGCGTGTGTTTTGTGTGGTGTGACACTTTGATTTTTTGTGTGCTTAGGTCTTGTTTTGTTACTTATACCCTGTTTTGTTTGCATGTGCATATGGAAACTTGCTACGGATTCACGAACGGTGCTAGCCGGCATACTCGTAACCTTGCTTTGACAGCCTAGGTACTCTATTCTCCCACTGGCGAGCTTATCAGCTCAGGAGGAATGTGTCTAGGTTTCGCAACCAACAAGGCTGCAGAATATCATGCAGTCATTGGAACCCTAATAGAAACTATTTGTTTGGGTATGGACCACATTGTCATCCATTTGGATTCTCAATTGGTTGTCTCTCATATTAACCGGGTTTACACCATCCGCGATCCTATCCTACTTCGTCTCTACAGACGAGTTCGTATTCTAGAAAGGTCCTTCGAATCCATTCAGTACCTGCACATTTCACGAGATGTGAACACAGTTTCCAAATCCATATCCAACTTCATCTTAGATTGGTACATTGCCCACACATGAGCATATTCATGAACTATAAAAGTATACATAATATGTAAATAATTCATCATATAAGAAAACACATAAACAAGATCTGATATCAAACAAAAATGTATAAAGCCACCAAAATGTCTGTATATATATATAATCAAGATAATGTAGTGCTGATACTAAAATTTGAAGCACAACAGCTTTTAGTGAGTCTATACAAAAAATATGAAGCCTGATAGCTTTCAGTAGTACAAAATTTGAGGCTCACATAGCCCTCAGTACATACATAATAACATCACAAGGCCCAATGCCTGGCCCATGCACCCCTAGGTCTCGTAGCTCTCTCCTGTTGAACGCGGAAGCAGTCTACTTCTCTCTCTACCTTGCGGAGTAGCTCACTGAAGCGCAAGGTCACACCAACTGTGTACCTCTGCATGGGCCTTAGTAACTCATGTACTGCTGCATCTGGAACACACAATGTCAACCTAGTAAGGTTCTTATATATGTCCTCCATCTCCACGATGGCATCATGCATGGCTGGGGCTACTGGTGGTGTCTCTCTTCTCCTCGCAAGAAGCGAGACTCCTACCGATCGTGAAGGACCCACATCTACACACACATGTTATTAACTCATCAACACTATCCAAATTTTCTTCTAAATACACAAAATGAAAAATTACAAGGTCATTGTTCTTACCGATGTCTCCCCACTCTGCTCCCTCAGGAAGTACGAGGTCTAGGTCCTCCCTGAAGTCCGTACCAATGTATGGGTAGTCCTCAATCATGAGTAGCTGGCCTTCCAACTAGGTAAAGAATCCAGAACTGTACCCAATGATCGAAACCCCACCACCATGGTGGGCCATCACCTCTATCCATTGGGCCATGTGTGTATCCTTGGGATCCCTGTCATCCAAATTCACCTGCGGGCACAAGAGGGGAACCCGCTCCAACAAGAATGAGATCACTACCAATCCATACCCGAACGGATTGAGATCTCCATGCCGACACTTGGTCAGCTGAGCTCGAAGGTTGGCGAAGAGTCCCTCACACCAGTTGAACACCTTCAGAGACATACAATCCTCCGCATGCAACATTTGGGACTTCATAGCCAAGTGAGCCACCTAGCTCCCTGCTATCTTCACTATGGTGAAGAGTTTAGCACACAATGGATTATCTCGTACCTCCTTAATGGGAATATTCCCACTAGAGGCATGGGCATGTGGAGTAGTACAGTGTTGGGAAATCAAGTCATCTACCATCCAGTCACTCCCTCATGATCCGGTGAGTGATACATAATCCCCCCTCCGGGATAATCCAGTCAAGAAATAGATGTCATCAACATCTATAGTCAATATATGCTCCCCGATCATGAAGTATTGCTGTGATGCATCCCAACTCTGAAGCATATGCTCCAGTAGTGGGACTTGGGCCCTCATGCCCTAGACCTAGAAGAAATTCAGTATCCATAGTTCCTCAATGCATCCACACACACTAGATCATTTGCTACTTGCACATCTTCCACCTCATGTTCATGCTCACTCCATTCTAGAACCATGTTGGCGGTCACAAACCTGTCAAAGGAGGCATTTAAACACCATTAGACCTCACCCAAGTCATCAAAACTTTTTCTTGTGGTCTAGTTTTTGAGTTGACCATGGACGTTTCTTCCGTTACAACCCGTCTTTGCAGATAGGGAGACATCATTGCAAGGCACCTTGGTAGGATTTGCAATGACCCGGGTTCGTTGCAGTTCCTGTAAGGGAGGCCTGTGACGAACCGAGGGCGCACAAACTCCCCACAAAAAAACTCAAAAAACCTAAAAAAATGGACAAAAAATGAAATTCTAAACCACTAGAAAGATGTTGGCTGAGATTTAGGTTTACCTGCTCCGAATGGCTCGTGAAATGGTGACTCATAGCTCCGGCAATCAACGAATGATATTCTGCTCCAAATGGCACTTTCTTCTCCCCAATTTGGCAAACAAACAATGGTAACTATATTTGGTCATTTTTTCTATTTTATAAACAAAAAGGGAATATTCTTTTTCAAATTTAGATGCTCTTTGAGTTATTTGTTATAGTTTGGATCATTTTTACTACATTTGAATACCTGGTTGACTATTTGACCTAGTTTTCAAGCATGCAGGAGACGTTAAGTGTTCCATTTATGTCGTTTTCACATCGTAGCGATCATCTCAGATATGAACAACCCGTTGAATAGTTTTATTGTTATTTTGTATCCGTTAGATTTCAATTATTTAATGATGACGAGCTTACTTTTTGTTCTTTCTCGTGCTCTTAAAACCATGAGAATAAGTCACCAAGTTACGATTTATCACTTTTCCGGGCTCGTTAAACTCCTACAGAAAAGGAACCCCCCCGAAGTCTATCTTTAAGCTCTTTTCAGGATTTGAAATACAAAAAGATCACCAAGCGAACTTGTTGTGTTCATGCTTGTTAAAGTATTTGAATGATAGTCTCCCTCGTGATATTTTACCCCTTTTTCAGACCACGGGGCACTATTTACAAAAAAGGTATACTTCAGCCAATCATGACTGAAATACCTCTCCTAGGTTGTTTTACCCTTTTTTGGGCAATGAGGCTAAGTTTACAAAAAAGGACCATTGGAGTATTCTTTAGCTCTTTTCAGACTCTCTAGATATGAATTGACGACTGAGTTTAACTTCTACAGACTCGTTAAACTGTAACATTGAAGGGCCCGTCATGGGACGAACCCCTCCTCTCCCAGGTTCAGAAAATATTTGGGATTGGACTCATCTATGAGATGAGCTATATCGAGCGACTGGTTACCCTCATCAAGCTCATTAAAAACACATGAGGCACTCAATGTTCATGATGGGGAAAAAGGAAATCTTTTATGTTACACTCTTTATCAGTGGCAGTACCTAGTCGTTCTTAAACATGGCACTCATTTGCATTTGCATACTGCACTTGGATCATCCATTTGTACTCGAGTTTTGCCTACTTCCTGAGTCCTTTTACTCCTTTGAGTCATCCAAATAATACTTCCACCATTAGTTGCATTAGGATTCGGTGTCGTACTCGTCATGTCAATACTTCCAAGTCATGCCATGCCCATGTTAAAGAATACTTTCACCACTCATTTTCTGCAGTCAGTACACCTTCCACCATGTCGGTCTATTCTGAGTCAGTCTTGTATGTTAATATACCATCCGGTCTACTCCAAACATCTATTGTCATGTTTTGTGTCGATGATGGGGGATTCATCATGGCCCTCCTTCGACGGATTCATCCTTGTCGACTTCAAATCATCATCCGAGGATTAAATCTAGAAATCAATCGAGTACCTTGGGCCCGAATGCCTCAATGGAAGGTTACCTCACATTCGACATGAGTTTACATCATTGACTCTTGATTGAAAGATTTCATTAAGCATTCAAATTCAAATAATTTATTCGCGCTTGACGATATGTATTGGGATACCTTGGGAATCATTGACATTAATGGTGATTTCCCTCGCACTTGTTAACAGTATACATCAATGATCAGTAA
This sequence comes from Larix kaempferi, assembly GCA_027924585.1. Classification (NCBI taxonomy): domain Eukaryota; kingdom Viridiplantae; phylum Streptophyta; class Pinopsida; order Pinales; family Pinaceae; genus Larix; species Larix kaempferi. Next base: position 6,846,206 of record BSBM01000968.1, on the reverse strand, counting down.
TCAAGTGGTTTCTACCATGTTCAACATCAATACATTTGTAATCACATGGATAGATTCGTATCATTGCGGGTTCAGCGTGAAGACCCTAGGTAGTCATGTTTTAACCAACTTGCGATGGAGAGTGTTTTGAGTCATATTACACAGATCCACTTTTGTATTCGTCGTGGCTGTGTTATCATCTCATCATATATCTACGCTTGTGTCTAGTAGCCATGATTGTGTTCATTCGGTCATTACTACCATGGATCTGCAATGTATTGATCGACATCCATGTTGTGAGTCATATGAGACTGTGTACTCACAGTCAGTTGTATTGCAGTAGTGTCCTTCGTCTGACAAGCCATTTCCATTCCTTTTGTCAAAGCATTTCACCTATCCAGTTTCAAACAAATTTATGCTTTGGGGGGAATTCTATTACACCTAAATCTTACCATCTTGATAGTCAGTGTAAACATTCCTTGAAGCTCCTTGATTAATTCATAAACCTGGAAGAGATACAAACTTTTCCTACTAGGTTTTGAGAGGTCACAGGTTTTCCTCTTACAGACTACGACGATGTCAGTTAATTGATTAAAATAGCTTCTTCAAGCCCATTATCTAAGCAAGGTGATGTGGATCCCTATCCATAGCCTTTGGGGAAGCTGGCATTTGATTCCTAGCTTCTTGTAAGAATCCCCTAACTCTCTCCTACTATATCTCAACCTACCCTATCCACTTAGTCCTATATAAGTGAAGCTCACTCCCATTCCAAAAGGAGGAAGTCTATGGTATCTACATGCTGGTGAAATTAGCTTAGGAGAGATCTCTACTCATCCCTTGAGAGATCCATCATCCCTTTGGAGGATTTGGCATTGGCTTGGTTGGAGAAGGATTGCTACGTTAAGTCATTGGTTGTAATCACTTCCTTCTACGTACTTTCCCTTTAATACACTAATATAACTGCTTTCCACAAATCTCATTGCATTGATGATATTTTGTACAGTTTTCCTACTTAACTGCTTACTTAGATTTATTATTATGTAGATGCATTTTACTGCTTGTGTTGTTTTGTTGTCTTGACAGGTTTTGCAGCTGAGATATGAAGACCATCAATCTTGGAGCATCATTCAAGGAGAAAGGATCAGCGACCTGAAAGGTAAAGCATCTAGTCCCTTTATCTCTAATTATATCTAGGAGAGTTATTTATATTATGTCTCTATTTGTTCTAGACTTACGCTAAGCTAGGAAGATCAGGTTTCGAGTCCAGTCTTGGTAAATTGTCCATCAAACATATCTTCTTTGGTGAGTTTATTTGGATTTAATTGTGAAGTTTTAATTTGTAAATGTATTAACTCATTATGTAAAAAGTCTTATTATTATGTTGTTTCTTTGTCTAGTCTCCAGAGAGAATAAGCACACTATGATGGAGAAAGTTGGCCCCATCTTCTAGTTATAGTAAAATTAGAAAGATTTAGATCAATGATGTAGGTCATAATGGTGAGGGTGGTATATGTCAATGATTGACCAATGACTACCATTTTGTATATTGGGCAGGTGGTGCCATTTTGTAAAAAATGTACATTTGAGACACACACACACACACATATATACATATATATATATATATATATATATATCATGGCATGTCCTTTATGGATTGAAGTGTTTTTTTATTTGTTGTTGATGAATGATCATGATGATGATAATGATTTTCACACTATTCAAACTTGTCACATGGTATCGATACGGTGTTGGTATTTTGATTGCTATTCTATACACAATTGGATCTTATTGCAAATAATTAAAAACAAATGTTGTTGATGTAGTCACATTTGGGTATGCAACAATGACTCCTTTTCTTCTTTCAAATCATCTATAATTAAGGAAGATGATACCATGTGTCGTATGAGAGAAATAATGATAGAGAACTAAGCTATTAAAGTTGATATTTCCTCCCCTTAATCATGTGCCATTGGATCACAATTTTTTTTCCAAAAGTGATTTGCATTCCTTACACTAATCATCAAAGTGTAAGGTTGTTTTAACATTTTAACCATTTTTTAGTCTAATTTTGTCGTTTTTATTGTAAGCGATTTCTCATGTGATCCTATTTCTACCTTACAAATTGATGTTGGGACTACACAATGTTGTTTTGTCTATAATTCTAGTGCATTTATTTGAATATTTGTTAGTAGTGTTGAAATTTCACTACTATTCACACTAGTTACTATGAATATTGGTGTAGTTCTTTATCATTTGTTTATGTTCAATATTTTCAACAAGCCCATGTGCATCTCCAAGTGTATTTATCGCAAGAAATTCAATATTTTCATTCATATACTAGTGTAGTTCGCTATGGTGCTTGAGAACATGGTTAGATTATTTCACTTTGATGTTCAAATGATCCATGAGTGAGTGGAAATCATTCATCTAGTCATCCAGTGAATAATCATAGTGTTAGCATAATTACTACTACTCATGCAATAATCCTCTTGATTCCTCAATGGATAGAATTGTTATGCATTTCATGCATTATGTTTCCTCACATAGTAAGGGGTTCATAATGTTCTTATAACATATTTTTCTTAGTAATTGCATACATCTTCATAATCACAATACTTATCTTCTCAACATCATTTAATTTATCATCTTCAATGTACATTTATATTGCACTAAACCACTTGTCAAGTACCTTATCCTGAACCTTTCCATTGAAAAATAGGCTCGGTATGGTTGATCTTCTCCTTGAAGGGGTTTTTTTCCAAATGGGATATATTCATTCTAAATGGTTATTTTTGGCACAATTTTCTAGAAGATGTATGTAAACTAATTACCATCACAATCATATTTATGAAAATCATATTTATCATCATATTCATTGTCATTATCGTCATTATATTCATTGTCATCAACATTATCATCGTCATCATCAACAACAACAACAACAACATCATCCTCAAAATCCTTGTCATCCCTATCATCGTTGTCCTCACCATAGTTGTCATCGTCATCATTAGAATCATCATCATGATTGTCATAATCGCCATCATCATTGTATTAATCATCATCATTTCCACCATCACCATCACTACCACCACCACCACCACCACCAATACCACCATCATCATCAATGTCACTCACCCAAATGTAGCCATTAAACCCATGCTTTTTGCTTCCCACCAACATAGTTTCTCAGGTATCCCTCCAACCATTGGTTCACCATTTCTGTTTGGCCATCAGTTTGAGGATGATATCTTGTGCTAGGAGTCAATTGTGTTCTCACCAACTTGAAGAGTTATTTCCAAAAATTACTCATAAATCTTCTATCCTTGTCACTCACAATATTTTTGGGAATTCCATGCAATCTGAAAACATCTATAAAGAATAGCTCATATACCTATGAAGCAATAAAATATGAGGCAATAGAAAATAAATGAGAAAATTTGGTGAGCCTATCCACAACAACATAAATACAATGCTTACCAAGAGCCTTGGGAAAACCTGTCATGAAATCCATGGAGATTATTTCCCACTTTTGTTCTGGAATAGGAAACGGTTGTAAGAGACCAACAGAATGAGTGTGCTCAACTTTGTTTTGCTGACATATCTTGCATTCATTCACATACTTTAAAACATCTTCCTTCAAACCTTTCCAAGAGAACCTTTGCCTTAGGTGCCTATATGTTTTAAAGAAACCAGGATGACCCGCTAAAGGAGAATCATGAGTTGCATTCATGATTTTTTGCTTTAAATTTGAACCATGAACAAAGTATATTTAGTATTTATAGTAGATTAGGACATTCAATATCTTGTACCTATCATCTCCATTGGCCCCATCTAACAATTCACAAGCAAATCTATATTTGGCATACTCTACTATTAGCACACCTTTCCAATCTTTTGAAATGTCCATAAGGGAAAATGAGGGTCTCCTAGACAATGCATCTTGAATCTTATTCACCCATTTTTGTTTCCTTTCATTGAGATAATTTTGTGTAAGGAAATGCCTTAAACTATTATGATCAGCCTTGACCACAAGTTTGTTCCCCACCAGATATTTGTTACACCAAAATCTCCTCATCAGGAGTTATGTGTCCTCTGTATGCCCTGATCCCTAAAGTCCCTAAGATAAAACATTGGAAGAGAAATTGTTTTCATTCCCTTTAACCTTATGTTGTCACCAAGATGGGCCCTGCCTCTGGAAAGGTGTGTCAGGTTCAAGGTGATGTGCTCTGCACCTTAGCAAAGTGCATCGCTGGAACAGTGTGACCTTGTACAAGGTGCATTGATCTCCCTTTTACGCATTTTTCCCTTGTGCAAGGTGCATCACAATTGGTTAAAATGGATCAAGAGAAGCTTCGAGTGACTTCTCGAATGTTAAATGGCATGGAGACTTATCCCTATGTATCCAGAAAGGTGGCATTCGATCCCCTTGTCAATTGGGATGATCCCTTAAGCCTCTCCGTAAATCCTCAACATCTCCTATCCCTTTAGCTCTATATATATGAACCCCCTCTCCATTTTTAAGGGAGTAAGGATAGAGTACCTATATGCTGGTGGAGTTTTGATAGGATATCCTCTTCATCCATTAGAGGTTAAGCATTTGATATTGAGGCTAGCATTGTTGGAAGGAGGTTATGACATGTAACATACCCCTTTGCTGAAACATTTTATGTTTGAAGAAAACATTATCTTAAATTTTATTGTAAATTTTTATATTTGGACAAGTGGCAAGGATGACTGTAATTGCACAATATTATTATTTAATAAAATAAAATAGGATACACTCACCCAAAGAGACTGTTGAAAGAGTGTTTACTGACCCACTAAGTGAAATGGAATCTGGGGTAGAAGGCAATGGACAAGTGGAAGCATCATTAACTCAACAACTAGCTGTTGTTATGGGACAACTCCCTTGAATTGTGGTCATAGTTCCCTAAAAGATGGGACTGGAGCTTGAGGGTCATTTATTTGGAAAACTTACCACTAAAGACCTAGGCATCTTTATAAAGCCATCGAATTGAGCAGAGGCTCACACTTTTTCAAACGAGAAAATTTACCTTGTGGTTCTATTGTATGCACACAAGAGATTCAATGAGGGGAAGCTATGTTTTGAGTTGCTTTGTAAGTTTGTTTCACATATGCTAGATGCAGAATTATTTCCTGCTTAGGGCAGAGGTTTTGATGTGTATTGCAAGTCCCTATTGATTGCTGAAAGTACAACCTGAGTGCCTTGCTTCTACATAGAGTCTTCTACCTAGTGCTTCAGTAAATAGGCTCGGGGGTCCAAAGGATCAAGAGATATTGGCTACTTCTTTTGGAAAAGGTTGGGAGGAACAGCCCTCTTTGGGTGTTTGTCCACCCTATCTACTTATCAGGTTCTACTTGCTATTTTATTTTTCCCAATGATTTTATCTTAATGTCTCTTTATCACTGTTGATCGGGATGATTAGCTGAATGTTGGTATTTATCATAGTTTAGGTTTGAATGACAAATATTTTTGAACTGTATATTAATGTTGCAATTAGATGAAGAAGTCTTTTTGAAATGATAGAATTAAATGAATTTCCTGTATTTTTCCATGCACTGTACTCGTGCCGTACTCTAGTAAAGGGAAGGGAGTTTTAAAAATAGATGAACGATATGTAATAGACGAAATGATTGATTAGACAAAACTCTGTTAAGTTCTTCTGTATTTTCCTTATATGTTTACAATTTACAATTAATATATCTCAGGTTTTAGTCATACAAAGTCATAGTAACATTTATACTATTCAGGCATTTCAATGTTTCACATTCGCAGTACATAAGTAAAAAATTATAATAATTTCTATAGCTCTGTACAAAGCCTAAGGATTAACTTTAAGTTAACTGTCCATTAGATAAAACAAATAATATCAATATATATATATTCGGTTACTAGTTCTTTTCATTTAATTTCCCTATTTATTATATACATTAGTCTTTTGTTTATAAAATCTAGCAATTATCAAAACATACATTGTAGAACTTCTTCATTTTTATATTTTAATTCAACAGTAAAAGCATTGAAAACAAACATTTATACTTTATAGTTCTATTACAGAATAGTATTGGTTTTCCTTTTTAAACCTTTTATACTTTACTCCTATACTAAACAACTTTACGTTCGAACGAGCGTCCTTTAGTCTCAAACCAAAATTAGAAAAACGGAGACATATCTCATTTTCTTCAAAACCCTTAAACTAAACATGAAAAATCACATCGGTAGGGTTTCAAACAAGAGTTCTTTGCCTTTGATAAACAAACATAATTTATTTAGTTATGAAGCCAACATTTTTATTTAAGCATAAGAATGACTCTCGGACTCTTGTCGAGAAGGTTGAAACCAAAATAAAACAAAACTCCTGCATTAACGTTTCCTTAGGGGTTTTATAACACAACCTTATGGTTAATACCTATAAGCATTAAAAATAATAAACATAGAGCCCCTTTTCAACAGTGACTCTGTACCTTAGTAGAATTTAAACTGAAAACGATGTCAAAAATTTTATTTTACAAATGCTGATAGCATCGCCTTGACATTTATAGTATATTCAAAAGAAAACAACACAAGGACGATAGAGCTCAAAACCTCAACTCTATTCCTTTATTTAAACATAGGTTCGTATGCACAACAGTTGCTATTTACTATGTCGAGGGTTAAACCCTTCAACAAAAACCATAAACTTCTATAAGACTCAAGTGTAATATGATAAAAACGTGATAGAGCCAACATAGGAATAAGTCAAAGGTTCAATCATCCTTACGCTCGAACATATGCCATATGGCTTACAAAACAATACAATGGTGATATAAGCTATAGTCAGACACAAGACTGAGGCTTCGGCTAAATTCGGACGAGAATCCAATAGTTTCCATGTGGAAACCTACAAAAAAACCACCGAGGCTTACTAGTTGTCTGGACCTCATTCCCATGGTTTTACAAACATAGAAGGCTGAAGACATGGAGCACCTATCACAAAAACACACAATATGGTTAAACAAAAGAAGGACATGAAGTTCAAATATAAATACATATCGGTGCAACTATTTTATCTTTCATGGAAAATAATAAAATAACAAGGACTTACATACCATAGAAGACATGGAACTAGAGCCAAACACTCCTATGACTAACGAGAACCAGAATCTTTACATCGCTAGAAAACTTAGTAAAAAAGAGACTCGGCTCTTAGATAACTGTGGAAAGTACACAAGCAATAGGTTGAGGTTTCGAACTTCTGAGAGGTTCATTAAAAACACTACTTCAAACCCTAGGAAAACACAGGGTTGTCGGCCTCTCTAGAGAACCCCACTCACTAACGCAAAATGAATGTTGTTGACCCAACCTCGATGATGCATAGTGGAGAATTTAGGGTTTAGACCAAAACCCGAGAACACCACGAGATCAATGGTGGAAACCTTGCCATCAAGACACATTGGAATACAAGCACCAACTGCCTTAAAAACCACATTAGTCACCACAGACACCATGTCTACTTACCTATCAACCCAGGAGTCCAACTAAGCACTTTATTAAACTAATTCTTGCACATCTCGGCAAGGAGTGCTTTGACAATCATCTTTCTCCTCCAGCGTTATCACGTGAAGCCTGTCACAAGGGAAACCATCGAGCAATCCACCACCTGCACTTTAATGACACTTTAATTACCTTCGCCTACCATGTACATATAACCTATTACCCTAATCATGCATTAGTTTATTATTTCAACATTCCATAGGCAAAAACATTCTAAAATGGTTGGAGTACGCACGGTTATCAGGGTCAAATCTTCGTTACACTCTATTCAATTTTATACGTATAGCATATAACTTGTCACCATAAATATTTACAAAATTTCCATAATAATGCTATCATGTTATGTATAGTATTTGGTTGCCACTATCAACATTTACAAAGCTTCCATTTGTATGCTATCACATAGTTTGTGTATATAATGCTAGATATTAAAGGTAGGATTAGGATTTTATTGCTAGTTTTTAAGCTTAGATCATGTCCCTTCCTTTATAAAATCAAATTTAGGCTTAACTCTTAGGTGTTGAGTTTAATGTCTAAACAATCAATTTTACAACCTGAGATTTGAAAGCATTCAAAATTTTATAAACAACATAGGTACGCACATGGTAACTGAAGGATGAAATAGAATAGATCTCACCATGGAACACTTCAAGATCTTCTTAAAACCCTTAAAAGACATTGATGAATAACTGAAGCAAATAGAAGTTCTCTTTAAACTTCGAAACATTATCGCTCTTACCTGCGATCTGCAACATCAAGTTCAAATGCTTTCGCTAAATAGCTAAGTAAACCTTGAAGTGTCCATAGGATGCCTTCATCATCAACACAACAAAGGAAATAGTTAGCATACATAAAGAATTCATCATCACATCTATAACATAATTTACAGCTATATAAGAAAGTATAACTGATCTAGATTGTTTATAGTATGGTAATAACATCCAACTCTAGTAGACTAAATATATGTATACAGGATGATTTTATTTAATCAACGTAATATGATTAGTACAGTGTGATGAATAGTTAAATGAATAAACATTTATTTTACTTTCGCACGATAATTATAGTGATTAATGCTACCTTGAAAAATTTAAAATTTTTGTGATTTTTTGGGATGTTACATGTGGTATCAGAGCGCGAGTTCAAACTCTAGGCCTGAAATAGGTTCACATGCGCAAAACAGATAATGAAAACATAAAATCTAGTTACTAACTTTTATTTAAATTTGTTTATGTACAGAATAGTTTGACGTTTAAATTGCAGTTATGGACATACCAGAGGAATCAACAGAGGACAGATCTCCTCATAATGAATGTAATAATGACGAACATGATAATATTAATGAAGAAATCTATGTAAAAATTAATGATCAATCATCTGAATTATTATGTACTGTTAAGGATTTAAAAATTGAAATAAAAAATGTTAAGGAACAAAATGAAAGGATTTTAAGAGCACAAGAGGAATTAAATCAGATTTTATTGGATAAGTACCATCAAGATGAAAAAGATAAGAGAACATAAGAAAAAACTGAATCTGGAACAATGTCCTATAAACACAGAGATAAGAAAGCAAAATACTCTAAAACTGAAAGTAACTCTTCTTCTTCTGATGATAAAAATTATCGCAGAAAATATAATTCTTATCAGGACAGCAGTGACAGTGACAGTGGTCCTAATAAAAAGCGTAAAAATTATGAGCAAATTTCAGGAGAGTTAAAAAAGATAAAACCTCCAATTTTTAATGGCGAAAATGAAAAGGTAGAGGCAGCTGAAGCATGGCTGTCCGGAATGAAGAAGTATTTTCAGATTTATAACTACTCATGTCAATTAAAAGCTAAGATGGCCATATACAATATGACTAGAAGGGCAAACATTTGGTGGAAAGATATCAAAAGAGTTAAAAATATTAAGGACAAAGACATAAAATGGAATACATTTAAGAACATGTTTAAGAAAAAGTTTTTATCTGAACAGTACTACGAAGATAAGTCAAAAGAATTTTATGATTTAAATATGGGTTCTATGACCATGAAGGAGTTATGTAGAAAATTTCTTAGCTTGTTAAGGTATGTACCTTACCTAGATGAAGAAAAACCTAAGATACAAAGGTTTCTAAGCTGCTTTCCCTTCCACACAAAGGACATAATCGAATATGATAACCCTTCAACTTTAGAAGAGGCCATGAGAGAGGCTAATTTTTGTTTTGAACAAAACAGAAAAAGAGAAGGAATATATGGCTGGAGAAGTGGAAGCAAATTTTGTGAAGAATCTCAAAAGAGGCCGCAACAAATACAAAGGTAAGTTGTCTTTCAAATGTTTTGAATGTGTTATAGTAGGTCACTTTACTTCTGAGGTATGGAACGGAGGGTTTTCTTGGAGCTCGATGCGAATTCTATGGAATGGCGATGGCGGCATGGGGTACGAGGGCTTCTGAGTTTTGGAGGTAGCCGTGAGCCTCTGTACCCTGGTGAATCGGACTGTTCATCTTCCTATTGATTTGATTCTTGGAGCGGTGTGGTGGAAATGATAGGGTTTGCAGGTGAATGATTTTGAACCCTAGCCGTGGATGTGTGTCGGGATTTTTGGGGTTGTCAGGGGATCTATGCGGTGTGCGTGGTGATTGCTGAACTCTTGGAAGTGTGGACTGGGGGATGGTCCCATTCTGGTTTTGGGTTTTTTATTATGGGGTTTCTGTCCTGTCGGTGAAGTGGCTGCTTGTTTGGTGCGTGGGGTTGATGATCTGGCTGATTTGAGAGAACGACTAGAACGACATGGCGGAGGATGTGGATTACCACTCTGATGGGGTATGTGATAGAGATATTTTTGTTGATGGAGCTGTCATTATGGAGAAGAAGGGGTTAGGGGTATTGTCAAGACCCCACTTGACAGACGGGGGGCCACAGGTCCTATTTGGGCCCGTGGGTACACTGGGATTGGAAGGGCATATTTATGAGATACCTACTACTGCCAGGGTTTCATCGTCGATTATTTCGTTGGGACTGGAGGGCTTAGAGACAAAACTGGGGTTCTTTCGGTCTTATGAAGGTGTGGATGCAGATGGGCCTAACTTAGCTGGAATTTTGGGTCGGAATCTACAACCACAATAAGGGTTATACGCCAACTTCCCCTCATTTACGGAAGATTTGCGTGTAGAGGGTTTCGATCCTTTGCCTGGGCGTGGTATTCAACGGTTGGAGCAGGAAGGTGACTTGGATTCTTTTTCGGTAGGTAATCTGGTAGATTCGGTGGATACCCGCGGATTTGCATTTGGACAGGGTAGTGGAGGGCTGGACCTACTCAGGGCTACATCTCCCCGTCGTCCTGTCGCGGCTGGCCCTAGCGGTGGCGATATTTTGCCTGAGGTCGAATCTCTGCTTGTTCCTCGTACTAGGGTTTCTGAGAAGGCCGACTCTCATAAGAATCCTACTAAGAAGGTTAAAGAACGGATAAGAAAGGACAAGCTTGTGCTGGGGGTGGATATCACGATGGAAGAGGTGAAGGATTTCTCTCTAACGGCTGTGGTTGGACATGCTCGGGGAAAACGCTTTGGCCACGGTTTCCTCCAGCGTTGGGCAGCTAAGCAGTGGAAGGACTTAGTGTCAACTGCTCCTGAAATCCGGGTTCTGACAAAAGGATGGTTTTCTTTCATTCTCAAGAACAAAGGGGAGGTCGATGCATTTTTAAATCGACAATGGTCGATGTTGGGCGTCCCTATTGTTCTGAAAAGCTGGTCCCCCTTCTTCGACTCTAAGACGGAGAAAATTGATAGAGAACCATTGTGGGTGAAGCTTCTTGGGTTCCCCATGCATTTGTGGAATGAAACTCGGTTCGCTGAGATTGGGAATTTTCTTGGCAAATATGTGTGCTCAGATTCCTCCCATAATGAGACTGGCATCTACACGGTGGCTAAAATCTTGGTTAAAATTGACCTTCGGTTGGGCCTCTCTGCAGAGATTAAAGTTAAATCCAAGGATGGGGACTTCGTACAATTGCTGGATTATGTGGGTGTGCCGTTTAGGTGCCACCTCTACCACGATCATGGACATTTAGTTTCCAGTTGCCCTTTACCGTTTCGGGTTAGCAAGCCACTGGTTGATGCTAAAGCCGATGATTGCGTTGATCCTATGTTGATGGTGAACACACAGGCGGTGGGGGCTGCTGGTAGTGGGCCTGCTGGAGACATAGGGGATTTTTCAGATACTGAGGTACCTGCCGACAACAATGGGATTATTGGATCAACGACATTTTTTCCACCTTCGGTGAATAGAGGGATGGAGGTTTTTGGGTGTGCGGATCAGGTTGTAGTGGGGGCTACTATGTGTACCACGACTCCTATGACACGGGCCACATCCAGAAAGCTACAAGAGCTATCCATTATTCGACGGGGTTCATCTGTGAATCCCTCGGGTATGTCTCATTCCTTTTCTCATGCAGTTTCTTTATTTGCTGCTTCTTATGATTTGGGGGGGGATAGTATTGGGTCTACTCCTCCACCCTGTTCTGTCATCCCATGTCCTATAGCTCCTTGTCTGTTGCCTAATTTGGAGAATGTTTTTAGTCCGTCGATTGTATCCACCGATCACTCTACCTGTTCCGAGGGTCGACATATCCGATATGCTCTTAAAAATAGGGAGATATCTGTAGATGGATCGGGGGGGAAGGGCCTTCCTGAATTGGCTTATAGTGTTGGGGGGAAAGGTCGGGGAAGGAAATCCCTTTTGTCTAAAGCACAAGACCAGGTTAAAGTTGATTTAGTGATGGGTACACAATCTTCTATTGAGTGGGCACTTAGAGCAACGAAATCCCTGGAAGGGGGTATCTTATGAAAATTATGTCCTTCAACTGTCGTGGGTTGGCGAGTCCCATCAAAAAATCGTCGCTTCGGAGGTTGGTGGACTTGAATCAACCGAATATTTTACTGTTGCAAGAAACTTTGGGTGGTAGTGCGGAGGTTGTTCGAGCCTTAGAATCTTTGCTTCCAGGTTGGAAGTTTGTTGGAGTAGATGCTCGGGGGCGTTTTGGAGGGTTGGCCTTGGGGTGGAAGGTGAAGAGTTGTCGACTTGATAGTTCTTGGGGTATCTCTTCTGGTATCGGTTTGGAAATTTGGGATGCTGATATTGGTAGGATGATCACGGTTCTCAACATCTATGGGCCCTATTTAAATAGGGTTGGATTCTGGGACTCCTTGTTTAGCATGGATCTTTTTGATGGAAGGGATGTGATTCTGGGTGGGGATTTTAACCTTACTCTAGGGTCGTCTAAAGTGTGGGGTCTCGGGGTGCTCCGGATACATTAGCAAATTTTTTCATTCAAGCCTTCGCCAAGAAGGATCTTCTCGACATACTACCACACAAGTTATCTTGAACATGGAGGAATCAGAGAGCAGGGGATCAAAGGGTGGCTAAAAGACTGGATCGTTTTCTGGTGGCCGATGTGCTGGCTCTAGGTGTTGATGTTTTCAGGCAGTGGGTAGGGATTGGTGGGGTATCCGACCATTGCCCCATATTCCTGGAGTTAAGAGGTAGAAGAAATAAACCCCCTAGTCCTTTCAAATTCAATCCGAGCTGGCTGAAGGAGGAGGATTTTCTTAAATTGGTTCAGGATCTCTGGGTTCATAGACCACATGATTCTCTCGAGCATGCGGGTGCGCACTTTCAACTAAATCTTAAGAGAATTAAAGAAGCAACTATTCTCTGGGCTTAGGAAAAAAGGGGGAATGATGATCAGAAAATGCGGGATGCTGAGTTGAACATTGATAGGATCCATCACTGTCAGGGAATGGGTTATTTGGATGATCAGCAAAAAGGAGAGCTTATGGAATGGGAACGACGCAGGAATGTGCTTTTGGGTGAGAAAGAAGAGATGTGGAGAATGAAAAGTAGGGTGATTTGGCTACAGTGCGGTGATGAGAACACAATTTTTTTTTAAGCCTATGCTAAGGGGAGAAAATTCACAAACTCTATTTGGGAACTAACTTCTGCTGAAGGGGATCAGGTATCCAGCTTTGATGGATTGGCAGAGATGGGTGTTAGACACTTTGGAGACTTATTCACTGCTCAACTTGGGGCCTCTATTGCTGAGGTTATTCGTGTGGCTCAGATTTTCCCTCGTTTTATGGGGGAGGAAGAAAATAGATTGTTGATGGAAGAGGTGTTGCCGATTGAGCTCTCGTTGGTAATGCATTCCTTTCAGAAAGATAAAAGCACGGGGCCTGATGGCTGGCCTATAGAATTCTTCTTAGGATTCTATGACTTCTTCGGGGAGTAATTACTGAATGTGGTGGAAGAATCGCGAAAGGATGGGTTTGTACATGGTCCCTTCAACTCGACCTTTATTGCTCTTATTCCAAAATCGGACAAGCCTGACTGCTTTGATGAATTCAGACCTATCTCTCTCTGCAATTGTATCTATAAGATCATCTCTAAGGTTATGGCGAGGAGACTCAAGAATATATTGTCCAAGCATATTTCTGGTGAGCAATTTGGTTTCTTGGAAGGTCGCCAAATTCATGAGGCCATTGGAGTGGCCCAGGAAGGATAACATACTCTGAAAGTGCAGAAGCAGAAGGGTGTCGTGATAAAGATTGATCTCTCTAAAGCATTTGATAGGGTTAGTTGGCTCTATATACAGATGATTCTAACTCACCTGGGTTTCTGCTATGAATTTATAAGATGGATGATGGCCTGCATCACTACGGTGAGCTTTGCTGTATTGATCAATGGTTCTACTAGTCCATTCTTCAATGCTGGAAGGGGTCTACGATAGGGATTCCCCCTCTCTCCGCTGCTGTTTCTCCTTGTTACTGAAGGCCTCAACTGTTTTATTCTGAATGCAAAAGCTGATGGTTCATTTCGCGGCATACCCATTTCACAGGTATTGTTTATTACACATCTCCTTTTTGTTGATGACATTCTAATATTTTGTGATGGCACAAGACAGGATATTGATAAGGTGGTGGAAGGTCTCAATTTAGTGCAAGTTGTAGCAGGTATGTTAGTGAATATTGACAAATCTACTATCACATGCTCACATTTAACCGAGCAGGAGATTCTTCAAATGGCTATTAGACTACCTTACAGGACTTTGGATATTGATGATGGTTTAAAGTACCTTGGATTTCACTTGAAACCAAATGCTTATATGAAGGCTGATTGGAACTGGTTATTAGAAAAATTAGAATAGCGCCTTCATGGATGGAGTCATAGATGGCTCTCTCGGGCAGGAAGGCTAGTTCTGGTTAAATCAATTTTGGAAGCAATTTCGGTTTATTGGATGTCTCTAGCCTAGATTCCTAAAGGATTCTTGGAGCAGATACGAAGGTTGTGTTTTTCCTTTCTTTGGAAGGGTAAGTCTGATAATCGTGCTTTGGTGTGGGTCAGATGGGAAAAAATAGCAACACCTAAAGCACTGGGAGGATGGGGGTTAAAGAATATTTATCTGTTTGCAAAATGCTTGGGGGCCAAGGTGTCGTGGAGACTTATCCATACACATAGTCTCTGGACTAGGGTGGTATATCATCAATATGTTGCCCCTCTAACTCTTCTCGAATGGATAAGGCTGGGCAATAAGTCGAGGGCAAATTGCTCTGTGGTCTAGAAAGTGGTGGTGCAGCAATTTCCTTTGGTCGGTACTGGATTAGTGTGGAGGATAGGAAATGGGTGACTCATTCGTATTGGACTGGACCCTTGGGTTGGCTGTAGGGGTGGACATGTCCTTCCTGTGGAATTGAGGACTTTTTTGGCAGCTAGAGGTTGTCATTTTCTGGCTGATGTAGAGGATCCGGGATCATCTACACTTTGGCATCAGGGTGGATCTCTGCACAACATCTTGAGATTCCTATCGATATGCAAGGAGCTTGGGAGGATTTTCTATGGATATTATGAAAATCGTATATACGACTGACCAATAGGATGGATGTACTTATTTGGGATCACCATCCCTCTGGAATTTACTCCCCTTGGAATGGATATATTCAGCTGAATGTGGAAGCACATAACAGAGAATTGGTGTGGTGGTGGAAATATCTGTGGAAGTTAAAGTGTCTGAGTAAAGCAAAATTACTCTTATGGGCTATTCTGGAAAATAAGGCTCCAACCTGGGACATTCTGCAAAAATGATTCATCCAGGGATCGGGGTTCTGTCCACTTTGTAAGGATGCGGAAGAGACCATTAATCATCTATTTGTTCATTGCCGGTTTACTCAGGCAGTTTGGGTAGATATATGCAAATTTCTAGATTTAAATTTGAGATGGTGGGGTGCGAGTGTACTTGAAGCGTTCCAATTGTGGTGGACTGTACATAAATCCTCTTCCATCAGGGCTTCCCCTTGTATTTTCGCCTGGGGCATTTGGATTACCAGAAATAAGATAATATTTCAAGATTGCAGGGTACCGAAGGAGACTGTCGTGGCACAAGCTGTGGCAATTATCCAACACCACAAAACACCTAATATTGAGATTAGTACTCGACCTGTGCGTGTGGAAATGATCGATAAAACCATGTTGTGGGCATATTTCGATGGTGCTTCACTTGACCATCAATCGGTGTGTGGTGGGGGCGGAGTCCTTTTCAAATCAGAGACTCATTACTTTCATATTGTGGCTGTTTTGGGGAGGGGATCGAACAACTATGCTGAACTTATGTCTCTTAGGCTGCTACTGTTATTTGCACTTGAACAAGGATGTCTATCTCTTCAGATATTTGGCGACTCCATGATTGTTATTGATTGGGAAAAGGAGATTACTCAATGTCATGTGATGGTACTCTTACCTATCCAGGAGGAGGTAATCCGGTTAAAACAGTCATTTGATCATATCACATTTACACATGTCTACAGGGAGCGGAATGGGATGGCTGATCAGCTTTCCAAAGAAGCGACGCAGCAACATTTAGCTCTTGGCACTTGGAGGATAACTATTCACTCTACTGGGGGCACCTTCAGTTATTACCACAGACCATTTCATGAAGATATAGTGGCACAGATTTCAACAATAGCTCAGCTTTTTATGACCAGGGATGGATACCTTTTCACAATTTCTGTAACAGTTTTTGTTTATTTGTATATGGATATATGTGGGCTGTAGATAGCAGCTTTTATTATCTAGTGATGGAATTTCTGGTTTTTCTGTAAGCGGATATATGCGGGCTGTATGTACAGCCAGATTAATTGTATTGATCTATGTATGGGACTTAGTCATGATAGTAATATGGGATAGTAAATATGTGTCAATGTAGGGATCTCTTTGATTCCATTACATGTGCAGAATGTAATTTTGTTCATATTTTTGAAATAAAATTACGACTTTTTCCAAGGAAAAAAAATATGGCTGGAGAAGTAATAAGTCTAATAATTTTGAGCATAAAAGGTAAAGTTTTAATCAGAATTCAGGAAGTTTTAAGAAAAATTTTAATAACATAAATTTTCCAAGTAATAATTACAGGGATAATGAATCGCAGAATTTCACAGCTGCAAGGAATGTATTTGGTAATAATAATAATAATAATAGCAGTAATAATAATACCAGACCACTGTTAAAATGTTATGACTGTGGTGGATCCCATACTAGAGCTAACTTTCCACACAACAAAAAGACAGCCAGCAACATTCACACCATGCAAGCAGAACCGACAGTTGCTGATGTAGCGAGAGAAATGCCCAGGATTAATGCAACACTAGAAAATCGACAAGCAGACCATCAAACTTCTATGGTTGAAATCGAAGGTATGATACAAAACAAATCTATTTCAATTTTAATAGATCTAGTTGCAAGTTTGAGTTACATTTCACCTGATTTAGTGAAAAGTTGCAAGTTAAAGGTAGAAAAATTTGATAATTCATGGTTAGTTCAGTTAGCAATAGGCATTAAAAGAAAAGTTATAGAATTTGTCAAAAGTTGTGAATTACTTATGAGTCAGCTAAAAATGCAAGTTAATTTGAATGTTTTGCCATTAGGGTCATATGATGTGCTAATTGGCATGGACTGGCTTGAAATGCATAGAGTAGTACTTAACTATTATGAAAAGTCATTTACTTGTTTGAATAATGAAGGTAATACTGAAACAGTAAAAGAAATTCCTAAGAAAACATCTATAAGGCAAATTTCTTCTTTACAAGTAAAAAAAGATGTAAGAAAGGGCTGTAAAATGTTTGTCGTAAATGTGATTAATGATGAATGTTCATCTAAAGAATATAAGATAAAACTGGAAGACATACCTATTCTTAAGGACTTTTCTAATGTATTCCGTAAAGAAATTCCAGGACTACCTCCGAAAAGGGAACTTGATTTCACCATTGAGTTAGTACTGGGAGCGGTACCAAACTCAAAGGTTCCTTACAGAATGAATATTTTGGAGTTAAATGAACTGAAATCTTAGTTGAAAGAATTAATAGATAATAATTACATAAGGCCAAGTGTGTCTCCTTGGGGAGCACCAGTTATCTTTGTTAAAAAGAAGGACGATACTTTGCGACTGTGCATAGATTACCGCCAACTTAATAAAATGACTATTAAAAATCTATATCTTTTGCCCCGCATTGATGATTTATTCGATCAAGTACGCAGAGCAGAGATATTCACTAAATTGACTTAAGGTCTGGATATCATCAAGTTAGAATAAGGATGAAGACATATTCAAAACTGCATTCAGAACTTGTTATGGACACTACGAGTTTGTAGTTATGCCTTTTGGGATAACTAACGCACTGGCAGTCTTCATGTGTTTAATGAATAACGTTCTGCATAAGTACCTAGATAAGTTTGTAATTGTGTTCATTGATGATATTCTAATTTATTCAAAAACTAAAGAAGAGCACGACAAACATTTAAGAATAATTCTGCAAGTTTTAAAAGAACATCAGCTTTATGCTATGTTCAGTAAATGTGAGTTTTATAAAGATAAAATACAATATTTAGGTCACATAATATCTAAAGATGGAATTTCTGTCGACTTAAATAAGATCAGATCAATTAATGAGTGGCATGTCCCTACAGACGTAACTGACACATGGTCATTTATGGGAATAACAGGTTACTACAAAATTTTTATTGAAGGATTCTCTAGAATTGCGAATCCCATAACTTCTTTGCAGAAGAAGGGGAAGAAATTCGTTTGGGATAAAAAATGCGAAGAATGTTTTAAGAAGTTAAGAGAATTATTAACAACAACACTTATTTTAAAAATTGTTGATCCCAATAAGGTTTTCGTTGTATGCACTAATGCATGCAATGATGGACTTGGTGAGGTCTTAACTCAAGAAGGTCATGCTATTGCTTATGGGTCTAGAAAGTTAAAAATCCACGAAAAGAACTACACAATTTATGATCTAGAGCTAGTAGTTGTGATACATGCACTAAAAATGTGGCGCCATCACTTAATTGGAAGAAATTTTACACTAATGACATATAATAAAGGCCTAAAATACTTAATGGATCAAACAATTCTTAATGCAAGGCAAGCTAGGTGGCTAGCTTTCCTTAGCGAGTATGATTTCGAGATTCCACACATCAAGGGTAAAGAAAACAAAGTTGTTGATGCCTTGAAAAAAAATTCCAAATTAAGTTTTGTGGCAGCAATCAACACATTTAAGACAGATTTGGAAAATCAGATTGGAGAAGGAATTAAGCAAGATGAAAATTATCAAAAATTGCATGATAAAGTTGCTGGAAAATTATCTGAAAATTTAATAACAGATTACAACATTAATGAAAAAGGCTTAATGACTTACAAAAATAGAATTTATGTACCTAATGTGTCAAAAGTTAAATTGTTGATTTTGGGTGAAGTTCATAAAAGTCCTTATTCGGGACACCTTGGTTATCAAAAAATGATAACTATGTTAAGAAAGGATTACTTTTGGCCCAACATGAAGAATGAATTGGTTGAATACATATCTAGGTGTTTTGAATGTTAGACAATTAAGGCTAAACATCAACACCCAGTTGGCCTATTGCAACCATTGCCAATTCTAGAATGGAAATGGGAAATTATAAGTATTGATTTTATCACAGGTTTACCTAAGAATTAGAAACAAAATGACTCAATAATGGCGATTATGGATAAACTTAGTAAATATGCTCATTTTATTCCTATTAAGACAACTTTCAAAGCTGCTAACATTGTAGATGTGTTTATGAAGCAAATCTTCTGCTTACACGGAATTCCAAAGGTAATTATTTCTGCTTGAGATTCCAAGTTTACTCGAAATTTTTGGACAACATTGTTTAAGGGTTTAAATACTAAATTAAATTTCAGTACTTCTTTCCATCCACAAACCGACGAACAAACTGAAAGGGTTAATCAAATTTTAGAAGACATGTTAAGAATGTATGTTAAAGATCATCCAACTAAGTGGGAAGACTATTTGCATTTAGCTGAATTTGCATACAATAATCATTATCAAGCATCTACTAGACTTAGTCGATTTGAGATTTTATATGGAAGAAAATGATATACTCCCATTTCTTGGGATAAACCTGTTGACAGATTAATGTTAGGAACAGATTTGTTAAAAGAGATGGAGCTAACCGTGAAATAGATACAAGGCAACTTAAAAGTTGCACAAGATAGACAAAAAATTTATGCAGACCTGAAACACATTGAAAGAGAATTTCAGGTTGGAGATCATGTCTTTGTAAAGGTAAAACCCAAGAAAAGTTCTTTTAAGATTGGGAGTTGTGCTAAACTAGCACCAAGGTACTGTGGACCATTTGAATTTCTATCAAGGATTGGACCTGTTGCATATCAGTTGGCTCTGCCATCTAATTCAAAAATCCATAATGTTTTTCACATTTATGTTTTAAAGAAGTATGTGCATGATTCTACTCATGTGTTGAATTGGAATGGCATATAGGTGGAACCCGAAGGATATTTTCAGGTGGAACTAGACTATATTCTCGACAAGAGGGAAACTATGCTCCAGAATTGTACCATAGGGCAGGTAAAGGTGCAATGGAAGCAGCTTAGCCTTGATGAAGCTACCAGGGAATTGGAAAGTAACATGCGGGCAGCATATCCAGTTCTGTTCCAGGGAGGCTCTGATGAAGAATAAGAAACATTGAGGATGATGTTGAGCTTAAGTGGAGGTGTTTGTAACATACCCCTTTGCTGAAACATTTTATGTTTGAAGAAAAAATTATCTTAACTTTTATTGTAAATTTTTATATTTGGACAAGTGGCCAAGGATGACTGTAATTGCACAATATTATTATTTAATAAAATAAAATAGGAGACGCTCACCCAAAGAGACTGTTGAAAGAGTGTTTACTCACCCACTAGGTGGAATGGAATCTGGGGTAGAAGGAAATGGAAAAATGGCAGCATCATGAACTCAGTAACTAGCTATTGTTATGGGACAACTCCCTTGAATTATGGTCATAGTTCGCTGAAAGATGGGACTGGAGCTTGAGGCTCATTTATTTTGAAAATTGGCCACCAAAGACCTAGGCATCTTTATAAAGCCATCGAATTGAGCAGAGCGTCACAATTTTTCTGACGAGAAAATTTACCTTGTGGTTCTGTTGTACGCGCATAAGAGATTCGATGAGGGGAAGCTATGTTTTGAGTTGCTTTGTAAGTCTGTTTCACATATGCTAGATGCAGAATTATTTCCTGCTTAGGGAAAAGGTTTTGAGGTGTATTGGAAGTCCCTATTGATTGCTGAAAGTACAACCTGAGTGCCTTGCTTCTACACAGAGTCTTCTACCTAGTGGTTTAATAAACAGGCTCGTGGGTCCAAAGGAGCAAGAGATATTGGCTGCTTCTTCTAGAGAAGGTTGGGAGGAACAAACCACTTTGGGTGTTTGTCCACCCTATCTACTTATCAGGTTCTAATTGCTATTTTAGTTTTCCCAATGATTTTATCTTAATGTCTCTTTATCACTGTTGATCAGGATTATTAGCTGAATGTTGGTATTTATCATAGTTCAGGTTAGAATGAAAAATATTTGTGAACTGCATATTAATGCTACAATTAGATGAAGAAGTATTTTTGAAATGATAGAATTAAATGACTTCCCTTTATTTTTCCACGCACTGTACTCTAGTACAGGGAAGGGAGTTTTAAAAATAGATGAATGATATGCAATAGATGAAATGATTGATTAGAAAAAACTCTATTAAGCTCTTCTGTATTTTCCTTATATGTTTACAATTTACAATTAATATATCTTAGGTTTCAGTCATAGAAAGTCATAGTAACATTTATACTATTCAGGCATTTCAATGTTTCACATTCGCAGTACATAAGTAAAAACTTATAATCATTTCTATAGCTCTGTAGAAAGCCTAAGGCTTAACTTTAAGTTAATTGTTCATTATAGAAAACAAATAATATCAATATATATTTGGTTACTAGTTCTTTTCATTTAATTTACTTATTTATTATATACATTAGTCTTTTGTTTATAAAATCTAGCAATTATAAAAACGTACGTTGTAGAACTTCTTCATTTTTATATTTTAAGTCAATAGTAAAAGCATCGAAAACAAACATTTATACTTTACAGTTCTATTACACAATAGTTTTGGTTTTCCTTTTTAAAACTTTTATACTTGACTACTATACTAAAAAGCTTTACATTTGGACGAGTGTCCTTTAGTCTGAAACCAAAATTCGAAAAACAGAGACAGAGCTCATTTTTTTCAAAACCCTTAAACTAAACACGAAAAATCACATTGATAGGGTTTCAAACAAGAGTTCTCTGCCTTTGATAAACAAACATAATTTATTTAGTTACGAAGCCAACATTTTTATTTAAGCATAAGAATGACTCTTAGACTCCTGTCGAGAAGGTTGAAACCAAAATAAAACAAAACTCCTACATTAACGTTTCCTTAGGGTTTTTATAATGCAACCTTATGTTTAATACCTATAAGCATTACAAATAATAAACACAGAGCCCTTTTTGAATAGTGACTCTGTACCTTAGTAGAATTTAAACTGAAAACGATGTCAAAACTTTCATTTTACAAATGCCGATAGCATCGCCTTGACATTTACAGTATATTCAAAAGAAAACAACCTAAGGACGATAGAGCTCTAAACCTCAACTCTATTCCTTTATTTAAACACAGGTTCGTATGCACAACAATTGCTATTTGTTATGCCGAGGGTTAAACCCTTCAACAAAACCCATAAAATTATATAAGAGTGAAGTGTAATATGATAAAAATGTGATAGAGTCAACATATGAATAAGTTGAAGGTTCAATCCTCCTTATGCTCGAACATATGCCATACGGCTTAGAAAACAATACAACGACGATTTAAACTACAGTCATACACAAGACTAAGGCTTCGGCTAAAGCCGGACGAGAATCCAACAGTTTCCATGTGGAAACCTATAGGACAACCACCGAGGCTTACCAGTTGTCTGGAGCTCATTCCCCGCATGTTACGAACATAGAAGGCCGAAGACATGGAGCACCTGTCACAAAAACACGCAATATGGTTAAACAAAAGAAGGACATGAAGTTCAAATCTAAATACATATCGCTGCAACTATTTTATCTTTCATGGAAAATAATAAAATAACAAGGACTTACATATCAAAAAAGACGTGGAATCAGCGCCAAACACTCCTATGACTGACGCGAACCAAAGCCTTTACATCGCTAGCAAACATAGTAAAAGAGAGACTCGGCTCTTAGAGCACTTTGGAAAGTACACAAGCAACAGGTCGAGGTTTCGAACCTCTGAGAGGTGCATTAAAAACACTTCTTCAAACCCTAGGAAAACGCAGGGTTGTCGGCCTCGCTAGAGAGCCCCACTCACTAACGCAAAATGAATGTTGTTGACCCAACCTCGACAATGCATAGTGGAGAATTTAGGGTTTAGACCAAAACTCGAGAACACCACGAGATCAACGGTGGAAACCTTGCCATCAAGACACATTGGAATACGAGCACCAACTACCTTAAAAACCACATTAATAACCATAGACACCACGTCTGCTTACCTATCAATCCAGAAGTCTAGCTAAGCACTTTATTAAACTAATTCTTCAACAGCTCGGCAAGGAGTGCTTTGACAGTCATCTTTCTCCTCCAACATTATCACGTGAAGCTTGTCACGAGGGCATCCATCGAGCAATCCACCACCTGCACTTTAATGGCACTTTAATTACCTTCACCTACCATGTACGTATAACCTATTACCATAATCATGCATTAGTTTATTATTTGAACATTCCATAGGCAAAAGCATTATAAAATGGTTGGAGTACGCATGGTTATCAGGGTCAAATCTTCGTTACACTCTATTCAATTTTATACAAATAGCATATAACTTGTCACCATAAATATTTACAAAATTTCCATAATAATGCTATCATGTTATATATAGTATTTGGTTTCCACTATCGACATTTACAAATCTGCCATTTTTATGCTATCACATAGCTTGTGTATATAATGCTAGATATTAAAGGTAGGATTAGGATTTTATTGCTAATTTTTAAGCTTAGATCATGTCCCTTCCTTTATAAAATCAAATTTATGTCTTAACTCTTAGGTGTCGAGTTTAATGTTTAAACAATCAATTTTACAACCTGAGATTTGAAAGCATTCAAAATTTTATAAACAATGTAAGTACGCACATGGTAACTGAAGGATGGAATAGAATAGATCTCACCACGAAACACTTCAAGATCTTCTTAAAACCCTTAAAAGACATTGATGAATAACTGAAGTAAATAGAAGTTCTCTTTATACTTCAAAACATTATTGCTCTTACCTGTGATTTGCGAAATCAAGTTCAAATGCTTTAGCTAAATATCTAAGTAAACCTCGGGGTGTCCATAGGACCCCTTCATCATCAACAAAGCAAAGGAAAGAGTTAGCATATATAAAGAATTCATCATCACATCTATAACATAATTGAGAGCTGTATAAGAAAGTATAACTGATCTAGATTGTTTGTAGTATGGTAATAACATCCAACTCTAGTAGACCAAAGATATGTATACAGGACGCTTTTATTTAATCAACGTAATATGATTAGTACAGTGTGACGAATAGTTAAACGGAAAAACATTTATTTTACTTCCGCACGATAATTATAGTGATTAATGCTACCTTGAAATGTTTAAAATTTTTGTGATTTTTCGGGATGTTACACGACATCAAAGCATTGGTTGTAACACCTCTCTCTTTGTACTTCTTATTATTACATTTAATGCAAGCTCTTTCCATAAAATTTGTTGTGTTAATAATGTTTAGGATTAACCTCTTTGACTGTTGATCAAGATTGATTCACAATCATGTGCTTTTATCACTTGTCTATTTACACATGTTATTGATTAGTTTTGTAGCTTGATATATGAAGATCGGGACTTGGATCAACAAGGAGAAAAGATCTTTATTTATAAGGTAAGCCACTTCTTTCATTATCTTGCATTTTAATCAATCTAGGAAGGTTGTTTGTATTATGTACTTGTTTTGTTCTAGATATGAACCATTCAGACTAGGGAGATCTATTTGAGTTTGCTCTTACAGATTGTCCGTAAACAAAATTGGTGACCATACTGGAGAGAGTAGTCTTTAATTTTGATTTCATTACAATTCTTATTTCTTTTGATTTATTTCCAATTTTCCTCTAGCCTCTAAGTTTATTCTTCTTCTTGTATCTGACCCTCAGATATTTTTTGGGCCATCCAGAATCTGTTTAGGATCTTGATTGAGCCTTCTACCTTTTTTATTCTTGGAGGATTTTTGTTTTTGTTACTTAGATCATGCCCGATGCACCTGGGAAGTTTACCACCCGTGTCATTATACTTCTGACGCGCTTGACCTATTGGAAAACTGCATCGCTTACTCTCTCTAGAATTTTACAGACTACGTCGATGGCATAGTTACCGAGTGTGCAGAGTGCATTGTTGGGTCTCCCAATGCTCTAGTGCACCCTTGCAGGGCACGTCACCCTTCATTATTTGGAACTCAGTGTAAAAGTTTTCAAAGTTGGTTTTTGGCTTGATTTCTGAGTTTTGTGAGTTTGTTCTTGACTGCTGCAGAACCTCCCAGGCATAACATACTTCATCATTGGCTTATTTTATGAAGTTTTCTTATTGATTTGAGTCCTATCTAGTTAAGCAGGTGTATCCCTCATTGTGGAAAATTTCAATCCCCCATGAACACACTCATTATTTTGACTCCTTATTAGGCCATCTGATATGTTTGATCTGACTTCTAAGCCCTCCAAAATTTGATTGTTGTGATTTTTCTCTATTTTGTGTGTTTTTGAGATTTTGGGCGATTATTTTTCTTTGAGAGTTTCCCATCAATCAAAGTTTGCACTAGCATATTCTCTGATTTTCTGAATTTAGGGTTATAAAGTGGCATAATTCTCAGATCCATTGAGTACATTTATTAGAAAATAAAATTTGTTCATTATCTTCATTTCAAGATTGTTTCTTCGAATTGTTGTAGCTCGAATTTTTATGCTGTGGAGAAAGTATTAAAAAAATATTTGAAACTTTTAGAAGATTATTATTGGCTTACATTTTCTTGGTTCTGAAAAGTAATTCATCATTTCCTTGAGAATTATAAGTGCATTTAAACTTTTGCAAAGCGTTCCAAAGATAGTGAAAATGATTGCGTTTTTTTTAAATTTTCCTCCCACTTTTTTATCATTGTTTTGGAAAATAGGAGTTATTGCATTCAAAAAGGAAATTCTTCTTTTCATCTTCCTATAGATTCGCTTAACTTCAAAAGAGAAAAAGAAAAAAACATTTGGATTAGATGTGTTATTCATTTTTGTTGGATTGTTGAAAGAGTTCTTTTGAGTCTTTTTGGTTGATTTTGAAACTATAGAGGTACTTGTTCATTTCATTATAAAAAACACAAAGGATTTCTCCTTACCCTAAATAGTTTTCATAGAAAAAAAAAGATTTTCATTTTCATGTAGTTAATATTTGCATCATTTTAAATTCCAAGTCTACACCTCTTTCATTCACTTAATTGTCCAGATAAAATTTAACGGCAGCTTAAGTTAAAATTGTATAGAAACTTGTGTGTTAAGTTAGAGACGTGTTCCGGCGTATTTAAGCATGGAAGTTGTTGTTATTTGTCTGCATTGCATCCGGAGGGCTTGCATTTATTCCATGTACCAATCCGTATATCGAATGTCCTTTCACATACCTTTGGGTATATAGAAAGGTACTTCACGTACTCGATAGTATATCGGAAGGCTCCTGTCGTGCGATTGTGCATTAGACTGCAACACTATGGATTTGATCTCCCACATACCTTGTGTATATCAGGAGACCTTAATAGGATTCTTGTAACCATATGAGTTAACCATTGGTCATATTGGTGTGGAAATATACTGAGAATAGCACTCGGGGAGCTACGATGCACGTGCTGCCAGGTAGTCAGGTTATACGGTTAAGTGTATGGTCCTAATCCTCCCTGGTTAGTGCTTTGAAATATTAGGTCGAGTATAACTATTAGACCCTGTGGTATATCACGAGGTGCGATGCCTTGATAATCCCGTGAGGTTCTAGACCATTGAATCCCACCTACCGCATAAGTTTGCTTGTAGCTTTAGCTTGAGTAGATCTTGGAGTGTATTTTTATTTTTGTATAAAAATATTAGGATAAATTTTGGTTCAGTCATTATGGCTGATCAACCTTTAAGAAGATCCCATAGGATTTTAAACTTGCCACCTAAATATCCCCATAATCAAGAGGAGAACCCAGGAGAAACTATGGATCAACCTTCGACATCTGTGTCACATGAAGAAGACACTTCTACCTTAGAACCGAGAATTAACTATTCACCTCCCGCAAATCCACCTATCATTGATCCTATGGGACCTTTGATTGTGGAACAACCTTCTTCACATGAAACGAATTTTCATCATTCTATGGAAGGAAATCTTGGATCCACAGATTAGATCTTCAGTCAGCCCCGGGACAACCCGATATTAATAGATTTTGGTCCAACTGCATCATTTTGGGACACTTATTTAAGTCAACATGTTTCCAATTTTTATTCACTTTCGATGGTGGAAACTCCATTTCATAGGCCTCCTTCATGGATTCCCAATGACATTTTTCTTGCACCCATTTACGATACTATCGAACATTTACGAACATTCGGTAACAAACTTACATGCCAGAGTTTTCCTCCTAGGTCCAATCTGGAAGTACCAATTTTTGAGCAACATTCCCCCATCCATTCTTTATCTTTTTCTTCACCAGGGATATTTACACCTAACTTGACCACTTATGAACTAGGTCAACCATCATTCCCGACGAGTACACCTCAGAGTCAGACGACCGGTTCAACACCTCATGTGACCCCAACTACTGGAGGGAAACGTTCAACTACTATTAACAATGTTATTGGAACGCTACCTCCACCACCCCCACCTCAAAATTAAAGGGGAGTTTATCATCTAACTGTTAGTCAACAATTGAGTGGAGGTCATCCCTTAGCTAGTAGTGAACAATTAACTATGGGTTAACCTATGGTTAGTGATAAACATACAAGTACTAGGCACCCTCCTATAAGTGGAAAATTTTCAACTGGGGGGCAACCCCTAGCTAGTGGACCTAATCTAACTGGGGGACATCATCTCGTTAGTGGACATAACGTGAGCGGAGGACATTTGAACCATAGTATGGTTGGAAGTTCTCTCCCAACCATGGGAAAACCTACGTGGACACACCACACGAGGGGACCATCTACTTGGACCCAACCCCCATGGGGGTATATCTATCCGGGAAATCATAATGTTTCTATACGAAAACATTATCTGGGAAACCTTTTCCCTAGATTAAATTACCCCATAAACATGAACACCCCATTGGGGCATCATAATGTTCCACAAATTGGACCTCCAGATGGTGGACCACCCCCACCACCTCCATCACCTATCCCATCACCTCCCCCACCATCATATTCACCACCACCACCACGTCCTCCTAGAGTAGGAGGACCCCTGCATTCTAGCAGAGGACCACCTTATTCTAGAGGAGGAGGACCCCCACATTCTAGCGGAGGACCAACTTATTCTGGAGGAGGAGGACCCCCGCATTCTAGTGGAGGACTAGCTTATTCTGGAGGAGGAGGACCCCCGCATTCTGGTGGAGGAACACCTTATTCTGGAGGAGGAGGACCCTTGCATTCTGGAGGAGGACCACCTTATTCTAGAGGATGACGACCCCCACATTCTGGCGGAGGACCACCTTATTCTAGAGGTGGAGGACCACCTTATTCTTGAGGAGGAGGACCCCCACATTCTGGCGGAGGACCACCTTATTTCGAACAAGGACCCACACAGGGTCCACCTCTCAACCCAGGAGGCCCACCTCCATATGGAAAATTCCCCACGGGAGGACCTTACGATCAATCCATCCATGGTCGTACTGGTACATAGATGCCCTATCAGTATTACCAGTATCCATAGCGTAAACAACAGTTACCATTTATGGCCACACTTGATCTACCAGATCTGTCACATTTGACTAATGATCCCATTCATCACGGTATCAATTGGCCCATGATTCCTATGAAGTTACCATCAGACATTCTGAAGTTTGACGACAAACCTGGTCAGGACCCTAAAAACCACGTGATGACTTATCATTTGTGGTGTTCATCCAATTCCTTAATGGATGATTCCATATGTTTGAGGTTATTTCAACGAACCCTTACTGGTACTGTTGCAAAGTTGGGCATTGAGTTGCCACCACATTCTTTTGTTGATTTTTGATCTTTATATATGGCATTTTTTACTCACTTTCAACTACTGATCCACTACGAAACTGGAATGGATATTTTGACTTCACTCCACCAAACTAATTCCACTCACATTTTCGATCATATTCATGAGTGGCAGAGGAGAAGACGTCTCATTAAAGCTCCTATTCTAGACGAACTACTTGTCGATTGGTTCACTAAGTCATTACTTCCTTTCATAACTAAAGAATTAGCTATGGGTGGGGCCGTTACAGAAGAACAAGCTATATCTCATGCTCAGTATTTACACCTTGTCTATGCCCAATCTGGCACCTTATACGATATCATTCTCGATTCCCCCGCCCTACATATGATCCAACAAAACCACCTGTGGGACCTTATGCCGATGGAATTATTGGTTCCGTTCATACCCAGCCTGCTACACATTTCGGTGGATCAAAGAACCATCATAGCTCGACTCCACCCTTGCCACAGGATGGAAACAACACTAAAAAATCACACAGCCTTGTTTCCACTAAGGAAGTGAATTCAGTTTAATCTGCTTCACCTCAAAAATCTAGTGGTAAAAAGAAGAACAAAGGAAAATCTAAAAAGTCTTCTAACCAGCAGGAGCCAAAGAACAATCCCAAAGACAACAAACAAAATCGGAAGGTTAAATATCCTTGCTTGCTGTGTGGTGATGATCACTTCACCAAAGAATTCCCACATCGGGAGGAAGTGGAAATTTTTCTTAAGGGAAACCCCACACCCACATTTTTAATTGATCCCTTCCCCACACAACAACAAAAAATGATTGCACGACAACCATCTCCTTCTCATGGAGAACCATCCACAATCGCTCATGTTCTCATGATGCAGAGCACAACAACCAACTTATCTACTCAATCACGTACATATGACCCTACTTCTGACAACGAATCTAATGGAGTTAATACTAAAAAATCCTTCACATCTGCATCTAGCATTCTATCACCTCAAGGCCCTCTCTTCATAGAGAAACCTTTACCAGATTCATTATTGCATCCACCCAAGAGCACGATTTGAAAATCCATTTTCAATCCAAATGCTTGGGATGCTAAAAACTATAATATAGTAGAGGATTTAGCACAAGATCCTTGTGCTATGTCAACACTAGAAGTCTTACAGAACTGTCCCATTCAGCGTAAGAGCCTGTCATCTGCGATAGGAGTTGTAGATCCATATTCCTCCAACACCATTATGTCCAAGCTTGAGTATTTCAAGTAGAGGCGTTCCCACCAACTTGTGTTTCAAATTGTTACTAAATTTAAAGCAGAGGTGTTCCCACCAACTCAAGTTTCAAATTACTAATGTTTTTGGGAAAAGCATCCATCATACTGTATTAGACGAAAGAGCCTCTACCTCGGTTATGTCGTTACCCTGCTGGAAAGCCATTGGCTCTCCCAAGTTGAACCATTCCCCCACTACATTGAAATCCTTTGATGGACATGGTTTTCAACCTCACGAAGTGTTACAATATTTGGTCATCGAGTTGGGCGGTAAGACCATTTCCATTAACGTGGAAGTCGTTGCTGCCCCATTGGATTACAACCTATTCGTTGGTCGAAACTGGTTCTATGCCATGACCGTAGTTGCATCATACATCTTGAGCATTATGCAATTTCCCCACCAAGGGAATATTGTCACTATCAACTAGTTAGATTTCTTTACACCTAACACCACTACACATCCCACGGACAGTGTAACTTTTAGGACACTCTATGCAGATATATGAGAGTGTGGGGGTAGGAATCCTTAAGGATTCATCCCTCATGGGAGTATTTCCAACACAATATCCCCCTTCCCATGTTTCCATGGTGAACATGATTTCATCCTTTGATTACTCGACCGACCAATGGATCATGCGCAATCCTGCTCATTTAGATTTGATTGGAGATGTGATACCTCTCAGCCTGATAGAAGCTACATATGAGGCCATTCAATCAAAACCTGGTCTACCAAATGTCCACTCTTTAGTGGCATCTACCTCATATTCTCTACTGTTACAACGGACCTCATCCCTGCCTGATCCTCTACTCCATACTTTTCCTTCTAACGCATCAATCATGTATATCATGAGTGTGGATGAACCCCCATGGGAATAAATTCACCATAGATCGTCTTTCCTTCCACCATTATATTTAGTAGAGAATTCCATTGAAATTTTTTTTTCACCGGATGTCTTTCCTTACCCTCAATCTCCTATTCTAACTTACAATATAGTAACCGAGGGAAAACTGGAAAACATGACTCCTGCCTTTCCGATCGACATCTCGGTAAAACCTGGAGTCATGGAACAAATTCACCTAGGCCAAACTTATTATCCAGAAGAAGTCACCATTTTCACGACCTTGTTTAAACAATTATGCGATGTATTTGCATGTAGCTACAAGTAAATTCCTGAAATTGATCTTGCTATTAGTATTCACAAAAACATATCCCGATGCAAAACCTGTCCAGCAAAAACTCCTCCCTGTGCACCATAGGAAAACTGCGACTATTAAGGCATAGATAGAAAAGCTATTGAAGGTTGGGTTCATTTCTTCTGTTCCCTTAATAGATTAGGTCTCTAATGTCATCCCCATTACCAAAATATAGGGCACCATTAGGGTTTGTGATGATTACAAGGATTTGAATAAGGATTGTCCCAAGGACAATTACAATACCCCGTTTATCGACCAAATCATTGAAAATTGTGCCAGAAGCATCATCTTTTCATTCATGGATGGTTTTCTGGCTATGATAAGATTGAGAACCATCCTTCCGACAAACATAAGACTTCTTTCATCTTCCCATGGGGTACGTTCACATATTGAAAACTCCATTTTGGCATTAAAAATGCTGGTGCTACATTCCAGTGGGTTATGTCATACACTTTTAATGATGTGAAGGATTTTGTGGAACCTTACTTAGATGATATCCTTGCTCATTCAAATTGTTGTAAATTCCACATTGATCATCTGATGGATGTATTCCTCGGGTGTCGACGGTATAATATCCGTTTAAATTCTCATAAGTGCATTTTTTGTGTCGAGTCTGGACACCTTTTAGGCTTCATCATGTCCAAGGATGGGATCCGCATCGATTTCCTCAAGGTGGAATCCATAATTTCTCTACCGTCTCCCACGGATATCATGAAACTTCAAAGATTGCAAGGGAAGGAAAACTACATGCGGTGTTTCGTGTGTAATTTCCTAGAGAAAACATGGGGATACATGTGGTTATTAAAGAAGGATGTCCCATTCATTTGGGATGAATATGCTCAACAATCCTTCGAAAACCTTAAATATGCCATCACTCATGCACCCGTGTTACAACTATCGAATTACACCAAGGATTATATCATTTATCTTGGTGCTTCCACTTCCACTATTGCTATGGTTTTGGTACAGGAAGATAGTCACGCCTAGGAGCATGTGATATACTACCTTAGTAAGGGCCCCATTAACTCTGAAACCCAGTATTCGCATGTAGAGAAGATATCTCTCGCATCAGTCATTGATGTACAGAAGTTCCGCCATTATATCCTCCTTTTCACTACCACCATCATCGTCAAATATAACCCCATGTACTGCATTCTCACGTGCTAGGTACTAGGGGAAAATATTCGCATTGGATTGTGATTCTTCAAGAATTCGACCTCCAGTTTGAGAAATCCAAATCAAAGAAGTATTTGGTTTTTGCGGAACTTATTTGCGATATTTTTCATACTGCTTAGGAAATTGAGGCCATGGACTCCCTCCCTGATGGGTCCTTGTCTCTAATCAGTACTTCTGACCCGTGGTATGAAGATATCACATTATATCTCCAAACCCAATGCTTTGGTACTCAATTATATCGTGATGATCGACATCGTGTCTGTCACCACGTAATGTATTACCTCATCATTGGTGACACATTTTATCTTCGTGGTGTTGATTCTATCCTCTGGCGTTGCTTAACTGATGAGGAGGAAAAACATGTTCTGAATGATTTTTACTCAGGGGCATGTGGTGGTCATCTTTCTGGGATGGCTACATTTCAAAAAATATTACGCATTGGATACTATTGACCATCCATCTTTAAATATTCTATTGAATATGTCAAGAAGTGTCCTCCTTCCCAAATTTTTCATTATAAAAAGCGCTCACATCCCACCCCACTACATCTAGTTGTCGTTGTCGTTCCCTTTTCCAAATGGGGCATTGAATTCATGCACTGTAACCCTACCTCAGTCAGGGGGCATAGTTATGTTAATATCGCAGTTGACTACTTCACCAAGTGGATCGAGGCTATTCCTACATAAAAATAAGACGGTGAAACTATCGCACTCTTTATGTTCAACCATATCATTGTGTGATTCAGAGTCCCTCAAGCCATCATCATTGATCATGGATCACATTTTCAAAACAAGATGGTGGATGAACTAAGCGCTAGACTAGGTTTTCTACATGAGAACTCAACTCCCTAATACCCTCAGTCAAATGGACAAGTAGATTCCATTAACAAGTTCTTGAAAACCATGATTCGGCATATGGTGGGAACACATAAGTCCAACTGGCATACCATGTTTTTTTCAGCCCTATGGGCATATAGGACTTCCGTCAAAACTGCCACTGGCTTTACAACCTTTCAATTGGTCTACATACTAGATGAAATATTACCTATCGAGTGTGGGATTCCGTCACTAAAAATCGCTGTCGAACTTTTACCAAACACCACTGCCGAGGAAGAACAATTTATATACTTGGAAAAACTCAATGAAACCCACCGTGATGCAGCTCTGGCTAACGAAGCACATAAGAAACAAATCAAGGCCTGGTATGAAAAATCAGTGAAACCTCGTTTCTTCAATGAGGGATATTTGGTCCTTACTTATGACCAAAAACACGATATGCTGGGGGCAGGAAAACTTCAGTCCATGTGGCATGGTCCATATGTGGTAAAACGTGTTTTGGAAAAGGGAGCATATGAACTAGAGGATTATAACAGGATATATTTGGGGGAGCCTCGCAATGGGCTCTACCTAAAGCGGTACTATACCTAAATCATTTATGCATTAGTACTTTGTATATATTGTACATGACGTGTTTTGTTTGGTGTGACACTTTACTTTTAGTGTGCTAGGATATTATCATTACGCTTATACCATGTTCTTCTTGGATGTGTAGATGGAAACTTGTTTTAGATTCATAGAAGGAGCTAACCAGCACACTTGTAACCTTGCTTCAACAGCTTGGGTACTCGCTTCCCCTACCAGTGAACTGATTAGTTTAGGAGGAAATTGCCTAGGTTTTTCAACCAACAATGCCTTCAAGTATAACACAGTAATTAGACTATTGACCGATGCTTGTTCCTTGGATGTGGACCATATTTTTATATATCTCGATTCACAATTAGTAGTCTCCCATATCAACCATTTCTACACTATCTGTGACCCCATATTACTTCGTCTATTTCGGCGAGTACATCTCTTGGAGAGGTCCTTTGAGTCAATTCAATACCTACACATTCTGAGAAGCATGAACACAGTTGTTGATTCGCTGGCCAATTTCATATTAGATCGGTACATTGCACATTCATAAACATTTTCATCAAATATGTATAAAATGACATAACATGTAAACTACTCATAGTGTGTAAGCTAATATTCATTAGATCCCAAATCATCATAAGAAGACATGGTGTATAAAACCACAAAATAATGTTTTGTATATATATATATCATGTACAAAAAGTGGTACTGATACAAAATATGAAGCCCATAATATGTCAGTAGGTCCTGATTACAAAAATATGAATCCTATGGATTTTAGTACATATAACATAGAATGAGCTATCCCCGTGGATGCTCGTGATAATAGATAATAACCCTAGCTACTCGACGGAGCAACCAGCCAAAGCACCCTGAAACTCCAGCTATATGGATCTGGTAATGACGAGGTATGTCATTGATGGATATGTCAAGAATATCCAACATCAATCTATGGAGGTTATCCTCCAGCTCGTTCATCTCCTCTGTTGGATCCTCCTTAGCAGCCGCTATATCTCGTACCACCCCTCTTCTCTCATTCGAAGAAGAACCTACCGGGCGAGATAGGCCAACATCTACATCAAATATGTGTGAACCATCAGTACTATCCAAAAACATTGAAAAACTATAAAATGCATAAACACAACAAGAGTTTCATTCTTACATAGATATCCCCATTGCTCCCCCTCAGTAAGAGCTAAGTCCATGTCTCCCTTAGAGTTAGTACCTGCATAGGCATAGGCCTCAACCATGAGGAGCTTCCCTCATAGCCACCTAAAGAAGGTAGGCCCATAACTGAGGATAGGACCCCTGGCTCCATGGCGGGCTATGACCTCTAACCATATGACCATATGAGGATCTCGCTGTTCGAGATCATCCAAATCTACCTATGGTCTTAGTAGTGGAACTCTCTCCTGTAATAATGAGACCACGATGAATCTATATCTGAACTACTTCATCTCACCTTGCGACATTTGGTGAGTTGATCCTTGAGCTTGGTGAGGATCCCGTAACACCAATTGAAAACTATCGATGCGATACACTCAATGGAATAAAGCATGTGGGCCTTGGTGTCCTGATGAGAAGCCCTGCTTCTCGCCACTCACTCTATGGTAAAGAGAATAGTACACAGGGGTTGATATCGAACGTTCTTCATGGGAATATTTCGAACAAGCATCTGTCCCTGGTGTACAAAACTATGCCACCAAGCTCTCTGTCGACTAGTCACTACCACGTGGACCGGATAGTGAAACTGGGGCTCCCCACCTAGAAAACCCCATTATAAAATAGATATTTTCCACATCCAAGGTAAGGATGTGGGCATCAACTCGGAAATGTTGTTGATATGGATCCCATAATCTGATCAGGTAATCTACTAGTTATACTTGGGCCCTCATGCCCTGTACGTGAAATAATTTCAATAGTCCACATGTTTGTAATGCATTCATTGAATGTGGATCATTTTTTCGCTTGGGTATCTTCGAGTTCATGCTCCTGTTCCTTCCATTGGACCATTGTGTGAGCCAAGACTTGTGCAAACATCAAATAAATGAGTATTAGAACCTTTCCATGGCTTTGGTTTGGGATTTTTTAGCCCCAATTTTTATTTTTCATTGTGGGTCTGCGTCGACACACCCCGCTTTTGCTGACAGTGCATCAACGATACACTTTCTCCATGGGAGAAGCACACCATAGATCCATCGAAGCACTTCCCACAATGGGAAAGCGCATCGTCTAGGGCACGCGAAATCCCCTTCTTAATCAACCAAGAAACCCCAAAAAATTAAAATAAAACTAAAAATCAATCCACTAGAAAGGTAAAGAGTGGGGTTAATGCCTACTTGTGACTGACGAGGAGTGAAACCACTGACCGTAGCTTCTGCAATCAACGTTTGAAAATTGGGATCCAAAGGGGTGTTTTTACTATTCCAACCTGGTAAAAAAACAATTGGTAAATATTTCTTACTATTTGACTTTTTATATTAAAAAATGGAATATTCCTTTTTAAATATTTATTTTATGGGTATTTTTTCAATAGTTGGTGATCTTTTTATGTCTTAACACCTTATTGTTGATTATGACATAGTTGGTGATCATTGACATCAATGGTGATTTCCCACGCACTTCTTAATGATATACATCAATGACCGGTAATCAAGTGGTTTCTACCATGTTCGACTTCAAGAAATTGTAATCACATGGTTGTTAGGATATTCCTATACTCCATCCTAGTCCCACCAGTATTTTGATCATTTACATTTTCAGTCATGCATGCACTTTTAGGGTTTGCCTGCATCATTTAGGGTTTGCATGCATCCCAGTCATCAGTCCCAACACCTAGCCCTCAGTTAGCTATCCCCCAGAGCTTCCTTCCACTCAGTTTCAGCCCTCCTAGCCTGTCATGCACCTAGTTCTCACCTTCCACTGAAGAAGGGTGCCTTTCTAACCTACCAGTCCAGTTTACTTCAGTTAGCCACCAGTCTTTCCTTGATTTGAGGCCATACTGACACCTCATTGTTGTTATCACTCCGATTGACCTACGATGAGACATGACTACCTGTTCTGACTCCAGTTAGCTCCTCATGCACCCTCCACTGAGCCTCCTTCATTCAGTTAGTTCCAGTTACACCTACCACACTCAGTTAGACTCAGTTTGACTGACGGTTGACAGTTACTCGTGCATTGATGACTCCACTGATGAAGAGATAGACTACTAGTTGTGCTTCGATGACACTCCAGTGATCTTTTGATCACTCCATGAAGGCTAATTCGAATTGCTACCTTAGGCATTCAAATCCTCATGCATTGTACTATTTATTTGTCCATATTGTGATTAATTAATCAGTGTGTGTGAAGTATTTCTACTTCTATCCGAGTTCTACTGCATTATTATTATGTTGCTCATTATACTACATTGACCACTCTTCTTCTATTTTCTTGCTTAATCAATTACTTTCTTGCGAGGTATACATCATCTCTTAGATATGCTGTGAGGATGTTCACATGGTATCAGAGCATGTTGAGAGTATTGTTTATCTCCATTCCTGAGAGTTTTTTGCAGGTTATTATCAAGATTTCAAGTGCAGCAGTTGCAGCAGTTTCTGCATTTTTGAAGCAGTAGCAGTTGCAGACAATTCTATTGTTTTTGTAGGTATTCTACATCTTCTATGTATCCATCAGGAATTACTCCTCCTTCTCCATTCAACTACGATGAATGGAAACAGAAAATGATAGCATATTTGAAGAGCCGTGATCTCTTTGATTGTTATTTTGAAAGAGAGTTCGAATCCTCTGAAGAGAAGATTGACAGGTTGAATAAAGGTGACGAAGCCTTTGGAGCAATGATGCTTTCTTTGCCTGAATACATGATTAACCAATACCTTGATGTTGTTGAAACTCCAAAAGAGCTATGGGACCATCTGGATGAAAGATTCGACAGACAGAATGAAGGAATTGGTCCAAACCCTTTCGAGAACAAGCAAAGTGATGCATTCGCCCTCCTTGATGATCTCATTGATCATGAACCAGTATCAAACACATCTCATATTGAAGTTGTCCACAAAGAAGAAGAATTTGCAGATTCTACACTCATGCTCCAAATTTCTTCTCTTTTTGTGCTAGCTCACACTCTAGATATTGTAGAAGGTCCTAAATCCTCTCTTGCACCAGAGTCTGTTGGTTTGCATCATGATCACATGATTATTTAGGAGGTAAAATCAGCTATTGGAGGTAATGCATTTGCTCTCCTCAATAAATCACCTCTTATTTACTACTATATGATCATTATTCCATGATTTCAGAAGGTTATTGAAGAATATGGTCATTGCCACTCGCTTGGGATAATTTCTCATGCATCTACTAGTTTTGATCTCACCTCTTATGGTTCAAAGGAGATCTCAAGAAACCATTTCCATTCCCTTGAGATAATCTCTCATGCGTTTACTAGTTTTGATCTCACCTCTCATGGTTCAAAGGAGATCCCAAGAAACAATGATTCAAGTCTTGGATCTAATTTGGATTCTAAGCAAACACTACTTGAGATAATTTCTCATGCATATGATGGTTTTGATCTCACCCCTGCTGGTTCAAAGGAGATCTCAAGAAACTATTAATCAAGTCTTAAATCTGATTTGGATTTTAAGCAATCATTATTATTTGATGGTTCTTTTTGGCATAATCTCACCCATGATGGTTCGAAGGAGAAGACAAAAGACTATCTGCACATTCATGTTTTTGATCCTACCTCAATTGATTTGAATCACAGGTTCAAGGATCATCCTCATACTTTTGGATTTGTTCTCATCACATTTGATCTGAAGAGCAAGTACAAGCACATGCTTTTTGAGCATGATCCACTTCTTCCCAAGAAGAAGATACCTCCAGACATATGACCAAGCATCACACCTACTTGAGTTTGGAGCATTTAATTTTTGTGTGTGCCTTACAGTCTGTTTTTGAGGGGAGGGTATTTTTCCCATGAAATTTTCCCCACTTCCTTGGGTTATTGACTGTTATTATTCATTGTATTGGGTGACCTTTGGTCTTAGTTACTAGGGCCCAAGATGGATTAAGGGGGGGTGTTAGGATATTCCTATACTCCATCCTAGTCCCACCAGTATTTTGATCATTTTCATTTTCAGTCATGCATGCACTTTTAGGGTTTGCATGCATCATTTAAGGTTTGCATGCATTTGCATGTATCCCAGTCATCAGTCCCAGCACCTAGCCCTCAGTTAGCTATCCCCTGGAGCTTCCTTCCACTCAGTTTCAGCCCTCCTAGCCTATCATGCACCTAGTTCTCACCTTCCACTAAAGAAGGGTGCCTTTCTCAGCTACCAGTCCAGTTTACTTCAGTTAGCCACTAGCCTTTACTTAATTTGAGGCCAGATTGACACCTCACTACTGTTATCACTCCGATTGACCTCCGATGAGACATGAATACCTGTTCTGAATCCAGTTAGCTCCTCATGCACCCTCCACTGAGCCTCCTTCATTCAGTTAGTTCCAGTTACACTTAGTTACACCTACCACACTCAGTCAGACTAAGTTTGACTGATAATTGACAGTTACTTGTGCATTGATGAATCCATTGATGATGAGATAGACTACTAGTTGTGCTCCGATGACACTCTAGTGATATTTTGATCACTCCATGAAGGCTAATTCGAATTTCCACCTTAAGCATTCAAATCATCATGCAATGTACTATTTACTTGTCCATATTGTGATTAAATAATTAGTGTGTGTGAAGTATTTATGCTTCTATCCGAGTTCTATTGTATTAATATTTTGTTGCTCATTATACTACATTCACCACTCTTCTTCTATTTTCTTGCTTAATCAATTACTTTCTTGTGAGGTATACATCATCTCTTAGATCTGCTGTGGGGATTTTCACAATGGTTAGATTCATATCATTGTGGGTACAACTTGAAGACCCTGGGTTAACTCATGTATCTTACCTAGGTTGCGATGGAGATTTTTTGAGTCATATTACACGGGTCCACTTTTGTATTGGTCATGGATGTGTTATCATCTCATCATGGATCTACGATATCTCCTCATCATGGATCTACGATTGTGTCTAGTAGCCATGATTGTGTTTAGTCAGTCTTTACTATCATGGATATGCAATGTATTGGTTGGCATCCATGTAATGAGTTAGTTGAGACAGGTATCTCAGAGTTAGTTATATTGCAAGAAGTTCTTTGTTCATCTCCAACCAACAATCCTTACCTTGATTTTTTCCCTATTACAAACATTTTCACCTATCTTATTTTTTTCATTTTCATGCTTTGGGGGCCCTTTTGTTACACCAAAATATCATCATCATGATTTATGTGTCCTCTATATGCTCTGATCCCTAAAGTCCCTGAGCTAAAAAATTGGAAGAGAAGTTTTTGTCATTCCCTTTAACCTTATGTTTTCACCTCGACGCTCCCTACTCTCTCGAAAGGTGTGTCGAGTTCAAGGTGATGCACTATGCACCTTAACAAAGTGTGTTGTTGGCGCAGTGTGCCCTTATACAAGGTGCGTTGATCTCCCTTTGACGTGTATTTCCCTTGTGAAAGGTGCATCACAGTTGGTTAAAATAGATAAAGAGAAGCTTCGAGCGAATTCTTGAAGCTTGGATGGCATGGAGACTTATCCCTATGTATCTGGAAAGGTGGCATTCGATCCCCTTGTTTAGTGGGATGATCCCTTAAGCCTCTCCCCTAAATCCTCAACCTATCCTATCCCTTTAGCTCTATATATATGAACCCCTTCTCCATTGTTAAGGGAGGAAAGATAGAGTACTTATATGCTGCTGGAATTTTGCTAGGAGATCCTCTTCATCCATTAGAGGTTAAGCATTTGATCTTGAGGATAGGATTGTTGGAAGGAGGTTACGATGTCAAAGCATCGGTTGTAACATCTCTCTCTTTGTCCATAAAATTTGTTGTGTTAATAATGTTTAGGATTAACCTCTTTGACTGTTGATCTAGATTGATTCACAATCATGTTGTTTTATCACTTGTTTGTTTCCACATGTTATTGAATGGTTTTGCAGCTTGAGAGATGAATATTAGGACTTGGATCAGCAAGGAGAAAATATCTTCATTTATAAGGTAAGCCACTTCTTTCATTATCTTCCATTTTAATAAATCTAGGAAGGTTGTTGGTATTATGTACTTGTTTTGTTCTAGATATGAAACATTCAGATTAGGGAGATCTATTTGAGTCCGCTCTTGCATATTGTCAGTAAACAATATTGTCTAAACTTGGCCAATGCATGCATGATGGCTAAACTTTCCTTGTCATATATGGAATAGAGCCTCTCATGTGGCTTCAATTTTCTGCTCTCAAAATCTATGGGATGTTGATGTTGTTTTAGTGCTGACCTTATGCCTTCCCCTGATGCATCACATTCCAAAACAAATGGTTTAGAAAAATATGGTAATGCAAGTACTGTGCAACTACTCATTACTCTTTCATTCTTTGGAAAGCCTTTTCAACTTCTCCATCCCATTGGAAAGCATCCTTCTTGGTCAAATGAGTGAGAGGAGCATTCAATTTGGAAAATCTCTTCACAAACTTCCTATAGTAAGTACAGATCCCAATAAAGCCCCTCAATTCAGTGATGTTCTTGGGTGATGGCCATTCAAGAATAGCCTTTATTTTCTCCAAGTGCATCTTTACCCCATCTTTCCCAATGATGTGCCCAAGATACGAAATTTCTATCAACCCAAACTCACACTAGGACAACTTAGCAAACAAAGACTATTCATGCAATATTTTCAATACAGCTTCTAACTGATACAAATGTTCCTCCCATGTCTTACTGTAAATCAAAATATCATTAAAAAAACCAAAACAAACTTACGGAGCTACTTGCAAAATATTTTGTTCATGCATGATTGGAAGCAAGGATAATTTTAGGGACGAAATTTATCCCATGGGCTATTTTTCCATGTTTTTTTCTAAAAAATGATTCGCCAATTTGCATTTTTTGAAGCCCCATTTCGCCCCATTTTGATGGGGTAAAGTTTTTTCACTCTAAAAATTGCCAAATTATTATATAAACTATATAAAATCCTTATAAATTGAAATAATTTTAGAAAAATATCACCAAATATTTTATAGTTGACATTTTAAGAATTAATAAGATTCACTAAGGTTTATACACTTTTAATTAAGTATGGGTCCTTAAAATTATTCCTGATTGGAATGTTGTTGGAGTATTGGTCAACACACAAGGCATGACAATAAATTTGAAATGACCATAGTGACATCTGAAAGCAGTTTTCTACACACCCCCCTCGTTCATTCGAATCTGATGGGAACCAGATCTAAGATCAATTTTGGAAAAGAAATTTGCTCCAAATAGCTCATCCATGAGCTCATCTAGCTGAAGGATGGGATATCTATTCTTTATTGTATTTTTGTTTAAGGCTCTAAAATCAATACACATCCTTAAGATTCCATCCTTTTTCTTCACCAAGACAACTAAAGAAGCATAGGGACTTGAGCTTGGTCTGATGAGCCCCAATTCCAATAGTTCTTTAATACGCTTCT
The DNA here is from genome assembly GCA_027924585.1 of Larix kaempferi. Classification (NCBI taxonomy): domain Eukaryota; kingdom Viridiplantae; phylum Streptophyta; class Pinopsida; order Pinales; family Pinaceae; genus Larix; species Larix kaempferi. Next base: position 6,803,377 of record BSBM01000968.1, on the reverse strand, counting down.
CAATCTCATCTATGAAAGTTTTTGGGTGTCTATATGGGGGTATTTGGATAGGTGAAGTAACTACCTCCAAAACAATGATATGTTCAACTACTCTGTCAGGTGGCCTTCCATGGGGGAGGTCTCCAAAAACCCTCTCATACTTCTGTAATAGCTTCCTTATCTCCCTTGGATGTTCTGCAAATTTTATTCTTGGTTTGTGGGAAGTGATTAAACATTATACATCCCATTCAATGTGCCCAAGACTCAATATGGACCTCATACTATGGGAAGACACTATTTGGTTATGATAGGTGTGCATTCCTCTCACTAAAATTTGTTTTCCTTCTGAATATTTGAACTTCATTTCAGGTATTTGGTAATTCATTGTATGTTCTCCTATAGAGTACAAACATTGTATTCCCAAAACCACATTTGTATCAACAACATCCACCACATAGAAGCTATCAATAAAGTTTTAATTTCCAATGGTAAGTTGTAGATTTGGGATCCATGTGTTACAATCCATAGAATGGCTACCTAGAATGATGACTGTGAACTCTTTGAATTCTTCAGTAGGAAACTTTATCCTCTCCATCAAGTCTGCATCAATGAAGTTATGAGTTTCTCCTCCATATACTAATACCGAAACCTTATGCTCTTGTAACACTCCCTTGCATCGGAGGGTGTGAAAATGAGGTACTCAGATAGTACTACCAGCTTCCCTGTTTTGGGTGATGGATGGTATTTTTCTGTTGTGTCATATCACACTTATTGGGATGAATGTTGTGCTTATTCCTCCATCTCCTCTTCATTATTAGAAAATAATTCAATGAAGTGTGCTTCCCCCTTAGCACATTTATGCCCTGGCACCCATGGTTGATGACATGTGAAACATAGTTTCTTTCTTCAAAGTTCTTCCTTGATTGGTCCCTCTTTCTTGTCCCTCCCAAATGAATATTTTTTCCATGGTATCTTGTCATCTCTAAACTTGGAAGGAAAATTGGGCTTGGGAGGACACTTTGTCTTGGGTAGCACATTTTACAGGTCTCTTACCAAATTCATGGCATCTTTCAATGAAATAGGATAGTGAGATTTAACCAAACCTTTCAAAGGTTCATCCAATCCTTCAGTAAAGAGAAATACCAATTGAACCATAGAGATATCAACAACCATAACTGACAATTTTTTGAATTCCAACATGTACTGCTCAGGGGTTCCAGTTTGCTTCAACTGCTCTAGTTCTTTGAAAGGAATTTTAGGGTCTCTTTGATCAAATATTTCCACTAACCACTTAAAAAAATCTTCATATGATGTGATTTGAGCATGTCCCAAGGTCTTTATTCCATGGAGCCACCAATCATTTGCTTCTCCTTCAATATGTATAATAGCCATTTTTAAAGCATCCTCTTCAACCATTGGATTCAACTGAAAATACACATCTAACTTTTGTACCCAAGTATTTTTAGAAATTTGGGGTGAGCCATCAAAGATGGGAAGGGGAATTTTTCCTATGGTAGACTTCAATTATTTGTTTTGGAAAGGGGTTCCATTACCTCCTCTAGTTTTGATCTTGTATAAGACATTAAAGAGTTGGTCAAAGGGTAAGGTCCTCCTACACTCTTCACTCAATTGTTGCCATTCTGCTAGAGATTCAATCATTCCAAATTGAGTGTCAGGATCCTATTTGGACTCAATAAAATTGGGTGTGGTGGCTCTTTTTGAGCCCTGGAAGTCATTAGGTCGGTTGTGAGGCCCGGTCCTTGAGAAAATGTTTTCACCGACTATCTTTGTTTCCTCGAAATGAGAACTACTACTGCCTCCTATTTCCAGTTTGCTTCCAATTTGACTAGCCATCAATTTGAACCCTTGCATTATCTTCCTTTTCATGTCCTCAAAAATTGGTTTCATTAATTTCCTAAAATCCTCTTTCTCCTCCATGTTCGAGGTTCCTTTTTCATCCTTAGCGATAGTTTCAGCAGAGTGTACCTCTTCTCCTACTTCTTCCTCTTCACCAAAGGTACTTTCAGTTTCAGTTTATAGCGGTGGGGGATGAATTCTTGAACTCATCAATGATCACCCAAATCAGGTGCGAGGAGCATGCTCTAATACCACTGTAATATATCTGCTATGAAAGTTGTTCAAATTCATGCAATTTCGATTCTACGAATGTTGTACACAAAGTGTTCCAAACACCTCCAAATATTCTCGAATTGTGGAAGGAGGGACTTTGGAGGAAATAGGACACTCTATTACACTCTTTATAAACCCAAAAATCTACTATAAACATTCATGGTTTGCAATTTTCAAGGAGAGAAGACTTGGGACAAAGATAGTCAATTGGATTGGTGAAAATGCCCCCTAGGCCTGCCACTATTTTCCCTTCCAAACAATGTACAACCTTCCCTAATATTCAGTCTGAGAACTGGATCTGTTATTGAAAATCAAGGAAAACATGTGTGCATCATTAGATCAAGTTTCAGGGTTGAATAGGTCTCCCAAGGGACAACAACTTCTAAGGTCTACAATGTATGTGAAAATCGTGGACAATGGAGCATGAATTAATGTCACGGACTATTGTATGACTTGACGGTATGAATACAATATTGTGTCCATCCATTTAACTTCCATATGCATCTTAAATCATAGGAAACATCTCCATAAAATTTTGATATCCAAATGATACAAAACATGCTACAATCACCATGAAAATGTAGTGAGGAAACTAGCTCGAATATCAATGTTACTTGGAGAATATTACATGAAGTACTTGGTATTTAGAGCTGTAGCTCTCATGATATATCTATTACAGATTTATACAGAAACTAACCTATCCATAAGGTCGAAATAACAATCCTCCATTAACTATATGCAACAAGAAGTGCACCATCACACTTTTACATGACATTGAGAGAAAGATAGTAGAATGAGAATAGAGAAGAGAGAGTGAATATGAAATTGAACTTAGATGGGGATTGAACCTGCATCAAAACATATCCATGAAGATTTTTTGAGAGGTCTGAATGGCGTATCCATCAACCAAATTGGATGGGAATCTTGCACCCTCGAAATTGGATATAAGTCCGGGAGGATGAACATCCACCATGCAAGGACAAGCTAAGCTCTCCAAATGTGCCAAATGAGAAATGATCAAAATCTCCTCTCCTTCTTCCTCCTCACCTTTTATTAACTTTCAATGGCCTCCATATCTTGAATTCCCTCCAATATTCTCCTCCCAACTCGAGCTAGGGAAATATTCTCATGAATGACACTTGTTCCTCATTTCCTAGCCTTCCTCTTCCATCAATTTGAATGGGGGAATCTTGGATTCCATAACTCCCCTTGTGCACCGTCTTGGAGGCTATTTTAAGGCCTGAAATGTCATATGTGTCATATGTGAGAAACTAGGTTTGAACTTGTCATAGGTGCCATAGAATCTTCATCATAGTTGTCATATAGATTAGGGAATTTATCTCTGAGTGTCACAATTCTTCCATGATGCCTCTTCCTCTTCCATGTGAGTTACTCTTCCATTCCAATTTGACCTTCCTAGATTAAAGCCATGAATAATGCCTCTCCAACTCCTACAAGAGCATTATACTCCACCTTGGATTCGAAAGGGTGAGAGAATCATGCCATATGGAATGGAGAATCTATCCTTGTTTGGGTATCAAACCACCTATGTTCCCTCATGACCAAATGCCACCTTATTTATCCATTATTATTATTATTTATTTAGACCCTTTAATGTGCATTTTCCAATCTAAGGTTGATTTTGGGTCCTATAGCTCCCTTATTCCATGTCTAAATGTTTCCACCCCAACCTAGGGAACAAGTAGATTGGTGGAGATTTTTCCTTCCTGAAATTTATTTGGATGGGGACATTAGATAATCAACACAGACTTGGATGGCTCCTTGATTTTTTGTAACATGAATGATATTACAGACCCAATATTTCAAGGGGACAAGATAAATGAAATCGGCTTTCAACAACTTTTCAATTTTTTCTTTAATATCTGCAGTCTTTTGAGGGTGCACTGAACATATTTTTTTCCAGACAGGTTTTGCATCAGGATAGTTTTGATCTCATGGACAATGGTAGTAGGATCAATCCTTGGTATTTATTGATAGCTCCATTCGAATATGTCACGGATTTGTTTAAAGAAGGCCGTATAAGTTTTTATTTCTTCAAAAGACCAAGTTGGCCAATAAGGATATGCTCCATGACACCAGGTTTTGCTAATATGTCAATGGTTGTGGTAAGTGCAATGTTTTCCAAATTCCCTTCGGTTACCATATCCTAGGTGAGAATAGGACACTAAAGGTTGCAAATGACATCCATTGAAATGATAATTTGAATATCATTCTCTATTGTATCTCTAGTGATGGAAAGGACGAGTTCAACCAATATGGCAGAGAACATGGGTTTGATGCCACCAAGTGATGGTCATTAAGTGAATCAAACACTGATTGGATGGCATTATAAGTAGCCTCAGCTAGGCCAAGAGGCATTTGATCTCCAATCAAATCAATGTCAATAAAATTGGGAAGAATCCAAGAGGTTGTTGAGTTGGAGGAATATGGGCTCATGGATGAGATCATGTTCACTGTGGAATCTTATGATGGGGGATCAGGTGTTGGAAGGACTCCAATCAAGTATGATTCCTTAAGGATTCCTACCCCCACACTCTCATATATTTGCGAAGAGTGTCCTAGAAGAGGAAAATTATTCGCAGGATGAGTTGTGGTGTCCGTTGTACAAAAATCTAATTGGTCGATAGTGACAATTTTCCCTTGATGGGGAAATTGCACAATGCGGAAAATGGAAGATGCGATCGCAGTCATAGTGTAAAACCAATTTCAACCAAGAAATAAGTCGTAATCCAATGGCGTTGCAACTACTTCCACATTAATGGAAGCAGTATTTCCTCCTAATTCAACATCTAAGGATTGTAAAATCCCGTGTGGTTGGAATCCACATTTGTCAAATGCTTTCAGAATGGTAGGAAAACGGTTCAGTTCAGGAGATCCAATGGCTCTCCAGCAAGACAAGGACATTATAGAAGTAGAGGCTCCTTTGTCTAAAATATTACGATGGATATTTTCCCAGCGACACTGGTAATTATTTGGAATGCCAGTTGGTGGGAAAGCCTCGTCTTAAAGTATTCCAATCTAAACATGATGGTATTATATGATTATGGATCCACTGCTCCAATAAGATAGTAGATTCTTACACTGATTAGGACATTTTGTAAGAATTCAAGGGTTGACATAGCACATGGTTCCTAGGCTAGATATTCCACAATGTTGTAGTTCTGAGCAACCCAGGCATTGGGGTTGAAAATCAATTTTCGGATTGTGCTTTTGAGTGCATGCAATATTGCATCTGATATAGATTTGTTTATGGTCAAAGGCCCTTGTGTAAGAGGGATAGTGGATGTCAATGTGGAGGATGTTTTAGCATAACCTCCATTAGATTCTTTATCTGGAACATAATCGTCAGTGCACGCTTTGGTAGATAATTTAACCTTTTCACTACGCATCATGAGAACATGAGCAGTTGTGGATGTTTCTCCTTGTAAACAAATTGGTTATTGTGCAACCATCTGCTGCTATTATGTGGGGAAGGGGTCCGTGAAAAATGTGGGTTGAGGGTTTCCTTTTAGGAATTTTTGGACCTCTTCACGATGTGGGCATTGTTTTGTGAATTGGTCATTGCCGCATAGTAAACATGGATATTTATCCTTCCATTTTGGTTTGGAATCAGTGGAGTTTGGATTGGTTTTTTGTTCCTACTAGTTAGAAGATTTCTTGGATTTTCCTTTATTTTTATTCTTACCACTGGATTTATGAGATGAAGCATATTGGAATGAATTCACCTCCGCAGTGGGAGAAGGACTAGGTGAATGGTTGGTGGTGTTACCATCCTGAGATGAAGTTGGATTTATGATCCAATCGATTGGGTGGAAGGATGGGTTTTAACAAGACCAATTATTCCATCGGCATGTGATCTCATGGATAGTTTCATTGGGTCATGTGTGGGGCGAGGGGCATTGGGAATTCTCTCATATAAAGTGCTGGATTGAGCATAGACTAATTCTATGTGCTGGGCATGTGCAATGGCTTCTTCCTCTATAACTGCCCTACCCATAACGACATCTTTGGCTTTGATAGGCAATAATGATTTGGTAAACCAATCAGGAAATAATTGATATGGAATGGGAGCCTTAAGGAGATGATGTCTTCTCCTCCATTCATGAATATGATTGAAAATATGAGTTGAGATAGATTTACTGAGCGAAGTTAAAATATACGAGTTGGTTTCATAGCGGATTGGTAATTGGAAATGAGTAAGAAAGGTCATAACCAAGGATCGAAAGTCTGCGAAAGAATGTGGTGGTAATTCGATATACCATTTGGCGGTCGTGCCAGTGAGGATTCTTTGAAAGAGCCTCAAACAGATATAATGATCCATTAACGAGTTCGAGGAACACCACAAATGATATGTCATTACGTGGTTTTTGGTATCCTCGCTTGGTTTTCCATCAAAATTTGGTATGTCTGATGGCAGCTTCACAGCAATGGGTGGCCAATTCATGCCATGTTGAATGGGATCGTTGGTCAAACACGAGAGGTCCAACATATCTTATGTAGCCAGAAATGGTAACTGTCGGTTTGGATACGGGTACTGGTAATATTGGTATGCATTTTGAGTACCAGTAGGATCATAGATCGATTGATCTTAAGGTCCTCCCATAGAGGGTTGGCCATATGGTGGGGGTCATCCCATGTTAGGAGGTGGACCTGATGGGGGTCTTCCGAATGGTCGAAGTGTAGGTTTGACATGTGGTGGAGGTGGAGGTGGGATAGGTGGTGAGGGTGGTGGTGGAGGATGGGGTGGGTCGTGGACTGGGGGTCTAGCCAGTGGAAATTTCTATTTACCCCACGGGGTGTTTGTGTTTCTCGGGTAAGGTAGTCTGAGATAAAGGTTTCCTGGAGCAGTTTGATAGATTTGACTCACTTCCATATTTTGATTACTCGGGTACGTGTAATCCCATGTTGGTTGAGCCCATGTAGATGGTCCCCATGTGTGATGTTCCCACAAAAGTTGTCCCATGGCTGGAGGTGGACCTCTAGTCATATTATAAGTCATAAATGAAGGTTTTCCTCAACTTACATTTTGTCCAATGACTAGGGGTTTCCCTCAAGTTACATTTTTTCCACTAACTAGAGGTTGACACCCAATTAGGTTTTGAATACCAAGAGAAGTTTTCCCTATAATTATGTTTTTTACCACTAACCATACATTGCCCCATGGACATATTTTGACCGCTAACTAGAGGGTGGCCTACGATTATACTTTGTCTCAAAGGTTGTGTTCTAGTCACAAAGTTAATAGTGGATTAAGGTTTCCCCCCAGTCATTGAGGTCAAAAGAGGTCTAGAACCGACCAATTGATTTTTATGTGAAACAGGTGGAAAAGATGATTGGCCTAGTTTGTAGGAGGTCATGTTGGGAATAAACATTCCTAGTGAAGGAAGGGGAAAAAATACATGGGACAACGGTGTTTGGGATTCACTACTTCTGAAGTAGACTGGAAAGGGAAACCCTAGCTCCTTACATGTTCTCCAAGTATATGTAAGCAAGATACGGTATCTTGAAGTGGTTCGAAAAAAATATTCATTTGAGATGAATTTGGTAGGACGTGGAGGTGGAGGTGTCTCCATAGTCGATGGTGAACCAAAATTAGAAATAAATTTCCCTAGGTAGCTTCCCCAAAATGAAGCGGTTGGACCAAAAGAAGTCACTATCAGGTTATCTGGAGGTTGAGTGAATATCCAATTGACAACACCAGGGTGTGCTTCAAGTGAATGGTGAAAATATGTGTCATGCGAAGAAGGTTGTTCCACCACCAAAGTTACCACAGGATTGGTGGTAGGTGGATTTACAAGAGGCAAAAAATCCCCTCCTAATTTAGTAACCGGAATTCCTTCTTCATGTGAACTAGTTGTAGTGGGTTGGTCCATATTTTCCCCTATGCTTCCTTCCTCGATGAGAGTATATTCATGTGGCAAATTTTGTATTCTACGGGATCTCCTCAAGGGTTTCTCAGCCAGAATGGCTTATGAAAGTCTCTCCCTAAGAGTCTTATATATAAAAACACACTTCAAGTCCTACTCAATATAAAGCCGCAAGAAACCTTATGTGACAGGTGAGATGAAGAGTTGGGTCCTCATAGGACTGTCAACGCATCACAACGTGCGATATACTGTAGGGTCCAACAGTAATAATCGACCCAATATTTTAGAGCACTAACCAGGGAGGATTAGGACCATACCCCTAACCGTATTACTTGACTACCGAATAGTACGTGTGTAGTATCTCCCTAAGTGTTTTTCTCGGTGTATTGCAATGTCAAGACGACCAATGGTTGACCTAGATGGTTTCAGGATCCTAGTGGGGTATCTCAATATACACAAGGTACGTGGGAGCTCCAATCTGTAGTAGTGTTGTCTAATGCACAACCAGTCGATAGGAGACTCCCTATATACCATCGAGTACGTGTGTTAGCACTCAAAATTTACCCTTTGGTTGTGGAAGGATAATCCTAAGGTAACTCCTTCAAACCAGTATTTAGGTGGAAAACTAGCCTTTTTTCCTATCAGAGAGGGCTCTCACAAAAATATATGAAATGGATAAAGATATTGAAAAAGATTAGGTTTTTTCAAAATACGGCTGAAACACACAAGAACCATTGGGCATGGAGTCACATCTAAATATTTAAAGACCAGCAGAATTTAAACAATAAGGGTTTTGGAAAAGGCAAGGTAGTTGTTATTTCACAGTCAATTTCTTGTCTGGTAGGTGGTATTTGAAAGAAAGAATGACAGTCCATCAATATTAGGCATCAAACATGGATGAATCCAACATTGATTTTAGAGGGAAAATATGAATGCTTTGATCTAATTAAAATAGAGCATGGTTACATGAATTCTGAATTAAACAAAACTTTCACCAAAGCATGAAAATAAAACATAATGAAAAATTTCACAGGAAAATACGAATCACATAAGGGAAGGAAAATACAGACTGTAACATGAACAACACAGGAATCTTTGCTCTTCAAAAATGCACTTCAACTCTGCATGGTTATCTTTATTAAAATTGAAGCAATCTCAATACAAAGTGTCTCTCTCTTCATGGGTTCCAACCCTTACAATATTACCGAAATAGTCTTTTATACAAAATCTCTATGGGGCAAACCCTAACTACCTCAAAACTAAAATAGTAAATATTAAACTAACTATTACATTTCACTTTGGTCAAAATTTATACACATGTCAAAATTTTTCAAAACATAAATTCTTGATGTATTTCTACTTGTTGGCAGCTGTCTGACAAACTCGAACATAAGTCTTCAAGAGTGTAACATATACTTCATCTTTCCATACTTTTCTATTGTCTTCCATTATTCTACAGTGGGTATTTCATAACTTGTCATATATTTGACCAAAACCTTCATCTCTATGTGATCAATAATGGAAATTGGAGGTATTCTTTCACCTATCATGGCTAATTGATTTAAAATTTCAAAGTCACCTGAAAGTTTTTCCAATAAAATTTTCCCTGTTAAAACATGAATTAATCCTTCAAAATTTTCATGATCTGTTCTGACCTTAAATAGTAATTCCTTGAAATTGTTCTGAGAAATCAACTCATTATTTTCTTCCCAAAATGAGGGCAATCCTTTCTCAATTAACTTTTCAAATCGTTTATGGAAGTCTTCAACCTATTTTCTCATTTTTTCTGCTCTAGCTTGAACATTTTCAATGTGTCCATGTTTCCCAAGAATTCTCCTTGCCCAATTTATAACCGATACTCTGTTTTTTATCGCCATGGCTTTTAGACTGTCTTTTGTGAGAGTATTTAGAAAATTTATAGTGTTTTGGGTTGTGTCTTTTGGTTTTCTATCGAAACCTTCCCTCATGGCTTTATAGCTTTGTAAGCTTTCATATGCTACTTTTTCTTTTGCATTCATGAAACTCAAATAGGGTCTGAATTTTATAGCTTCATTTATGATTGAATCCCATATCATGTGCTTTGCACCTTGGATTGGAAGCTTCCCTATTACCTAGGTTATGAATCTTTGATTCCTGTCTATTAAGTCTTTATTCTTATCCTCTAATTCTTTTATTGGGACGTTAGAAAGAAAATCGTCACATGGGTTCGGTTTAGAACATGGCCCTTATGGTGCGTGAGCTGGTGTTCTAGAAGATTTCCTCTCCTACATGTTCAGCAAGACAGCACATATCTCTTCCCATGTCAATAAAGGATCAATGTCTCAACGACCGCGTGAAGGAAACCAACGCCATGGAACCTGGTAGATGCCTCGTGCGCTGTCGTAAATTATTATGGGGTCGTTCCTTGTCCATGTGTTGTCATTTATTGTTAAGAAGATTCATTTTGTCGCATTAAGACTTCCTATTATTAGAGAAATCTACCACTAAAGGGTTGACTTGCTCCCCCAATTGTAACTCTGTATATATAGACGTCTTCATGACTGAGACGAGTTAGTCTTTTTAGTCTCTTAGTTTCTAGTTTTTCATCTACAAGTGGACACATCAACACTGTAACTCTGTTTTAAATTAATATACCACAGTTCTAGTTTTATGAGAGCTCAGTAGCGTGCATGGTGATTGATTGATTAAGGTGTAGCCTCTGATTGCTGAGAGGTCCCCTCAACAACCAATGGTCTTCTATCTGTGTATATAATTTGTCTTTGTATTCTGCAGATAAGTTGTGTTATTTGTTTAATTTATGTATTCATTTTGTATATGATCTCTTTGTCTTGTAATCTATATGTTGTTTTACCACTTATGTAATGATACCTCTGTTTTATGATCTATATGTTTAATTTGTTGTTCATGTTAATGATATTTCCAGAATGTAATTAGTGACTGGTCATGTTTAGTTTGCTTAGTTTGCTTAGTTTGCTTAGTCATGTTTAGTTTGCTGAGTTTGCTTAAATTGTTTAGTTGCTTAGTTTTCTCTTAGTTCTGTTATTTACAAGTACCTAGAGTTTAGTTAGCTTCACATTCCAAGTTTAGTCGTACTTAGAATTAATCCCGTTAGTTTATTTCTTATAGCTGTAGGTTAGTTTTGTTTATCTCAATTTTTTTTTCTTATGCCATCGAAATACTTCATTCCTAAGACAATGATTAGAATAGGTTACTTTTTGTTATCTTAGCTTCTAAACACTCTATGCATTGCTTCCTTGCACTGCAGATTCATATGCACCAGCCAGCTGATGTTAAGATAATCCAAACTACTTGTTTCCTTAGTTTAAATCCTTTTCCTCCATCTAGACTGTCATTCGGATAGCCATCTAGATCGTCATTCAGACCTTAATACTTTCTACATTGTTTTTATGCTTATTTAGAATCCATTTTCTTAGGTCATTCAATTGTGATATTTCTTTCTATTAATTAGCATCCTTAGATATAATTAAGATCTTGTTTTACACCACTTAGAGTTTTAATTAAAGTTTGTCATCATCCTTAGTTTTCATTCTATCTTTCCTTAACCTTGCTTTAGTTGCTTTACAAGTTATGTTTCTTTTATATCTGGTTCATTAATACTTTACTGTTACATAATTTATCAGATTCATTCTTAGTGTAGTTTATCATATCTTGTTAAGATCAATATCAGATTAGGCTTAATAATTTCATTCTCCAAATTCTTCGTTAAGTATAGGATTAGTTTTCTCATTCGTACCAATAATGAAGATGTTCATAGAATAGGATTTGGTTCAGAAGTAAAACATATCTATCAAGTTTTCCACTTGCTTCTGAATACAATATATTTTATCAAGTTTTGTACTTGCTTCTCAATTAAATTCAATTTCAAGTAAATATCTTTATTAAGTTTTCTACTTGCTTCTAGACTTCATTAGTTCCAATTCAATTGCTTTTGGATAGAAGATAGGTCATCATGTTTAAAGTTAATTGTAGTTGGACAATCTTTAGTTTGCATTTATTTGTAGATGTTAAACTAGATTTAGTTCCATTTTGTTTCCTTGTCACATTTGAAAGCCACTTCGATACATTCTCTCATATTCCCATTACATTTGATACACTTCCTCAGAATCCCGAAGGAGAATGGAGTTAGGTAGTTTAGTGTAGTTTTGAAGTATTAATTGAATGCATGAACAATCTTTGAATTCTCTAAGTAGTTTGTAGTTTTTGTTTTAAATCAAATAGTTTTCATTTTCATAAAAAGTAGTTTTCTTTTTTATCAGTATTTGTTCTTTTCAGTTATTGTCCATAGAATAGTGTAGAATAGCTTGATACTATTCTGATCTGTTGGTTTAATTAGGTTTGATTAGTTTCTTCGTTGTTTTTCTGAAGTTTGACTCGGTTTTTCATTTTGAAATATCTTTCGATCTTTTCTTTATTTAATATTTCTAAGGTCTTCTGAGCCGAAACTGAGGCTCCATTCTACCTCGGCATATACTGTGCCACAAATCTAAGATTACCAACCCTGGTCGATTATTAAATATTTTGGTGATTCTTTAAGACAGTAAATACCCCTAAACATTTTGGCGCCATTTCCGAAGAGTTGTAGATAGGTAGAAATTAGTTGTAGATAGGTAGAACTCTCCTTTAAAACTTAGTTATGGATTTGAATTCCTCCCTTTGAAACTTAGAAATAGGATGGTGGTGGGTGAGCACTAATATGAGAGGTAAGAACCTGTGCATTTGTTATAACAGGCATCCCCTAAACCCAATAGTAGTAGTGATGCAGTTAGAATTTATTTTCAGTTATAGTTTGTTTTCATGAATAGGTCTAGAGACTCACAAGGTAGATTTATTAAAACTATCCCTCCTACTAAAATTCCTACTAACCTATACGGGGGGTGTGTCACCCCAACTACTAATTCAACAAAAAGGTATTGGAAGACACCTAAAGGAGATAGTCCTACTTGGAAAGCAAAGGAAATCCTTTCTGGAAATTAATTAGGGGTAACCATAGGGACATCAGAAAAGTCTATTCATAAAGAAATTCCACAAGAACCTCAAGCTCATATTTAGACTGAACTTAGACAAGAGGAAACTCAAAAGGATAGAACTTCAGAACCTCCCAACCCTCCATTAGTCCAAAAACCCAAAGACACTACTTTTTCAATAGTAGGTGGTCCAAACTTAGTAGACTTTGTTGATCCTGCACAAGTAGATGCTCTTTTTGAGAATTTTGTGAACATAGTCATCTTACAGATTGAGACAACAACTGTAGGACCTACAAAACTGGACTCCCACATAGCTGATAATTCTAAAAAGGGAAATATTTTCTTTGAAACAGAATGTTGGGATATCCCATATTCACCAAGAAAGGATTCACCTAAGTATTCTCTCTTTGGTAATCGAATCTTCATGGAGGATGAAAATGAAGATCGTATTCGACAAAATGAATAAGAAGGAGAAGTTAGAACTGAAGGTACCTTCGGGTTCCCTATCTTAGACACTGCACAAGATGTAACTATGAAAAACATCCCTCCTTCCTCACTACCAACCTTTTATGGGAAGGGTAGTGAGGATTCAGATACATTCTTATTCGAATTTGACATTTTGTGTAGGAGTTATAATTACCTACAATATGGCCAAAAACTAAAACTCTTTCCTGCCACATTAAAAGATTCTTCTCTTTGATGGTTCATGGGGTTAGAAGAATCTAGTATTAGAACTTGGGAAGACATGAAGACTACATTTCGACGGAAATATCAGGATTACTGTAATCCTAAGGACTCTTGCAATGATATTTTTAAAATACAATAGCTTGAAGATGAGAGCCTAGAAGACTATCTCGAAATATTTAACTATGTGTTACATAAATCCAAATATAGTTATCTTTGGGAAGATGCAGTAAGAACACTCTTCCTCAAGGGAATCTCAGAAGAATTCTTAGAAAATCTTAATCTCATGGCAAAAGGAGACATCTCTCATAAGCCTTTTTCACATATTTGTGAGCTATGTAGGAATTACTCTAGGAGCAGAGGGAAAAGTGGAATACACTTTAGAGAATCTTATGCTAGGATCCTAAAAGGGAACACATATGGTCCTGGTGGAGTTACAAGGGTAGAATTGGGAAACCTATTGGAAAATTTTAAAATAGATATCTTAGGAGCCATGGGTTCTCAATTGGATGCACTACAAGCTAAAAAGAGATAGGATGAAGAGCGTGCAGCAATGAGTGTTTTAATCCCTAGGTGTAGAACTAACATCCCCAGTGAGAATGTCCATTGAACAATTTTTCAGTTTGTCACCTTTGTACAGAATAAAATCTAACTGATAATTGTCCATCATTGCCCGGGTTACAAGTTGTATACAAGGGTGGAAAATTTGTTGAATCATCTAGAAGGCCTTGGAAACCTAGAGATCAATGATCATATCAAGATCCATCACAAATTCCACCCTATTACTATTCTTATCAACCTCCTCAACAATGGAACACTTCATGTTGGAAAACTTGGCCACCATAGTACCCTCCTCAGAATGCTCAACAATACCAATGGCCACCTGGATGGAGAGGACAAAATTATTCTCAACCACTTCCTCCTATGCCTGACTATCCTTACCCACCTAATATCCAACAACTTTTTCCTAGATTTGCACCTCCTTCATTACCCCCTATCCCAAATCAACCTCACCATTTCCAAAATATGAATCCTCCAAGACCCACAATATTACTTGCACAACCGATACCGAATCCTAACAACAAACCAACCCAATCTCTTAATATCATTGGGTTGTTACCTCTTCCATCATATGCCATTTCGACTGCACCAATACATGAGATTCAACTACGGTCTGGAAGATTTTTGCAAGATCATCCCAAGTCATTAGTTGTTATCCGAGAAGAGAATGAAGAAGAAAACATAACTAATGAAGTTTTGAATAATGATATTCTTGAAGATGTGGTTATTCCTAAACCTTCAACACATAGCTATCCACATAAACAAGTGTTGAAATATTGTAACTTCTAAGAATATTATATTTGTACTTTATTATTCCGGAGATGTTCCATTCCTCTGTGGAGACCCTATTGTATATCCGGAGATGTTTATTCGTCTGAGAGATTGTGGTAACTAGGGTTATTAGATCTCCCATGTGAGGTCGTACTTGAGTTAGTTGTTTAGGGGTTATTAGACTCTCTTAGGAGAGGTCGGCCCCATTAGGGTGAAAAGTTAGTTAGAACATGAGTATAAATAGAGGAGGTGTGTTCACAGGTGTGTTCCTCATTTATCTCATTCATTCACTCACTTGTGATTAGCGCATAGGAGAGAGAGAGGTATGCATAGGAGGAGAAGGAGCTCTTGTCGAGGACTACATCTTTGTATTGGTTGATTATCTATATTGAGGAAAGCTTTGCTAGGTTTTCTACCCCATCAGGGTTTCCCAAGGTAAATATTTGTCTATCTTGTGATTGTGTTTTTTTCAGTGATCTTGCTTGTGGAATTAGGCTAAACTTAATATGGTATCAGAGCTAGCTTGAATAGGACATCTTTCACAAGGTGAAAATACCTCTCTTTCCTCCTCCGGTGAAAATTAGGGTTTCTGCAAAAGTTGGAAATTTGGAATTTTTGGATTCTGATTGCATGGTTGGAAAAACCTCCCCAAAATCGAAGTTTTGAGCCCTAGATCAAACTTTTTGAGTGGGTATAACCCTGGGATTTGTCAAACCCAAGTTTGAATTTTGGACCAGAAAACCAGTAAACCAGAAAAAGTGCGCACCTGTGCACCAGAAAACCGGAAAAGGTGTGAACCAGAAAGCCAGAAATTCTGTTGCAGATATGAAAGTTGCTGATTAGATTTGAAGGGTGAAAAGTTGAAGTTTCCAGAAGCAGAGTTCACCAGTTATCTCAATCTAATCAAGCATATCTCCTGGTAAGTGTTATTATATCTTTTAAGAAACTTCAATTTCTGTAACCTCCTGGATAAGATGGATCCAAGCACTAAGCTTGAAGACAAGTTAAAGGGTATAGAGAATTTCCAAGCATGGAAATATAGGATTGGTCTCATTCTTGAAGAGAATGATCTTTTCCAATATATCAAAGATGAGGTTGCAGAACCTGAGGAAGATGAAGCCAAAGAGAAGTATAGGAAGGACTTGATTAAGGAAAAGAGAATCATTGTTGATTCTATTAAGGACCACTTGATTCCCCATGTGGCATCCAAGAAGACTCCAAAGGAGATGTATGATGCCTTGTCCAGAATGTATGAAGGAAAGAACATTGATAGGAAGATGAACCTGAGAGCTCAACTGAAGAGCACTAAGATGAATCAAGGAGAATCCATTCAAGATTACTTCTCAAGGGTTTCTTAGTTCAAGGAACAACTAGATACCATTGGAGATACCCTTGATGAAGATGCACTAGTCATGACTGCTCTAAATGGTCTCACTAGATCTTTGGAGTGATTCATCCAAACTATGTGTGCCAAAAAAGAAAGTATGAAGTTTGATGTGGTGTTAACACCCAAAAAGTGCTCACTAGCTCATTCCCTTATTCACATGGCCCATTTGTCCACTTTTTCCACCATCTGAGCCTCTAAAGCCAAAAAAAGGTCACCAAAAGACCTTAGTACACCCCTTTTCCCACTCAAAAAGATTATTTTTCCTAAAAAAACATAAAAAACCCTCAAAAAGGGTCCAAAATTCCCAAAAATATTAAAAAGGGAATAAAAATATTAATTTTATTCAAAAAAGGAAAAAGGAGGGAAAAGTACCTAAACCATGTTGGTCAATACCATTGGTTTCCACAAAACCACAAATGGTATTCCCCACCACCAAAACCTATAAAAAGGTGGTAGGGGCTCCTCATTTCACATCCATCCATATTCCTATCCTCATGCTGCCAAAATATCCCTTGAGTTTTTGGCCATTGTAGCAACCTTGGAGAAAGGACCCATTGGAGTTTGGAGTTGCTCATCCTTGGAGCTTCTCAACTATCTTCATCACTTGGAGGTATTGTTATTGCAAGCACTTGCTTGCCCCCATTTTCAATACAAAATTATTTCTTATATTTCTTGTTCTTGTTTTTTAATTCAAAAATGCACATGCTAGTTTAGTTTTAGTTTAGATTTAGTTTACTGTTTTTGCTTAATATTGAAACTGCTGCTACTAGTTAGCAGGTGCCCATAGCACTAAGCTTGGTTGCAAAACCAAGCCAACAGTTTTTCGTGACTCTGCTGCTTTTCGAATCTTTAGATCTCACTTTTGCTTTAGATCTTAGTTTTTGATAGTATTAGTTAGTTTAATTCATAGATCTGCCACCCTAGACAGCAGATCCATTATTGTTCTAGACCTTGGCCCATTTTTTAGCCATTAACAGCCCGAAATTCTCACTTTTTGGGTTCGTTTTTCGGCATCCGCGTACGGTTTTCACCTTGCGTATTTTTTCCCAACAGTCGCGCAGCTCATCGCGACTGCGCGGCCTTTTTCCGCGCGGATCACCGCGGCTTCGCGGCCAATTAGCGCGCTGCACATCGCGGCTTCGCGGACATTTTCCGCGCTGCACATCGCGACTGTGTGATGAAATCTAGCGCGGTCCATCGCTGCTTCGCAGGCGAAACCCGCGCTACCCATCGCGACTGTGCGACAAACACCTTCGCAGTCCATCGTGGCTGTTCTGTCAAAACCCGCGATGCCAATTTTTTCATCCGGCCGATCCGTTTAAAAAATTAATTTTTTACTGTTTTTTCTGCCCACATAGCACATTTTACAATACTAAGATTCCAGCATTGTTTACAGCCATAGGAAAATTTTACTATTTAGAATGCACATTTGAAAAAGTCTTTGTAAAAATTTTCAGAAATTGAAAGAAGGATTTATTTGCATTTTACCTAGATTAAAATTTTTTGTTGTTTACTTCTTTGATTTCTTGCCCATAGCAATTTTTGAAAAAGAAATCAATTTATTTCAAAGAAGTCATATTATTTGCTTTCCTATTTCAAAAGATCCTTTATTTTTTGAATAGTTTTTTGCAAAAGCATTTAATTTCCATTCATTGAAAAAGTCATAATATTTGCTTTTTTATTTCAAAAGATCCTTTGTTTTTTGAATATTTTCTGCAAAGCATTTACTTTTTTCAATTTCAGTTTAAAATACCACACGTGCACCCACTCAAACACATAATTTAAAACTGAGCCTTAAAACTTACCATAATTTCAACCCACTTTTAACCCCACTTGGGGAACATTAAAAGAACTTTGTAGCTAGGTAGTATTGAGGGGATAGGTGTTCCAATAAAACCCCTCAGTTATTACATTTGAGACATAGTTGTTGTCCATTAGGGAGCCAAAATCTTCTAGTATTTATTGGCACGGTCACAACCGGTTTATGGGAAGGCCTCTCCCATAGGAGGGTTGAAGTCACGAGGATGGTTCCCGAAGCCTGAGTGGAATACCGAAATCCATTCAGTAACCGAAGGGCTACCATTCGTAGTTCTCAGGTATCCCTGTATGGGGGTATTGCGGTAAAAGGACCAAACGGAAGATTTACCTTTTCTCGACGTTTCATGAACGGAGTATCCTAGTAGCCATTCTTTAGGATTGATTACCCGGTGTCCCTCCCGGTAGGGGGATATCTAGCCATTGACTCAACACTCAATATTGTCTGACTTGGATTTCATCACCTTCTAGAGAATATAGTTTGTTGATTCACAATACTTTTAGTTAGGTGTTTGCATGATACAATCCACCTTTGGTCTAGTTACACCTATTTTTTCTAGAAGTTGTTCGCATGTTGGTACTCTGACCATTTTTTGCATCCCTCCACTTATTATAGCACAGCTGCTATAATAAGTGATTTTTGAGGTTGATTTTTTGGCATGAGAGCCTTCATTTTCACTCCCCTTCTTGCACCCTTGGTTGCATTAGGGTTTTGAGTTTTTTATATATTACCATTTTACACATAATATTTTTCCACAAAAAACTTATTTCTCACGATTGAGAATTTTAGACGCCCTCATCGTCTTCACGGCGAACTCCTAGAGTTCAGTCTACTTGGCTCGCCACGTCACCGACGCCGAGCCTTATCCCTTGAATCAACACATCGTTGGTCGAACAGACAGTCATCTGATTCTGACATGCCTCACTTCACATTTGATTTTGAGGCAGAATCTGAAAACCCTACCGAGTTATTACCACCCAACCTCATGGCTAGGACACAATTCGACCCACTTTTTACTAGCACCATAGGTGATACATCCACATACCCTTCTGCTGCGGTGCTATCCATGGAAACCACCACACCCCTAGGTATGCCTAATATGGTGGACACTCCACATTTAGGAATGCCCAACACAGGGCCACCTGCTGTTATAGGAATCCCCAACATAGGGCCACCACCTGTTATGGGTATGCCGAATATAGGGGTCACACCCCCTCTCAGTTCCACAACCCAGATTCCAGGAATCACCACTACTATTCCTAACCCAAGTGTAACCCATGTTGCACTTGGAAGCGTTGGCCCATACCAGACCACACCTATTGGAGGACACATACCTTCAATACCTAGCATACCTTTAGGCGCTACTGGACCCCTACATCATACCACCATGACTAGGCATGTCCCAGTCCCAGTCACTACATCTGCTAGCTTACCGTACATGGCGAGTCTGAACTTACCAGACTTAGCCAAGCTCACCAATGATCCTATCAGACACGATCCTGCGTGGCTTCAAATGCCCACCAAACTCCCCTCCGACATCCCTAAGTTTGAGGGCAAGGCAGGTGAGGATCCACAGAACCATATCATGTCCTTCCATCTATGGTGTTCCTCCAACTCCATAGT
Source organism: Larix kaempferi (assembly GCA_027924585.1). NCBI lineage: Eukaryota > Viridiplantae > Streptophyta > Pinopsida > Pinales > Pinaceae > Larix > Larix kaempferi. The sequence goes on along the minus strand of BSBM01000968.1, from coordinate 6,783,553 downwards.
GGACGACTCAGTCCACCACCGTATGTTACAGCGCACCTTCACTGGCTCTGCAGCTAAGTGGTATATCGAGCATCCCCATGGGACGCATACCACCTTTACCTCCCTTGCCTCGACCTTTCTACAGTTCTTTCAGTTACCTGTCCGCTATGATGTGGGCATCGAGATCCTACTATCTTGCAGACAGAACACGGCCACCCACATCACTGACCACATTCATGAGTGGCGTCGACGCCGAAGCCTCTGCAAAATCAAGTTAGATGACCGCATCTTCTTAGATTGGTTCCGAAAATCCCTCCTCCCTCTCACTGCGAAGGATGTGGCATCCGAATGACCCCAGTCTAAAGAAGAGGCCATCCTCAAAGCCCAACAATTTGATCTCATTTACACCTAATCCGGTTATCTGTATACCATTATACCAGATGCCCCTCGGGGCGAGTCATCCCAACACGATGCGCCAGGGGCATCACATGCCGCTGATGGAATCATTGGTCGTATGGCCTCTCATCCCCAACCCTTTTCCATTGCACATCCTAGCCATGGTCCCGACCTCTCGCGGGCTAGATCTCAATCTCGAGCAACCAGTTCATATGCTCCCATGGCACATCACAACCATACCCACGGACCTTCATGTCCACCTCAGTGCTTTGGTTATGCACCACCTGCATACGCCCCCTCAGCTGCACCTCAACCAATGTATTTCCCGCAGCAAGCTGCACCTCAACCAATGTATTACTCATATGTGAAAGAAGACATCCGTATCCCAGAGGATGAAGAGGCCAAGGTATTGCATAAGAAGAACTTGGTCAAGGAAAAGAGAATCATTCCTGATTCTATCAAAGACCATCTCATACCCCATGTGTCTTCTCTTAAGACACCCAAGGAGATGTTTGAATCTTTGACCAAGCTATTTGAAGGAAAGAACATAAATCGAAAGATGACCCTGCGGAACCTATTGAAAGGAGTGAAGTTTCAGAATGGAGAAACCATTCAATCTTATTTTTCAAGGGTCTCCCAAATCAAGGAACAACTAGAAGCAGTATATGAAATGGTGGAGAATGGTGAAGTAGTGATGACCACTCTAAATGGTCTACCCAGGTCATGGGATTTCTTCATTCAAGGAATTTGTGCAAGGAAGAAGTTGATCTCCTTCAACAGATTGCGGGAAGAATGTTCTCAAGAAGAAGCTAGACTTATAGCTCGTGAGGAAAATATGGGAGGTGAAGATCAAGCTCTTGTAGCTCACACCAAAAGAGGCAAAACCAAGAAGGAGCACTCTCTCAACAATAGATCCCATCAAAAGAGTAAGAAGGACCTAAGATGCTTCACATGCAATGAGAAGGGTCACTTTGCTTCAGATTGTCCCAAGAACAAAAGGGATAATAACAACAACTCTAGTAAGAAGAAGAAGGGCAGAAAAAGAAGGTTTCATGCTCATGCTGCCGAAGATGATGAACCCCCAAAGAAGAAGGCTAGGGCAGAAAGTGATAGTGATGATGAGTCATCAAATGAAGAAGAGTATGTTCTGATCTCTTCTCTCTCAGGTACTATCTCCCATGGTTGTAATGATTGGTTGATTGATAGTGGGGTTTCCAAACACATGACTGGGTTTAAGGAATCTTTTGTGAACCTATCTGAACATGAATCACCCCATAAGGTGAAACTTGGGGATGATTATCAATACCCAATCAAAGGAAGTGGTGAAGCCTCCTACAACCTAGATTCTGGAAAATCTTTGAAGATGAAATAAGTCCTTTATGTATTTGGGCTCAAGAAGAACTTACTCTCCATCTCTGCATTGGATGCAAAAGGTATGAGGGTTGCATTTGTGGATGGCCAAGTCCTAATGTGGCCAAAGGGAAAGAACATAGATGATGCAGTAGTGATTGGAGAGCAAGAGGGAGGATTGTATAAATTGAAGGGACAACCTGAACATGCCATGGTGTATGAATCCATGGAGCCAAGTGAACTTTGGCATAGGAGACTTGCTCATATGCACTATAGAGCACTTCCAATTGCAAGCAAGGCAGTAGAACGTCTTCCTGAAATCAAGACCAAAAATGAAGGTGTTTGCAAAGGATGTGCAAAAGGTAAGAACATTAAGAAGGCTTTCCCAAGCAGTGAAAGCAAGGAAAAAGACATCCTGGAAATCATCCACTCAGATGTATGTGGCCCTATGTCATCCAGTTACCTGAGTGGGTATGCTTACTATGTCTCATTTATTGATGACTTCTCCAGGAAGACTTGGGTATACTTCTTGAAGAGCAAAGATGAGGTGTTTGATAAATTTAAGGAATTCAAAACCTTGATGGAGAATCAGACTGACAAGAAGATCAAAACATTCAGATCCGACAATGGTGGAGAATTCACCTCAGGTTACTTCAATAATATTTGCAGTGATTCAGGGATTAAGAGGGAGTTGACTTCTCCTTATAATCCTCAATAGAATGGAGTAGCAGAAAGGAAGAACAGAACTATCATGGAAGCAGCAAGGGAAATGCTGCATGAACAAGATCTACCTATGCATCTATGGGAAGAAGCAGCTAGAATAGCTGTTTATGTGCAGAACAGAACACCCCACAAGATGTTGGACAACAAGACACCAGAAGAGGTCTTTTCTGGTAAGAAACATGAAGTCAGCCATCTCAGAATATTTGGTTGTCCAGTATACACTCATGTCCCAAAGGAAAAGAGGACTAAACCAAATCCTTCAGGAAAGAAGGGTATCTTTGTGGGTTACAGTGAAAGTTCGAAGGCTTACAGAATATACTTTCGAGGGTTCAAGAAGATTGATGTTAGCAGGGATGTAACATTTGATAAAAACTCAACATTCATCAAATCAAGTAAGGCACCTATTGAAGTTTATGAAGAACCTAAGGAAACTAGATTTCAAGACACTACCATGACTGAAGCAATTCCAGAAGTTGTTCGTGAGTTTGAAGATCTGCAAGAACCTGTAGATCCACTCCGTGAGGATATTTCTCACCAGAGGAAACCTGGATGGGCTAGATAGCTCATTCAAGATGCAGAAATATTTGGCATTCCAGAAGAAGAACATAGAGCAAAGAAGAGAACCAGATCACATACCAGCTATGTTGCTTTACTCTGTGACATTATGAACAAAGAGCCTTCCCGTTATGAAGAAGCAACGGAAAAGAAAGAATGGAAGGTGTTAAATTTTCAGAATTTACTTCAATCTGATCTAGGATCTTAACTGAGAGAACAACATGTACAACATATCTACAGCATATCAATCATGGAGACAATAATGAAAGCACACAAGAGACACAAAGATTTACTTGGGGAAAACCATAAAGGTGAAAAACCCCAATAACTTCCTCAGACATAGATAGAGCAATGATACAACCAACCAAGAGAGATAGCCATAACCTAGCAGCAGATCCTCCTCCTCCATAAGTGTGCCACTCCTCCTTGAGTGCATGTGTGAGAAGTGAGTGAGAAAATAGAGTGCCTCCCGCACTCTATTTATACTTGACTTGACTTGCCTTTTTACCTAACTCATGTAGGCTCGAACTTTACCACATAACATAATGCTGAGTGGGCCGACCCCTAATAGGGTGGCCTAATAACCCTTTGACCCACATGGCCGACGCCCAATAGGGTGGTCTAATAACCCTTTGACCCACATGACTTATACAGGGCCAACCCCAAATAAGGTGGTCTAATAACCCATCAAGTATAAGTTACGACACTTACAATATAAATGACGACACTTCCTTATAGAGGAATAATACCATCTCTATAGGAATACAATATACATATATGTGAAATACATTCCGAAGTTACATATACATCAACACTCCCTCTTAACTAGGAAATTATTTCTCAGCACAGTTCTTCTAGCACAAGTCATCTTCTCTGGATCATCGTCACTGGATAATCGTCATCGAGTCATCATCATCGTCACTGCTGCTACTATCTCAATCAATATCTGAATCTACTCGTCATAAGAAGTTCTACAGAGCCAGTCCTTTTTCATACTGGATGTAGGCCCACCACCTGCAGGTCTTCATCATCACTGGCCATACTGTGGAATCCTCAGGACTTATTACGTGCGTCACAAAACCTCGAAAGAGCATCCCAGGATGTTACGGGTACACAACTCCGACCTGTAGGATCTCCCAGGGCGCTATTACATGTGACCCCACCACAAAACCTCGAAAGAGCATCCCAGGATGTTACGGGTACACAACTCCAACCTGAAGGATCTCCCAGGGCACAAATTACATGTGGTCACCACAAAACCTAGCATGAGCATCTCAGGATGTTACGGGTACACAACTCCGACCTGAAATCTCCCAGGGCACAAATTACATGTGGTCATGGCAAAACCTCGAAAGAGCATCTCAGGATGTTACAGGTACACAACTCCGACCTGAAATTTCCCAGGGCCCAAATTACATGCCATAGGACAAAACCTCGCAAGAGAATCTCAGGATGTTACGGGTACACAACTTCGACCTGAAATCTCCCAGGGCACAAATTACATGTCCTCCCAGAGCAATGTCTCGAAAGAGCATCCCAGGCTGTTACGGGTACACAACTCCGACCTATAGGATCTCCCAGACATGCTCATCTACACAACCTGATCCACGGCCATAGAGTATCAACCTGATACTCACCATACATCATCCTGATGTACTCATGATCGTCCTGATCATCATCACTACAACGTCCTGCTGCATGTCATCTGGAGCAACATCCTGAAGCTCATCATCCATGATCATCCTGATCATCATCACTGCAACGTCCTGCTGCATGTCATCTGGAGCAACATCCTGAAGCTCATCATCCATGATCATCCTGATCATCATCACTGCAACGTCCTGCTGCATGTCATCTGGAGCAACATCCTGAAGCTCATCATCCATGATCATCCTGATCATCACTGCAACATCGTGCTGCATGATCCACCTGATCATCAATGCATCCACCTGATGCATACCAAGTATCTACCTGATACATATCATCATACATGATCCTCCTGATCATACAATGTATCCACCTTATACATGATACATATCACCATACATGATCCACCTGATCATACAATGTATCCACCTGATACACATACAGATACATGGTCCAAGCATCCAACATGATGCATATACAAAATACATACACATGATCCAACTGATCATATCCATCATCCAACATGATGCATACATACATAAATGATCCAACTGATCATATCCAGCATCCAACATGATGCATACATACATAAATGATCCAACTGATCATATCCAGCATCCAACATGATGCGTACATACATAAATGATCCAACTGATCATATCCAAGCAGAAACCAGAACATCATCCTGATGCCCATTATCCAGCGCTTATATCCATAGCCATGTGAAGGATCCTCCTTCCAACATGCTTGGAATGGCTTCAGCAAATGTGACCATCACTTCTTCCTCGAAGTGTCCTCGATCTGAAGAACGCCAAGCCTCTCTCTGAAGTACTCGAACTTCACCCTGGCTAGTGGCTTCGTCAGCACATCTGCAATCTGCTCGTCCATTGCAACATACAAGAGCTTCACGGCTCCTCTTTGCACCATATCCCTGATATAGTCATATTTGATCTCAATGTGTTTCGACCTGTCATGAAACACTGGGTTCTCAGACAGCTTCACACAACTCTGGTTATCACAGAAGATACCAGTAGCTTCCAAAGGGAGATCAAATAACTCAGACAGTAGCTTCCGTAGCCATACTGCCTCACAACTAGCTAAACAGGCTACAACATACTCTGCCTTAGCTGTACTTAGTGCTACGCAGGACTGCTTCCTACTAAACCAAGAGATCACACCTGATCCCATACTGAAGCAACACCCAGATGTGCTCTTCCTATCTGCAGCACTGCCAGCCCAATCTGAATCAACATAACCCTGCAGGTTAAACTTTTGCTTCGTCTCATACTTGAGCCCATAATCCACTGTACCCTTCAGGTACCTCAGAACATGCTTTACAGCAACCAGGTGAACACTCCTCAGATCCATCAGGAAATGGCTCAATGTGTTCACAGCAAAGCAAATATCCGGTCTCGTGTTCATCAGGTACATCAAGGACCCAATCATGTGACGATACATAGATACATCAACTGGCTCAGATGAAGCATCACAAAGAAGCTTCAGGTTCGATGCCATAGGTGTGGCCATATCCATGCAGTCCATCATCCCGAACCTCTTCAGGATCTTTACTGCATACTTCCCTTGTCCAAGGAAGATTCCATCTGCACTCTGCCACATCTCCAAGCCAAAAACAAATAGTGCATCATCCCCAAGTTCTTCATCTCAAACTCAGTAGTAAGCTTCCGCTGCGTGTCGGCAATCAATCTATTTTCGCCTGTAACAAACAGGTTATCCGCATACAACTATTCAAGAAAGTTGTCTTGAAATCCATCTAGTGTATCTTCTATTTCATCACTTTCATATTTCTCTATGCTGCCATCTGTAGCATGCTTGATCTTGATAGATCCATATGGAAGTCACAACAAAATTCCCTTCAGCTCTTGGGATCGCATCCCAAACATCATTCTTCATGATCGACGGATCATGGCATTCCATTTCTTCATCCCAGATCCTGAGAACTTCAATATCTTCAATATCTTCAATAGATATCTTTGTTGCTGGAACAAATGTTGTAGTTCTTCTTTTGTAGGAGATGGCATACGATCTTTCCTACACAACAAGTTAAATTACATGATTAGAAAACATCTCATAGTTTTCAGAACAAATTCTTACACATAAAGAAATATGTCATACAATCATGCAATTATCTTAGCCAATGCTTCAATACAACATTTATCCATATTCCGTAACTTTCTAGATGCCTTCCAATCTCTACCAGAACATTGTTAAGAGTGTGCACAACTCCCAACATGTCAGCAAAGAGGTTTCATTCTAGATAAGTAGCAATGGAATGTTGTACAGTGCCATAGGCCACTTACCCATGCATATTAGGAGTATACTGTTCATCAATGCAATTATTCTAATATGCATAATACACAACCTAATTCTAGGAACATCAGTATATACATTATTGAACAATATTATTTAAGAAATGACAATTCAAATACTTATCTTTGTTTGTTCGTTGGGTGGACTCCGTGTGAGTCTTCGCTTCCTTGGAGGAGCTGCTGGAGTCCTAATCTGAAGTAGCTTCTTCTACACCTTTCTGTTGTGGGATGTAGAGAGATGGTCAACTCCCTCTGAATATCTGCATCCTTGCATAAACCACTGGAGTGTACTCCCTCTTGATCTTTGCTTGCTGGATTACCTATCCTTGAACTTACATTCATCCTTGGTTCCTATGCATGCTTATTAGTATCATGATTGTATTATCCTTGTGATCTCATATAAAATCATACATTCATTAGTATACTATTAAAACACAATAATCTCAATCATGTATAGTCATGATCATTTCAAACAGAAAATAATAAGCATTAGCATTCAAGGTATAGATAATTTTAGGGGCGAATCTTAGCCCATTGACGAATTTAAAGGGAATTCCAAATTTTAGTGAGCGAATTTTTATACGCAAAAAAATTTTAAAATTTTAAAAATTTCGTCCTAATTTTTTTAAAAAAATAATATTTAACATGGGGATCGCCACCCATTTTCTATGGGGGAGAACCCCCTAAAACGGATTTCGCCATGGCAAAAAATTGTAAAATCTTTCATTCGCCCATGTAAATAAATTAAATTTGTCTTAAATGCCTCAATAGCCCTTGATTTATGGACGTGGAGGTTAATAATAAGTGTTTCGCCCTATATTTTACTTCTAAATCCAAGATACCGCTATCAGCACGTGTGGATTATGCATTTGGAGAATTTTTTAACATAAATGAGTCCAGATATCATGGATTTGGGGCAAATAGTAATTAATGATTTTGCCCATATATATAATATATAATTACAGAATTGGCTTTCAAAGGGTAATAGGTTTCAAAGCTCTTGTGTTTAGAACTCTGTAAAAATAGGGTTTCAAATTTCAATTTCAAAGGTTGTTCTGGAATTTGTGGAGTTACGGCTTGAGCTTTTAGGTTTTTCTTGCAATCAAATATTCCAAAGCGCAGAACCACAGGTATGGATCTTTGATTACTTGCACATGTCGATCATGCACTTACTCATCATATCTTTATTTAAGAGACCAGTCATTCATAGACTATTAACATGACCCCAAATCCATGAAAAGCAGCTTCTGCTGGGCTCCTTCCTTGCTTATATGTTCTAATATCATCCATGTCCACTATGGGAAGCTTGTCGTGATTATTGTTGTTGCCTACCAGAACTGTGTATGTAGTCTTTGTCCCTTCTCCCTTGTTGGTATTCTACGCATATTGTAATTCTATTTGGTCAGTGTTATTTTCAGTTAAATTTACACACACACCCTACTTTAATTTGACATAATCACTAGCTACTAAAACAGACCAGTACACGATTTGCTGATGTGAGGCGCATCTCTCTGCTTGCAGAATCCATGGGAACTAATGCCACCCAATTGGACTATATACACAATAGGGGTGGTCGCACTAGTGAAAGGTAGCGTTAGCCATAACAGTAGCCTAAATCTCTATTTAAGTAGCAAGGATAGCAATAACCATTTATACAGTAGCCGAATTCAATCTTGTAGTAGCGCGATCCATCTGGGTACCTAAACCTCTTAGACTATACCCTACTTCAACCTCCATTGGAGTATCAAGTGTGACGCTGCAGCAACTGTTGTATTCTCTGACCACTCTCTCTCAATACCTGCATGATACTCGAATGGACATTGTCAGTTGAACATATTAATTATACTAGTTTGTTACATTCTACTCAGGTGGTTTAGTTGAGTATCTTTTCTGCTTGTTGTGAATATTGATCCATTCAACCTATGTGCCTAGTGTACATTGTATTTGCAATTATTATTATTGTTTTTATGAGATGAGAGACTATCCATCTTGTGTATTTAAATTATCTGCCAAGGGCCATGAAACAAGACCGTGTTCTATCTAAATGGTGCATGCAATAGTTAAGCATTCGCATCCTATTTTCAAAATTCAAGCACTTGATTCGTGGGACCTGGATCTCTTAGTACAGCCAAATGCAGTCTTACCATCAAACGAAAATTAAAGTAGGGCCTCAATGTCACGCCAACAAATGAAGATGACGAGCTGCAAGAAGTTGTTTTGGCATTTGGACAATTTGAAGGAGTAGTTTCATATCTATAGAAGATAAGCAACCTGGGATATGAATCAACAAATCATATCGAATACATCTACTTGATGTTGTTGATTGTTTGAAGTTGTGTTAGCTTGAAGTTGCAGTAGACTCTTGACTGAGATGGAGCTGCATTGATGCTAAGTGGAGACTGATGCCAGGCTAAAGAGACACTCTCACTCTCCATCTGTGCATGAAGTGGTATAGTTGTGTGACGATAGTCGTGTATTGTTTTCTGTATTCAGTGGAATTCCTCATACAGTGAGACCGATGATGACTGGAGCTACCTCACGAATTTTTGAGTTTATGATTAATTGTTGCTTATTGAATAGACTCGTGCTTTCAATGAAGAATGGAGAATAGACCGACGTCTTGGGAGATACATTTTGAGAGTTGAGACAAGCGAGTCCAAGTCTGGCGTTGTGCCCGTCGTAAGCCGAAACCCTAATTTTTTGGCTCAACATTGAATCTTGTGGTACCTGTTGCGTTAATGGATCTACTGTGTGGAGCCTTTCGAACTTCCACTTAAACCATGGTTGTTGCGTGCTATTCAGAGCTTGTGTTCGTTGAGACTTGTGTGCTTGATAATCACATTCAATGCAGCTCTCTCTTCTAGTGAACGTTACGTTAAAAAGGACCAGTGATTCAGTGAACGTTGTGTTAGAAGACCACATCTGAAAGATCACTCTTGATAATGCATTGAAGTGTTAAGACCATTACACTTCAGTGCCAACGCGTGAGACCATTTTGAATATCGTCTCACTCATTTTTCTGAGATGTTTCTATGTGAGGCTCGGCCTGCGTGGGTGCTCTCTCGAGCGGTGAAACAAATGTTGTACCTAAGACCTGGACTTTGAAGAGCTGTGATGTGGAGTCATCGTATCAGGAAACACATGGTTCCTCTGTAAAAGAAATGAAGGAACGTTGTGTGCAAATTTCCTTCTATTGCTTAATAGAAACAATCAAATTTGTTGTTAAGTTTGTGAAGACAAGGTGGTAAGAATTGAAACCGACAACTTGGCGACGCCTAGACAAATGGTTTGCGATCATGAAACCCCAATATCCACCTATCTCGTGGATTTGACCAAAAATATTTGATGTGGATCCATTTTTTCTCTAGACCTACCAATTTTATCATAAATGATACAAATATCAGTTTTGTTTCATTTGTGTGCTGGCATATTGGCTCCATCTATGGAAATTATCTGTGGTTATCGAGTTGTGTGTGAAGACAGATTGAGAGACCGTATGCGAGTTGGAGGCCATGCTTGTTTATATATTGTAGAATACTAATCACAAGAAATTGCAATAGAAAGAATTATTTCTGCTTGGGTAAAGGTCGTGGTGGTGTTGCTGCACAAGACTGAACAACTCCAAAAGTGTGAACGCCCTCTTGATGCTTAGACTCTCTCCATATCTCTGGGTACTACGTTGATCAAATGAAGAGCGTGATCGTGGGATCTCTCATATTGCTGTGTGGAGCATGACTGTGTTGCCGGATATCCATTGTGTTGAGATATCTATTGTGGCGACATTCTTGTGATTAAAGTGAGCCCTGGAGCGTTGGTGAAGTGAAACGTTGAAGACTTCCTCTTGAAGCTGCATTGTAGTGTGATGAAATGGAACTGATACAGAGGCTTTATATAGATGCGACCTCTCCAACGAAGAGATGAGACCGCTCTCTTTTAGGTGTTGCGTCTTAGTGTGAAAATGGTGCATTGTATTTGTTGTGAAGTTTGTGCTGCAAGGAAGAATTTGTGAACTGTCGGAGCTAAGCGTTCGCTCCAAAGAACTAAATCCTAATATCCTTAATCTCTACGTACTAGTAGAATTTCCACTTATTTTTTTTAAGGAAAGATTGCTCTCTTGGAGCTGTGTCATTGTCTCTCAAATTTGAGGTTGTCATTGTGTCGAGATCCTATTCCATTGCCTCTGTCAAATACTTTACGGATCCACCAATTTAAAACTCTAGATTTTTGAATCATTCTTGGCTTCATGTACATCATGGTTCAATGTTACTTAGTAAAGCATGGTTGAAATTCCACGTCTTATAGGTTAAAATGTTTTTAAATAATTTTTTATATCTTTTAAAGATAAGCTTTGTTTTCATTTGAGCTTTTTTTCAATGACATGTCAATTGAATTCAAATTCAATCTTTGGGGTCACAATAATATTGTATTCCTTATGACTAAATATTATAATCTCTAAATTCTCTTTATCTAAAACCTTAAAAGAAGTCTTAATTAAGTTGTTTAACAACATTGTTTTTTGTGAGGTTTAACTTTTTAGGACTTTTTATAATATAAAAAAATAATGATATGTGCATGTAGGGTGCATTCCACTTAAACTTTTTCTATTAAATATAAATCTAGCATATCTCATTAAAAACTATCAAGTTTTTTTCTAATAAATTTAGAATAATGATTTTTAAAAATTAAATCTTGTTATGAGATTCTTAATGGCTATAAATTGGTTTTTATAGGGTTTAACTTTCTAAAACTTTTTATAATATAAAGAAAATTAGTGGTATGTGCATGTAGGTTATATTCAAATGAAACCTTTAAAAACTATAACATTTCTATCAAATATAAATCTTGCATATTTCATTAAAAAAATCAACATTTCTTCTAATAAATTTAGAATGATAATTTTTTAAAAATAAACTTTGTTATGAGATTCTTAATGGCTATAAATTTTATTAGCAAAAAATAACTTAATTTATAACAAAAAAAAACTAAAATTTAAATAGGATCAAACTTTTGATCTTCCTTAATAGAAATAAATCTTATATAAATGAAAAAACAAATTCCATTCTTTAGGAATTCAAATATGTCTCAACTCTAAAGAACATGCATTTAGAGATTTAAACAAGTTATCCTTGAATATATGTACAATTAAGTTTCATTATTATCTTATATGAGCATATTTCAACGTCATATGACCAAACTAACTTATCATCCAAAACCCTACTCACTACCTCTTTACAAATGGAAAACTCTCTAAACTACTACATAGAGGGGGGTTTTGAGACAACTCAAGAAAAAAAGTTTGTGTTTTGTCTTAAATATTGTTTTTAAATGAGTGTCTTAAACTATTGTCTCTATATAAACAATAAAGCATATGTTAATTATAAACTATATTGTCTCAAGTTGAGACAAAAAAAAATTATGCAAATAATTTTGTCTCTCCATATCACTTTTAACTCTCTAGAGACAATATATAAATCGATGTATAAAATACATTTTTAATCATTTGAACATCAACTAAATATTAATTTCTTGAAAATAAACTGCATTATCATGTATTATATTGATTTATGGTAGGGCAGGGTGGAATTGAACCACCAACCTTTTTCTTTTCATTTGCTTTGTAATATAAATGCTCTACCATTGAGATAAAGCCCTTTAAAGAATTAGGTAAGAGAGGGTAAAAGAGACAAGTTGTTATGCAACCCATAATAATGCATAGTGATATCAAATATAAAATAATTATTTTGTTTCTTAAATGTTAATTTTATTAGTATTCTTCTACAATAAAAAGTGCATAAATATTTGAAAAAATGGTGTTAAAGATTATTAAAGAAAGGAACTAGTGCATAAACCATTTGCAAAGTAAACCTATTTTTATTAGGATTTGACATAATAAATGTTGTTAATAAAATTCCCTAGAAATTTAGTAATGACAAAGATTAAAATCATCTGGTAAACCTAAATGATTTTAATCAGATGTAGTAATGACAATCTTTTGAACCATGAGAAAGGATCATAAATTTTTTAGTTAGAAATGAAGTCATCAAAAATGATTTGGGGTGTTATAAATTAATATTTTTAGTAGCAAGCAAGAGGATTACATCCAACCAAACAATGTGGACCAAACCTTATTTTATAAAATATTAGAAATCTCTTATTTTTTAAGAAATCCAAACTAAGATAATTGATGTCAACATTGATTGTTTTCTTAGAAAAATGCTAGAATTCAACTTGTTATCTAAAATCATGGGACTCACATCAAATGAGAATAATATGTTATTTAGAATAACATAAGGGGGAGAAGAAAATTCCTTAGTTAAATGATGGCAATGTGTGGTAAAGAGAAACATGCGATCCTTTGTGTTCTGCAAATGTCTAAGTACCTATAAGTCATGAATAAAAGAACACATATCAAACTCATTAAATTTACTCTTGGTTTCTTTCATATCATTATAATTATGCTTTTGTAGGGGTAGTATGATTTTATTTTTAAGAGTTTAAGCCCATTTTGCACAATTTTCACTGATTTCCGATAGTATAAGTGAATTAATCCCCACTCCACAATAAATTTTATAATGGAATTGAAAGCACTCAATTTCCCCTCCTCAGTTCAATGAAGAGTGTGACCTTGTATTTTTCTCTCAATCTCATGCTTCTGTTTTCAAAAAAAGTCAAAAGATTGGATTTTATAGGCATCTTGTTGTGGGCCCATTTTGATACTAGAAAGCATGGTTGGATCATCATGGTCTCTATCATGGACCATGGTTGTACTAGATGGATAAATCATGACTCCAACCATGCTTTCTAGTAGCATATGGCCTTCTGAAGGAAAACACCTGTCATATGCTTCAATATATATGGCCTTCTTCAGCACTATTGTCTTTGCGTCATTTTCTGTCAATCATTTGTCATCCCATTATATATTCCATGCAATTTGTCCTCTTTCATGTATTGCGTCACTTTAACAATTCATTATTATTTCACTTGTTTCTTGTTCACTATTTCCTTTCATAGGGGACATAGGGGAGTGCAAAATTCATCTCCCCATGGGTCAATGGGGTCTATCCTAGGTTGTTAAAGTAGGGTTTTTTTATCCTCTTGACCCAAGTCTGATCCCCACTTGTGACATGCTTTCCACTTGTGGGTCAATTTGTCTCCACAATATGCTATTTCATGTGGATGGGGCAAGGTACTAATATTGGGCAAGTTTGGTGGAATAGATACCCCTAGTCATGATTGCTTAGCCAAGATTGTCTATCACAAATATGTGGGTGCAATTCCTTTGTTGATCTAAGCAATTAAAAAAAAATCATCTCCCAAGACTATTAAATAAGAACAAGAAGAAAACTCTACTAATTGTAGGGAGAAAACAACAAATAGAAACTCAAGTAGTAGAGGAAAAATTTGTAAGTAAGTAGAAGAGGAAATTGCCATCATCATCTGAGCTATGAATGACAATATCCACCCCAATAACCCCTCTAATAATGTTCCTCCCTTCCATGTCCATGTTGAGCATATTCTAAAAGCATTGCATTCCATGACACCGTATCTCACTCTGGCACTTGGCCAAACACTTTATGTGCATCCTTTAAACACCCAAATTTAGAATACATCTCTGCAAGATCCACTCAACTTTGCTTGGATATGAAGGCATCAATAAGGTCACTACCATTTGGTATTGAGACCAAAAATTAAATAGATCAAATTAACCCAACATTTGAAGAAGCCTTGAACTCAGAATTAACAAGCAGAGTGCCATTCAATGTGTTTTATAAATCAATGAAAGATTCGCCAAATTTTTACAATATTTTATAATTCAGTGAAATATTCGCCAAGTTTTTCCAATATTTTATAATTCAATGAAATATTCGCCAGGATTTTAAAATATCTTATAATTTAGTGAAAGATTCGCCAATATTTTATAACATCATATAATAAAATGAAAGATTCACCAAAAAAATATATACATATTTTATATTACTCATAAAATCGCCTTCAAACTTTCCTATATATCGGGGAGATTCGCCCATTTTTTATACATATAAATTTTGGGGGGGTTCTTAAAATCATCCCTGATTCAAGGTTTATGTAGAATTCTTAAGGTTAGTCAAATCATAAGAAACATAAAATGTCTACACTTGTAATTACTCAAACCTATGACTCTTTAGGTTAGTTGAATCATCAATCAAGATAAGAGATATATTATGCATAAAACCTGTGATTATTCAAACCTATACCATCATGATTCTTCTGGTTAGTCATATCATCAATTAAGGTAAGAAACATAATATGCATACAACCATGATTATTCAAACTTATGACTTCATGAATAATCATTATCAACAACAGTATAAGATCCTAACACAAGGTAGGATTCTATCTTGATATAGGAAAAACATACCTGGATTAGCATGCTAGCTATTTATGTCTAACATACTCACATGATGTCTTCTTGTTCTTCTTCAATGACTTGTGCTAGTAACCTGTATATCTCATAGGTTAACTATTACAAAACCAAGTTATACATACCTCGTAAATGGATCTTCTATGAGATCCATGACAATGGATGAATCTTTGTCCTCATGTTATCATGATCATATGTTCTTGGACCAGAACATGATTTGTTTTTCTTGGTGTACCTTTCATGTTAGTAGACAACATAAACCTCATACAACACCATAATGCATTAGTACAATCATAGGTGTCAACACCCTAACCAATGAATATCTTCTATCATGCATTCATAATTTTGTTAAGGTGATACGACAAATCTAAAATCAAAATTGTACTAACCGTAATAACATGAAGACAAACATACCATAAACTTAATCATGGACAAATATCGAAACATACCTCGATGAGTCATACCTGTCGAGATCGCTTGTAATCTTCTTATGTAAGGCCTTAGCCTCATCTCCCTCTGAAACAGGAACTTCTTCACTCATGCAGATGATCAATCCATCTTCTTCTAGGGTTAACCCAATCCACTTGATTTGCAAGAACTCGACCTGGAGCTGGATATGCGTTTGTCAGAGAAACCCCCAAAATTCAAACTTTGAATTTCAAACTTCCGAAAGGATAGAAATATGCACCTTGATGAGCTGATCAAACTGGTATATTCAGAATTTGAAAACTGCAAAGTTTCACTCCTCAATTTTGCCTTTGAAACTTCTGAATTCACTGGACGTGACCCTGAACTAGGGTTTGATGAAGCCCACTCTTTTACCCCATCAAAAGGTTTGATCCAAAGCTCTAATCTTCTATTTTTCTAAGGAGCTTCCAGCCGTGGTCACAGATTGCAAAAATTCCCATTTTTACAGAAGCCCTAATTTTTCATTTTTCTGATCAAAGTCCCGAACTAGGGTTTGATCAAGCCCGGCATTTTTCCCAACCAAAAATTCTGATCTTGGTCTCTAAATTTCTATTTCGATGAGTAGCATCCAGACGTGGTCTCTGATTACAAAAATTCTAACTTTTTTCGAAGCCCTAAATTCCGGAAGCCATGAATGAAGGTACTCAAAAATAATTTTGTTTTGACAGAAATATGTACCTGATTGTTTCTGGTGTAACTCCAAACTTTTTGATCCACAGGGTCTGAAAAAGTTTCTTGAGATATCCTGACCTGTTATCTTTCCATCCTGATAGGTTTGACCTCAATTGGATTCTCTGAGAGAGAGTTATGCCAAATGTCACAACGTGACCTGTTTTGGGATAATACAAGAGAGCAAACTTGTACGGCATGCCACGTGTCACTGTTTCAACTTCGGCCTCTGAAAAAGTTTCCTGAGATAGCTCGTCCTGTTACCTTTCCATCCTGACAGGTCTGACCTCAATTGGACTCTCTGAGAGAGAGTTATGCCAAATGTCTCAACGTGACCTGTTTATGGGATAATACAGGAGAGCGCACTTGTACAGAGTGCCACGTGTCACTGGTTAAACTTCGGCCTCTGAAAAATATTTCTGAGATAGTACAGTCTGTGTAATACCTGTCACTTTTCACGAAATTTCATTTGGAGCTTCCGAGCCCAAGTTATGATCTTTTTCCCAAGGTCACCTGATTTTGACTCAGATCTAGAAGAGGCAGAAACCCTATATTGTACAGATCATAAATCACAAAGTACAACGAATTAGAGGTTGTCCTTTGGACACAAGGTACCTGGAGATTTACTCTTCGTCCTGTAACAATTTCAGATCCGAAAACTTTGTCAAAACGGATTTATAGCGAAAGTGCTACGATGACTGGTTTTTGCTATATCAAGCCCTAGCATCGTAAGTGCAACACGTGTCATACATGCCATATCATGCCTTCTTTTAGGCTAGCTCTGATACCATGTTAAATTTTCAGAATTTACTTCAATCTGATCTAGGATCTTAACTGAGAGAACAACATGTACAGCATATCTACATCATATCAATCATGGAGACAATAATGCAAGCACACAAGAGACACAAAGATTTACTTGGGGAAAACCATAAAGGTGAAAAACCCCAATAACTTCCTCAGACATAGATAGAGCAATGATACAACCAACCAAGAGAGATAGCCATAACCTAGCAGCAGATCCTCCTCCTCCATAAGTGCGCCACTCCTCCTTGAGTGCATGTGTGAGAATTGAGTGAGCAAATAGAGTGCCTCCCGCACTCTAATTATACTTGACTTGACTTGCCTTTTTACCTAACTCATGTAGGCTCAAACTTTACCACATAACATAATGCTGAGTGGGCCGACCCCCAATAGGGTGGCCTAATAACCCTTTGACCCACATGGCCGACCCCCAATAGGGTGGTCTAATAACCCTTTGACCCACATGACTTATACAGGGCCGACCCCAAATAAGGTGGTCTAATAACCCATCAAGTATAAGTTACGACACTTACAATATAAATGACGACACTTCCTTATAGAGGAATAATACCATCTCTATAGGAATAAAATATAAATATATGTGAAATACATTCCGAAGTTACATATACATCAATAGAAGGATGCCATGGTTGAGGAATACCAATCAATAATGAAGAAGGATGTTTGGGATGTTGTCCCAAGACCTAAAGAGAAGTCTGTTGTGACTTCTAAATGGATCTTCAAAATCAAGCATGCTGCAGATGGCAGTGTAGAGAAATACAAAGCAAGATTCGTAGCTCGTGGCTTCTCTCAGAAAGAGGGAATAGATTATGAAGAAACTTTTGCACCTGTAGCTAGGTATACTTCCATCAGAACAGTACTTGCCCTGGCTGCAGCCATGAAATGGAAAATACACCTGATGGATGTCAAGACTGCTTTCTTTAATGGTGTAGTTGAAGAGGAAGTATATGTGGAGCAGCCACTCGGTTTTGAAATACATGACAGGGAGTCATATGTGTGCAGATTGAAGAAATCCTTGTATGGCTTGAAACAAGCTCCCAGAACTTGGTATGGTACGATGGACAGTTTCCTATCTAGTTTGTGCTTTACCAAAAGTAAAGCGGATTCCAACCTTTACTACAAGGTTGAGGAAGGGAATCCTGTGATTCTACTCCTGTATGTGGATGAATTATTTGTAACAGGAGATGATAGGCTGATTGCAGATACTAAGAGGAAGCTTACTGCTGAATTCGATATGAAAGACTTGGGAATGATGCACTATCTCCTAGGCATGGAGGTGTGGCAGATTACAAGTGGGATCTTCCTTTGTCAAGGGAAGTACATAGTAGATATCCTGAAGAGATTTGGGATGATGGATTGCAAGGCCATGGACACACCTATGGCATCGAATCTAAAGCTTCTATGTGATGCTTCATCTGATCCAGTTGATGTCTCTATGTATTGTCAGATGATTGGGTCCTTGATGTACCTGACGAACATGAGACCAGACATTTGCTTTGCTGTGAACACATTAAGCCAGTTTCTGACGGATCCGAGGAGTGTTCACCTCGTTGCTGTAAAGCATGTTCTGAGTTAGCTCAAGGGTACAGTGGATTATGGGCTCAAGTATGAAGCAAATCAAAAGTTTAACCTGTAGGGTTATGTTGATTCAGATTGGGCTGGCAGTGCTGCAGATAGGAAGAGCACATCTGGGTGCTGCTTCAGTATGGGATTAGGTGTGATCTCTTGGTTCAGTAGGAAGCAGTCCTGTGTAGCACTGAGTACAGCTGAGGCTGAGTATGTTGTGGCCTGTTCAGCTAGTTGTGAGGCAGTATGGCTGCGGAAGCTACTGTCTGAGTTATTTGATCTCCCGTTGGATGCTACTATTATCCTCTGTGATAACCAGAGTTGTGTGAAGCTGTCCGAGAATCCAGTGTTTCATGACAGGTCGAAACACATAGAGATCAAATATCACTATATCAGGGATATGGTGCAGAGAGGAGCTGTGAAGCTCCTGTATGTTGCGACGGACGAGTAGATTGCAGATGTGCTGATGAAGCCACTAGCCAGGGTGAAGTTCGAGTACTTCAAAGAGAGGCTTGGCGTTCTTCAGATCAAGGACACTTCGAGGAAGAAGTGATGGACACATTTGCTGAAGCCATTCCAAGCATGTTGGAAGGAGGATCCTTCACATGGCTGTGGATGTAAGCGCGGGATAATGAGCATCAGGATGATGTTCTGGTTTCTGCTTGGATATGATCAGTTGGATCATTTTTATGTATGTATGTATGCATCATGTTGGATGCTAGATATGATCAGTTGGATCATTTTTATGTATGTATGTACGCATCATGTTGAATGCTGGATATGATCAGTTGGATCATTTATATGTACGCATCATTTTGGATATGATCAGTTGGATCATGTGTATGTATTTTTGTATATGCATCATGTTGGATGCTTGGACCATGTATCTGTATATGTATCAGGTGGATACATTGTATGATCAGGTGGATCATGTATGGTGATATGTATCATGTATTTGTATTTGTATACGGTGGATACATTGTATGATCAGGAGGATCATGTATGATGATATGTATCAGGTAGATACTTGGTATGCATCAGGTAGATGCATTGTATGATCAGGATGATCATGGATGATGAGCTTCAGGATGTTGCTCCAGATGACATGCAGTAGGATGTTGCAGTGATGATGATCAGGATGATCATGGATGACGAGCTTCAGGATGTTGCTCCAGATGACATGCAGCAGGATGTTGCAGTGATAATGATCAGGATGACCATGGGTACATCAGGATGATGTATGATGAGTATTAGGTTGATACTCTATGGCCGTGGATCAGGTTGTGCAGATGAGCATGTAATCCGGTGCCCTGGGATATTTGTAGATAGTCTTTTGAGGTTTTGCCTATGGCATGTAATTCGGTGCCCTGGGATATCTGGAAAATGCTCTTTCGAGGTTTTGCTCTGGAAGGACATATAATTAGGTGCTTTGGGAGATCTGCAGATAGTCTTTCGAGGTTTTGCCTATGGCATGTAATTCGGTGCCCTAGGATATCTGGCAGATTCTCTTTCAAGGTTTTTTCCTATGGCATATAATTCGGTTCCCTGGGAGATCCGATAGGTTGGGCTGTGTGCCCGTAATCAGTCCTGGGATGCTCTTGCGAGGTTTTTCCATGACCACATGTAATTCGTTGCCCTGGGAGATCCTATAGGTAGAGCTGTGTGCTCGTAATAGCCTGGGATGATCTTACGAGGTTTTGTGGTGAGGTCACATGTAATTCGTTGCCTTGGGAGATCCTATAGGTAAAGCTATGTGCTCGTAACAGCCTGGGATGCTCTTTCGAGGTTTTGTGACACACGTAATAAGTCCTGAGGATTCCACAGTATGGCCAGTGATGATGAAGACCTGCAGGTCGTGGGCCTACATCTAGTATGAAAAAGGACTAGCTCTGTAGAACTTCCTATGACGAGTAGAGTCAGAGATTGGTTGAGATAGCAGCAGTAGTGATGATGACAATGATGATGCATCAATGATGATGATCCAGAGAAGAAGACTTGTCTAGCAGATCTGTGTCGAGAAATACCTTCCGAGTTAAGAGGGAGTGTTGATGTATATGTAACTTCGGAATGTATTTCATTTGTGTATTTTATATATATTTATTGTACCCTTATAAGAGATGTGTTATTCCTCTATAAGGAAGTGTCATCATGTGGATTGACAAGTGTCGCAAGTGTGTGTACTTGCTGATGGGTTATTAGACCACCATGTGGGGTCGGCCCTGAATTATATATAATATAATGTGGATGTATCTAGATAGACAAGTCGACCCCATAAGGTCACTCGGCAAAAAGGTGAGTATAAATAGAGATAGGAGATCTCTATTTTACTCAATCGGAAAAGTAACTCACTCTCACTTTCAGAAGTGGCGCACTAGTGAGGAAGATGAGGATCATCTGCTAGGATACTATCTCAGTATTATTTGGTTGTACTTTGGTTGAGCCATTGCTCTCTCTATCTCTGAGGAAGTTGTGGGGTTTTTCACCTTAGGGTTTTCCCCACGGAAACTCTGTGTCTCTTGTCTTTATGCTTTTGATTCTTGTGATGCTTGTCATATTATGATTGTCATGCATTGATATACTATAGATGTTATCCTCTCAGCAAAGATCCTACTCAAAATTTAACATATCCTTGAGTGGATATGAATACTACCTTACATTTATTAATGACTATTAAAGAAAGACTTGGATATACTTTTTAAAAGGAAAGAATGAAGTCTTTGGAAAGTTCAAGGAGTTCAAAGCCTTGATAGAAAATCGTTTATAAAATAAGATCAAAATACTTAGGACAGATAATGGCGGAGAATATACTTCAAAGGATTTTGAAGTCTTTTGTAAAGAAGCTGGAATCAAGAGGGAACTAAACACTCCCTACAATCCTCAACAAAAGGGTGTTGTGGAGAGAAAGAATAGAACCATTATGGAAGTAGTAAAAACAATGATACATGATCAAGACCTACCTATGTATCTATGGGCTAAAGTAGATAGGATAGTAGTCTATGTGCAGAATAGACTATCTCATAGTGCTCTTGAGTTCAAGACCCCAGAAGAAGTGTTCACAGGAAAGAGACCTGAGGTAAGTCACCTCAAGATATTTGGATGCCCAGTATACATTCACATTCCAAAAGAAAAGAGGACCAAGCTGGATCCTTCTGGGAAGAAGGGAATATTTGTTGGATATTGTGAAGCATCCAAAGCATTCATAACTTACATCCTAGGATTCCATCATATGGAAATAAGTAGGGATGTGACATTTGATGAAGAAACAGCTCTCAAGATATCTAGGAAGTGCCAGTATGAAGAAGTATATGAAGAAGATGCACCTTCCAGAATTACAGAAGCTGTACCCATGCCTGAAGATGTAACACCTGAAGACCATGACATAATAGAACCACAAGAACCCCCTACCTTAAACATATCAAGAAAGAGAAATCAAGCATGGGAAAGAGACATTATGCTAGGAGCAGAAAAGTATGGAGCTCCTGAAGGCTCCACCAGAGTGAGCAAGAAAACAAAGTCATTCTCCAATTATATGGATTTGATGTGTGATCTTGTAGATCAAGAACCCACTAGTTATGAGGAGGCATCTCATAAGAAAGAGCGGGTAGAGGCAATGACAAAGGAGTACCAGTCAATAATGAAGAATGATGTTTGGGATATTGTTCCCAAACCAAAGGACAAGAGTGTGGTATCCTCCAAATGGATATTCAAGAAAAAGCATGCTACGGATGGCAGTATTGAAAAGTATAAAGCAAGATTTGTGGCCAGAGGGTTCTCTCAGAAAGAGGGAATTGACTATGACGAGACATTTGCACCAGTTGCAAGGTACACCTCCATTAGAACCATCATGGTACTTGCATCCATGATGAAGTGGGAATTACACCAGATGGATGTAAAGACATCTTTTTTGAATGGTGTGATTGAGGAAGAAGTGTACATAAAACAACCACAAGAATTTGAGGTGGAAGATGGAAGAACCCATGTGTGCAAACTAAAGAAGGATTTGTATGGGTTGAAGCAAGCTCTCAGAGCTTGGTATGGAAGAATTTGTTGATGTATTTGTAACTTCGAAATGTATTTCATATGTGTCTTATATATATATTTATTGTACCCTTATAAGAGATGTGTTATTCCTCTATAAGGAAGTGTCGTCATGTGGACTGACAAGTGTTGCAAGTGTGTGTACTTGCCGATGGGTTATTAGACCACCATATGGGGTCGGCCCTGATTAATATATAATATAATGTGGATGTATCTAAGTAGACAAGTCGGCCCCAGTAGGTCACTGGGAAAAAAGGTGAGTATAAATAGAGATAGGAGATCTCTATTTTACTCACTCGAAAAAGTAACTCACTCTCTCTCTAAAAAGTGGCACACTAGTGAGGAGGAGGAGGATCATCTGCTAGGAGACTATCTTAGTGTTACTTGGTTGTATTTGGTTGAGCCATTTCTCTCTCTATCTCTGAGGAAGTTGTGGGTTTTTTCACCTTAGGGTTTTCCCCAAGGAAACTCTGTGTCTCTTGTCTCTATGCTTTTGATTCTTGTGATGCTTGTGATGCTTGTCATATTATGATTGTCATGCATTGATATACTGTAGATGTTATTCTCTCAGCTAAGATCCTATAGTATTGTGATTTAATACTCAAAATTTAACAGAATTGACAGTTTCTTGACAAGCTTGGGCTTTACCAAAAGTAAAGTTGATCCTAATCTTTATCTCAATGTTATGGATGATGAACCTGTCATATTGTTGCTATATGTGGATGATTTATTTCTAACAAGAAATGAGAAACAGATTATCGAGTGCAAGAAGAATCTCTCTTTAGAGTTTGAGATGAAAGATATCGGATTGATGCACTACTTCCTAGCTCTGGAAGTATGAAAAGGCCAAGAAGGAATCTTTCTCAACCAGGGAAAGTGTGCTGTGGAAATCTTGAAAACAATTGATATGTTGGAATGCAAATCCATGGCCACTCCCATGGATTCCAACTTGAAGTTATTAGCTGATTACTCTTCAGATTTAGTGGATTCGACTTTGTACAGACAGATTATTGGGTCATTGATGTGTCTGATGAATACCAGGCCATACATATGCTTTTCTATGAAAACCTTGAGTCAATACCTAGTGGAACCTAGGAGTGTACACTTGATAGCTGCAAAGCATGTGACGAGGTACCTAAAAGGTACTATAGATTTTATCTATATTATCTTGGAGATCATGACTTCAAATTGTATGGCTACACAGATGGTAATTGGGTAGGTAGTGTATTAGACAAGAAGAGCACGTCGGGTGGATGTTATTGTCTGGGATCTGCCATGATCTCATGGTTTAGTAGGAAGCAGTCTAGTTTGGCTCTCATCACAGCTGAAGCAGAATATATAGCTGCTTGCTCTGCTAGTTGTGAAGTGATATGGCTTCAGAAGCTATTATCAGGATTGTTTGACTTAGAGATGGACCCTACTGTGATCCTGTGTGACAACCAGAGTTGTATCAAGATGACAGAGAATCCAGTATTCCATGATAAGTCAAAGCACATAGAGATCCGATATTTTTATATACGGGATATGGTGCAGAAAGGAGCTATCAAGCTCGAGTATGTGAGCACTAACAAACAAGTTGCTGATATATTGACCAAACCTCTGTCTCATGTAAAGTTTGAGTATTTTCGAGACAAGCTTGGTGTAATTTAGAAGTAACCTCCTCGAAAGGGGGAGTGATATGGTCGATGATGATATTTAGATACTGGTATCGATGTGGATACCTGTATCGATGATGAGATTGCTTATATTGATGGTAAGGTCAATGATGAGGATACCTGTATTGATGAGGATACTGTATCGATGGTGAGGATACTGTATCAATGATGTGGATACTTGTATCGATGATGAGGATACATGTGTCGATGAAGTGGTACTTAGACTTTGTCTAAGAGGACTATTGGGATTGCATCATCCTTGGACTCATGTCCTAAAGTGATAGGGATTGATCATCTCGTAAGTGGATCAAGATTGCATCATCCTTGGACTCATGTCCTAAAGTGATAAGGATTAATCATTTTGTAAGTTGATTCAGGATTGCATCATCCCTAGACATGGTGAGGTGTCTTAAAGTGATAAGGATTAATCATCCTATAAGTTGATTCGGGATTGCATCGTCCCTATACATGGTGAGGTGTCTTAAAGTGATAAGGATTAATCATCCTGTAAGTTGATTTGGTATTGCATCATCCTTAGACATGGTGAGGTGTCTTAAAGTTATAAGGATTAATCATCCTGTAAGTTGATTCGGGATTGAATAATCCCTAGACATGGTGAGGTGTCTTAAAGTGATAAGGATTAATCATCTTGTAACTTGATTCGGGATTGCATCATCCCTAGACATGGTGAGGTGTCTTAAAGTGATAAGGATTAATCATCCTGTAAGTTGATTCAAGATTGCATCGTCCTTAGACATGGTGAGGTGTCTTAAAGTGATAAGGATTAATCATTCTGTAAGTTGGTTTGGGATTGCATCGTCCCTAGTCATGGTGAGGTGTGTTAAAGTGATAAGGATTAATCATCCTGTAAGTTGATTCAGGATTGTATCGTCCCTAGACATGGTGAGGTGTCTTAAAGTGATAAGGATTAATCATCCTGTAAGTTGATTCGGGATTGCATCGTCCCTAGACATGGTGAGGTGTCTTAAAGTGATCAGGAATGATCATCTTGTAAGTTGATTTGGATTTCACCGTCCATAGACATGAGAGATGTCTTAAATTGAGAGGGATTGATCATCCCGTAAGTGGATCAGGATTGTATCATCCTTGGACAGATGTCCTAAAGTAAAAGGGATTGACCATCCCATAATAGGATCTTGTCTATTGCAGAGTATGATGCTATGATGATATTGATGATTGGTAGATCCAGAAGATGAGGCTGTTGATCAAGAGATCTAGATGATGATATTGATTGGTAGATCCAGATGATGAGGCTGTTGATTGAGAGATCCAGATGATGATGTTGATCAGTAGATCTAGACGATGAGGTTGTTGATCGAGAGATCCAGATGATGATGTTGATCGATAGATCCAGACGATGAGGCCGTTGATCAAGAGATCCAAATGATGATGATGATGTGGCCGATCGAGTGCTGCAAAAGATTAAGAATCAATACTAACGATGCTGATGTTCCAGTATTGATTATGTTCCAGTAACTGTTTGAGTTACTGATGATGATGTATGAAGAAAGTTTCCAATGATTTATAGATTTATCATGTATCATGTAGTTGATGACTCCTTGCTCCTGTAGATGTTGTTATAATATCCTTCTCATTTAGGGGGACTATTGAAATATTGTAACTTCTAAGAATATTATATTTGTACTTTATTATCTAGAGATGTTCCATTCCTCCGTGGAGACCCTATTGTATATTTGGAGATGTTTATTCCTCTAAGAGAGTGTGGTAACTAGGGTTATTAGATCTCCCATGTGAGTTTGGCCCTGAGTTAGCTATTTAGGGGTTATTAGACTCTCTTAGGAGAGGTCGGCCCCATTAGGGTGAAAATTCAGTTAGATCATGAGTATAAATAGAGGAGGTGTGTTCCTCATTTATCTCATTCATTCACTCACTTGTGATTGGTACATAGGAGAGAGAGAGGTCTGCATAGGAGGAGAAGGAGCTCTTGTTGAGGACTACATCTTTGTATTGGTTGATTATCTATATTGAGGAAAGCTTTGCTGGGTTTTCTACCCCATGAGGGTTTCCTAGGGTAAATCTTTGTCTATCTTGTGATTGTGTTTATTTCAATGATTTTTCCTAGATTTGCACCTCCTTCATTACCCCCTATCCCAAATCAACCTCACCATTTCCAAAATATGAATCCTCCAAGACCCACAATATTACCTACAAAACTGATACCGAATCCTAACAACAAACCAACCCAAGATCTTAATAGCATTGGGTTGTTACCTCTTCCATCATATGCCATTTCGACCGCACCAATACATGAGATTCAACTGCGGTCTAGAAGAGTTTTGCAAGATCATCCCAAGTCATCAGTTGTTATCCAAGAAGAGAATGAAGAAGAAAACATACCTAATGAAGCTTTGAATAATCCTATTATTGAATATGTGGTTATTCCTAAACCTTTAACATAGAACTATCCACATAAAGAAGTAAGTACACGAGAAAAATCACCCCCAAATCTGGAGCGTCTAGTAATAGAAAAACTTGTAACTTATCCAGAGTACGATATCATTAACGAATTGAGAAACATTTGTATTAAGATCCCTTTGTTACAAGCCATTAAGGATATCCCGATATATAGTAAAGTAAAAAAGGGACTCTGTATTAAGATACCAGGTAGAAAACAAAAAGACCCTTCGACGATTCATGTAATAGCTGAAATATCGGATTGCATAGCAAACCAACCTAGAATCCCAAAGTCTTCAAATCCAGGGATCCCTGTGGTGACTATTATCATCAATAACACTGCCATAGGAAACACACTTATTGATCTAGGAGCTGCTATTAATCTGATGACTACCACGGTTTTAGAAACTCTCAATTTAGGACAATTCCTCTGCCCTACCCCAACAATGCTAGAATTAGAAGATCGCACTATGGTTCAACCTACTCGGATCTTAGATGAAATCACTGTATCAGTAGCTTCATGGGAATATCCCATGGACTTCATGGTCATAGAATCAAAAGACTCTTCCAAAGGTCATGCTATTATTTTGGGAAGACCTTGTTACAACGTAATTTTCCACCCTGTGAGCATCATCATTCTTTGGCATTCAAGATCCATTTCACTGACTCAGAGGTACTTTATGTCAATTAGAACACACTATTTCCCTATTTTTCTTCCTGTACGCTAGCTATTACATTTTAGCCAGCGTACCCGTGAGTTGTCCCACTATAGCCCACGGGTGACAAGTAAAATGGTAAAAGTCACTAGTGAATTACTTTTTACTCCCAAAAAGCGGTCTTAGGGTGACCTTTGGCCCTCCATTTTCCCTAAAATTCCTCGATGTGTCCTTTCACTTACCTTTGGAATGACTATATATTGAGCACATATCGTATATGGAAGGGAGGAGAAAGAGAGAGCAAGATAACTCTAGTGGATTTTTGCCGCATCTTGAGTCTACACTCATTGATCCTTGTTGTTGTGAACCCTTTATCTTCACCTTTCAAACTCTTTTTATAGTTTGAGTTTTCCATTCCATGGAGGATTGAAGTGGTGGAGGCACAAGTGGAGAGACCCAGTTCTTAGTCCAGATTGGTTGTCGGCAAGAGGTCGTATCACATTGTAATTCTTATTATTCATTAATATGAATACTCATATTCTCATCCATTAATGTTGTGAATGTTGTTTATATTACATTGGGTTGCATTTACTTATGCTTTCATGGACCATTGCTATTGATGATGTTAATGTCTTTCATATATTATATGCGCTTGTTGTATATTGGCTGTCAAGACTAATTTGCAGATTCAAGTGCACGAATTGAAAGCTTCAATGGGGATCTACATCGAACGTCCGGATCGAGGTTGGTTATATCCTCCATTATCTTAGCATTGTCATTTATATAGCATAGCATTGAGAATTGAGTCATTTTCGGGTAGTCAGTTGTCTGTTGTGGTCTACCCCAAGCCATAGGAAGTTTTCTTCGTAACAGTTGGCTACTGCCAATGCATTTATAGGATGTAGGGATGGAGAGATGATTATCTCTGATGGGTTATCTACAAGAAAACTAGCTTTATACCCACCAACTCAGCCAGTAACTTAAAACCTATTTTGGTTATATTGTTCTTTCGGGGATGAAAACTTGGAAGAACTTCCCCTTGTTAGTGATCTCTCCTGGGCACTTCAAGAACAGAATACCGAGAATGTGTCGAATCGATTTATCTCTTCCATTACATGCATGGACTTTCCTCGGTTTTTTTCCCAACTTGACCAGATCTTTGGAGAAGAATTTCAAGAAAACATGAGCCTCTCAACATTTACGAGTACACCCTGTGTCTTCACAATCGAAGAACATCGAGGATCCTATACCATACCTTGTGAGGTTAGTTCTGACCAATTTCTGCATATAAATGCAGGTTTAGATGAAGGTCAGCAAAAACAATTACTAAAAATTCTTAAGAGTCAAACTGGAGCATTTGCATGGGAATATACCGATATGAAAGGTATACACCCAAATACTTGTATCCAACACATTTACATAGACTCAAGCATACCTCCTGTTAGGCAGCCCCAGAGAAGAATGAATCCATCCCTAAAAGATATAGTAAAAGATGAATTACAAAAACTCCTTAATGCTAGTTTTATTTACCCAATTTCTAACAGTAAATGGGTGTCTCCTCTGGTGGTAGTTCTGAAGAAAGTCACAGTGAAATGGTGTATCTATGTTGACTTTCGAGAATTGAACAAGGCCACTCTCAACGATTACTTCCCTTTTCCTTTCATCGATCAGGTGTTAGAAGGTAAATTAATTACTTATTGGATGGGTTCATATGAAATTGTTACATCTTTTGATAATGGATCTTTTAAAATTAAGACAATTGATGATTCTCAATTTTCGTTTGTTGTAAATGGACATAGACTTAGACTTTATCATCAACCAATATCTAAACAAGATTTTGTGCAGAATGCCTTACAGCAGGAGGAGATGGAACTGGTAGAAGAGGAAGTCATTCCTCCTTCTGGTTCTTAAATTATTTTGGGTTATCTTCTTTTGTATATATGTAAATATGTTTTTTGTTTTTCAATAATAAAGAGTCATTTCTAACCATTAGTTGCATCTTTTCAAGAAATTCACTTTCATTGTCAGCTATAAAATTTTGTCAATTAAAACAATAAGACTCTTTTCCCTTTTCCTAGACTTCCTATGACTTTTTCTTTCTACATATGTTTTTGTTTTAAATAAATTTGAATTATCTAACAAGTGGTTTTGCAGTTGGATTACAAAAACCTTATCTTTATAATCATCTCATGAAATATTATCTGAAAAGGGAAGTGATCTAAAAGGAATAATTATAATTCTCCTTCTCTTTTGATTACTGTTGAAAATTTAAAATTTATAGTGAAAGGTTAAAGCGTTCTTTATATTATTTTTAACCACTTTCTTTTATGATTTTGCATATGGTATTTGATTCAGACCTGTACTTTTCTGATTTATCATTAGAACAATTGCTTAAGACCCACTTTAATTACTATGATCTTCAAAAGTTCTATCTTACACCTATGGACTACTAGCTCATCCTGGACTCATTATCAAAAGTTGTCTCTTAAGCACTTTTAAAAGGTAGCTCAAAAGTGAGTGATATCTCTATTTTGTGGGGAACATTACCGATCTTTTATGAAGAAGATGTACTGAGAAGTCAAAGAATAGCTTTAGGTTATTATCTTTTGACATGATCTATAACTTAGGCTATTATAAATAAAGTTACTCATAAGGTTCATTCTAAAATTTGAATTATGTGTTTAACAGGCTTAGCAGACTCTAGTTCCAACCGGCTTCCTTACTAAAAATCTCGTTATACGAAGCAAACCCGCGGGGATACTGAACAGGATCACTGGTAGCGGGTCCATGCTAAGTAAAATATTAAACAAGGAATCTCGGTAAATGCAAGTAAACCCGTCGAGGTACCGAACAGGCTTGCTGGAAGCAGGGCTATGCTTGCATGGTACTAAGATAAACCTGCCAGGGTACTGAACAGGCCTGCTGGCAGTGGGGCAATATCGGGTAAAAGAGGTTTGGTTAACGCATTGCTATGCACATGGCTCATAAAAACCTGAGTATACAAATACATGTTTAGGCCAATTATTTATACTGTCATTAGAGAATGGTTGTAATTTGGACTTGGACCCTGTTATCTAATTCAAACAATATCTAGGGTATGACTATCCTAGAAATGGGACCCATAACTATAGAAATCTCACGAACTCTATGGTGAACCTTATCTATATTTCTTTGGATGACAAGAGATCTTTACAATGAGTCATGGATGACTAGTTTTCCTATGGCAATTTTTCACATCAATTATACTATCATTCTTCATATGGTCTACTTAAGCACTGTTGTATTCTTTTTTATGAATGTACATATTTGAATCATCTCCATTTAATAGTTAATATTTCATTTTTTTTTTCAAAAATTATTACAGCATTTTTAGAAGTTATTGCATGAACCATGTGTTGAAAATATTCGCATAATTATCAATTTTTCTTTGATGGCTTGAGGACACGCAATATTTTTGGTTTGGGGGAGATTCAGAATTGTTTTTACCTTTTGAATATTTATAAAAAAAGGTTCATTTATATCTAACAAATGATAGGTGTTTTCAGGATAATGCGAAAATCAAAAGAAAAATGTTCTAATCAATGACAAATAAAGAAGAATGTGACTAATGTTCCATAAAAGAAGGTTTACAACATCTCTTGTGTGCTGACAAGTCCCATAAAAAATCTCTACTTAATCAGCAGTAGTCAGATCCATCAAAGCACGTTTCTATACAAAGGTCTGTATGAAGGGTTGAATGAAGGATCGAATGACAATCCGAATGAGGTGACGGACGAGGAAAATGGGAATAATGATTTGAATGAAGGGCCGATTGAGACCATATCCTGTAATGATATTAATAAGTGTGCTAAGATATTTAAAATTTTGATTTTATATATAATTAACTAATCATGTCAAGGATCAAATTAAACTCCATCTTTGCATACTCATTTCATCTCATCAAATGAATTGATTAACCTTCATATGGCTATCATACGATTTTAATCCTCTATTTAATTTTACCGTGTGATCTATCATTTCATTTATTAAGTCATCATGATATTTTATGTGTTATTTATGGATATAATTTCATAATGAGGATTACATTCAACCTATCCAAAGTTTTACTTTGGACATGGTTGAACATATCATAAGCCATACGAATTAATTAACCACGCAGTTCTATGATGGCACACGACTCAAGGTAAATAAATGATAGCGTATCATTCGAACGTGCCAAATCTATCTCCATGATCATCTAGTCACTCGAATGGATCTCAACTTAAACCTAACTCTTCGTAAACTATGCTTCATCTTGCTCATTTTTTTCATCCGCCTTGAACCTATCAAGCTCCATTCCCTACAATTTCATGCATCCTCTCTATCCATCCGCATCCTTTGACCTCTGTTCAATATGCCAATCTGTTACGAGCTTGGCAGTTACTAGGAGCTCCTCCGCATTCCTGAATTTAATACCTGTCATGAAGTATTGCTGCAAGTCAGATGGGGTCCATTTCTTCACCTTCTTGATGCCCATGATGCTGAGATTTCACTGCTGTTTGCTAAGGGGTTTTATGGAAAAACTGCTAAGGTTGGCCATCTCACCTTTCTCGTGACAGAAGAGTCCATTGCATTGGCCATGAAACTGCCCAGGAAAGGAGCCCGTTGGCACAAACATCTCTTTCTTCCACGGACGGAGCTCAATTTTGCTCTTAAGGAAAAATATCAACATGTTGCTAGAACCAAAGGGTTTCACAGAGAATGGGTTAAGCCTGAGTACCTCGACCCACTGACTATCATTATCCATTTGATTACCTGTGAAGGTAAGTACACCGTATTAAAAGCTTGCTACCTTAGGTTACTGGAACATTTTGTTAAAGGTTAGGCTCTTAATTTCCCTTTCTATCTTTTGAAAAGTTTAGAGAAAATGTCAAGCTAGGTTAGGAAGAATACCACTAACCCCTCTGGAAGCTTATACCACCATTGTTTGATCAAAGTCTTGATCACTCACTAGTTGGAAGAAAAGGGGCAAACCTGGGAATGCTTTGTCTTTGAAGTCCTAAACCCTCATCTATTTAAGAAGCCTATGATTGTTGAGCCCAGAATTGGCCCTTTTTAGTCATCATTATTCATCTTTCCTGCCCCTGTCCTACACCTTTTATCATGGCAATCAAACCTATTGTCCTTACCTTATCCCCCAAATTACCAAGGTATGGTTGATCATTGTTTTATTTTATTAATGCTTATGATTGTGATAATTAAAGCTGTGCATCTCTCAAATTGTGCTAACATGTTGCGATTTATGAAGGTAGTTGAGACAAATGGATTGCAGGAAGATCGGGGTTGAACAAGTCATAAAGAAAGGGATGTTCATTCCTTGTAGAAGGTTCCTTGGAGCTCGAATCATCAATCAAGGCACAGTCGTGACAGGGCAGCTGTAACAGAATTTGCTATCTTAAGTATGTTGCTGCTCGAGTCTAGCTGTGAGCTGGAAGGACCGACACTCTTGGGTCAATTAATAACTCTCTCATATTTGGATGTTTTTGTTCTGCCACGCATTGTAACAGCTAGATTATTTAGGGCGCCTGAAGATCAGAGATCTTCATGGCTGCCTAATTATGGGATTAGATGTTACGATTTGTATGTATAAATAGGGTGAGTTGCCTCGACTCAGGGGTTGAACAACAAACAATTAATTCATTTTGTATTAGCAGTCGAGCAAAACTGTGTACTCATTCTTCTGTTAATATAAGGGGTTACTTCTGAGCTAAAGAGTGTGTTGTTCAACCAGCGTCTCTGTGTGAAGAATGGGCCCGTCTTCCACAGAGATTGCTGAGTTAAAATAGGATTTTATCTTTCTTGTTGTGTGATGCTTTGTTCTTTCCTTTGTACGCAGCAGCAATATTTATTGTGTGGATTTCTCAGTAAAAGATTACATTTCTGTGAGATTGGTGAATGGTGTAGAATAACAGTCGGCTGAGTTAGGTTTGCTTTATGCATTTCAGTTTCTGTTCACATTGCCGTGTTCATCTTACAGTTGAGACGTGATCCCAGGAGCTCTTACAATTTAGCTTTCCTGTTATGTGTTGATTGATTTTCATTCTGCAATTCAATTTCTTAGAACAGTTGCTTCAATCTTTTTCAATTGAAATTCTAGAGTAATGTTCAGTTTATGCTTTATGATTCCCAGATTGATTAGATCAGACAAGTGATTTTTTTAGAATGCGAATGAGATTTCCTTTTTGCAATTGTTGATTAGATCTGATACCATTTCTTATTGATGCATAATAGAAAAGAATTGTAGTATAGCAGTTAGAAGGCAATTGGGATTGCATAGATTCTTGGGATGAACATGGATGATAGAAGATAAAAATATTCGCTTCTAATGGTTTTTTGTTTAAGCATATATTGTGCACTTATCCTTTGAAATAAAAAGACTTTCTCGGGTTGACAATAAATTTCATATGCTCTGTGTGTTTGGTAGTAATTTATCTGCATATAGAGTGCTTGACATTTTGGCGCCGTTGCCGGGGAAGGATAAAAATTAAACACTAGTCATTAGTTGCATCTGATAATCGCTTTTAGACAGTCTTTTTGTTTGTTTTTGAAATGATCTGCTTCGCATGAATACGAGGAGGGTAAAACGTGATCACCTCCCAACCCCCAAAACCTCACAAATTACTAACAGTGCAGGTGGTTCGGGTCGTGGTCGAGGTCCACCGTTGGGTAGAAGAACATTCATCGACGACCTTGTTGACAGAACTGATTCAGCTGTCAGAGCTCGTCAACGGGAGACTCCTATCAGAAGAGGCCCTGCTGATCCTGGAGCGCCAGGATCAGGATCCACAGTGGAAGATACAGGAGCAGCCGTGATTCCTGCATATACCCCTGCTAAAGAAGGAATGACTGATTCAGCTGTTACAATTGAAGAGTACGCAGCTTTTACAACTGAAGAATACGTAGCTTCTACACCTGAAGAATACACAGCTGTTACAACTGAAGAATACGTAGCTGCTACACCTAAAGAATACACAGCTGTTACAACTGAAGAATACGCAGCTGTTACAACTGAGGTAAGGAACGCAGGAACGAACGAAGAAGAGGATACAGAAGAAAAGATGAATAACAGACATGAGAACGAAGAGGAAGAAGCAGTGGTACAATACCATCATGAAAATGATTCCCTGCCAGAAGAAACTATGGCTACATTGCAATTCCCAATACAGCAGCTAGAAGGGACAACTCCTATGAAAAACATCTCACCGTCGGTGTTGCCTCGCTTCCATGGAAGGGCGGCAGAAGATCCAGACGAATTCCTTTTTGAATTCGATATCCTCTGTCGCAGCTATGATTATGTCACAGATGCCCAAAAGCTGAAGCTTTTTCCTGCCACCCTGAAGGACAATGCATTACGATGGTTCATGAGCCTTGGGGGAGGAACTGTTGCTAATTGGAATAAGATGAAGCAAGTGTTCCTGGAAAAATATCAAGAATATTGCATCACCAGGGACAAAAGAGAGGAGTTATTCAAGATGGTACAGAAGGAGGATGAAAGTTTGGAGGATTTTGTAGAGAGGCTGCTGTACAATGTGCAGAGAGCTGGGCAGACGAACATGGGACTAGATGTGCTCAAGATAATCCTGCTTCGAGGGATCAGGGACAATTGTTTAGACATGTTAAATTTTCTAGGAAAGGGAGATATCTCTAAAGAACCTTTTGAGACAATTGTGGAATTATGTAAGAGATACTCCAAGGGATCTTCTAGGCATAACAAGTAGAACAAACGAGATAATATGGAACGTGATGTCTTCGATAGAACTCAGAAGTCATCCAATGGGGGAGATACACGTGCGGAGATAGGCAATCTTCTTGAAAATTTTAAAACAGAAATGATGAGCTCTATCTCTTCAGAGATTGATGTCTTGAAGGCCAAGCAAAGACAGGCAGTGGAGGATCTCACACTAGGTGTGTTCTGTCCCCGATGTAGAAAGACTCATCCACTGAAAGAATTCCCTCTTGACAAAATACAAGTATGTCAGTTGTGCGAGCTGAACCATGATATGAAAGAATGTCCCACACTTCCCCAAGTGAAGGCTGTTCTGCAGGCATCAACTCCAGAAGTGGAATCAACCTACTTCATTGCACAGAAGAAAGCCTGGCAGCCTCGAAATCAAGGTATGTCTCCCGATTCATTTGCATTTTTGAATAATTTGAATAATTGGAATACTAATATGCAAAATGTGAATACACAATTCCCTTCAAATTATGCTCAGTGGAATTCTCCTCAACTTGCGATGCAAGGTTATAACTCATGGAGTCCTTGGACACAGCCACCACATCAACCTACGTCATGGTCTCCTGGATGGAGGAACTTCCATCCTGGGAACCAGTTTCCTCAACCACCTCCTCCTCAATAGTTACCGTATTCTCCTCCATATCCTCAATTTCATCAATATCCTCAATACCCACCTCAGCAGTCACAGCTGCAGCTGCAGAATAATCCTGTTCCTAATATACCAATACGGCCTCAGCTGCTTGCCCAACCTAACCCTAACCCAAATAATAAAACAGTCCATCAATTGGAGGCTCTCAATATGCCGGCCTACTCTTTCTCCCCTGTACCTTGTAATGATATTCGCCTACGGTCTGGGAAGATAATAGAATGTGTAATTTCAGAAAATATTCCACCGTCTGTGCATGACAAAGAAGAGAGTTCCCAGCATCCATTTGATACGGTTCCTATCACTGAAGGTGCTGAGCATCCCTCAGATGGGACGGTTGAAACATTAAACGATAAATCAGATAATACGCAGCCTACCCAGTTGGTAAGGCAACCACCATACCCTGAGAGACTGATGCTGCCAAAAATAGGGGGGCAACCTCAGTTCAATCTCCTAGGAGAATTGAAGAACCTTTATGTTAAGATCCCCCTTTTGCAAGCTCTTCAAGACGTACCTATTTATGCTAGAACTGTTCGGGACCTGTGCACTAAAAGACCGGGAAGGAAGCCCAGAGATCCTCCCACTGTTCATGTCATAGGGAATTTATCTGCTTTAATGACCGGAAAAACCCCTATAACCAAGTATGACGACCCTGGCAATCCTACTGTCACTGTACACATAGGACAAACGCAGATACCCAACGTACTAGTAGATTTAGGAGCAGCGATCAATGTTATAACAATTGAGACTGTAAAGAAACTCGGATTCACCAATATTAGATCGACCCCTACCATTTTAGAATTGGCAGACAGATCCACCATCAGACCCGAAGGGATTTGGGACGACCTTGTCATTTCAGTAGACTCATGGGAATACCCTGCCGACTTTCTGGTATTACAACCAAAATCACAGCTGGGGGGACACCCATTGATCTTGGGGAGGCCTTGGTTGGCTACAGCTGATGCTTGCATCAGCTGTCGATCGGGGTCTATGACTATATCTGATGGTATGGAAACCAAAAACCTCACCCTGTATCCTCCAGCATGGCCGAGTCTAGAAACTGAAACTTCCCTTTGGATAGAACAGGAAGAGGAGGAGGATGTTCAGCCATTATTAACAATAGGGAAGGCACTAACCTTCGAAAACAAAACATAAGACAATGCCATTAATAATTTCATTAGCGAACCTGCTTCAGTAGATAAAGAAGTTTATCAACTCCTGAACAGTACCCTTGGTAAGGAAGAACAAGAACAGCTTACGGAGGAAGCGCTAGTCAATGACACAAACATAATCCCAGTTTTGAAAAACTCGAGAAGCATTCCTATTGAGGTAGAGCCTGGAAGAACTTTGAACATCAACCCTGGTCTCTCCTCAGAAGAACAGATGCGCCTAACCAATCTCTTGAAGGAACGTAAGGGGGCATTCTCCTGGGAGTATACAGACATGAAGGGTATTCCTTCCAGTCTGTGCACTCATCATATTTATATTAAAAACGACTCCCGGCCTGTATGTCAACCCCAACAACGGATGAACCCCAATTTGAGGGATATAGTGAAGGAGGAAATCCAGAAACGTTTGGAAGCAGAATTTATCTATCCTATTTTAGATAGTGAGTGGGTTTCCCCACTTGTAATTGTGCCCAAGAAAAATGGTAAATGGAGAGTCTGTGTCGATTATAGGGAGCTGAACAAAGCTACACAAAAGGATCATTTTACTCTGCCCTTTATTGACCAAGTACTTGATACCCTATCAGGGAAGAAGTTCTTCTCCTTCTTGGATGGGTTCAGTGGGTACAATCAAATTCAGATTGCTCTGGAGGATCAAGATAAGACCACCTTCACTTGTCCCTGGGGAACGTTTGCCTACAGGGTGCTTCCCTTTGGCTTGTGCAATGCACCTGCAACGTTCCAAAGAGCTGTGATTGGCATATTTTCTGAATTGGTTAATGATAGTATGGAAGTCTTTATGGATGATTTTACTCCCTATGGCAAGGATTTTGAGGAAGCACTGGAAAATTTAAAGAAAGTTTTAATTCGCTGTGAACAGGCTCGCCTCTCATTAAGCACTGAAAAATGCCATATGATGATGAGTGAGGGGGTGGTATTAGGACATTTCATCTCTACCGATGGTATTCAAGTGGATCCTTAAAAAATTAAGGTGATAAAAAATATACCAACTCCTTCAACTCAGAAAGAGGTGCGAAGTTTTCTAGGACAAGCTGGATATTACATGAGATTTATAGAAAACTTCTCCAAACTTGCTTCTCCTTTGTTTTCATTGTTAATGAAGGACGCACAGTTTGTGTGGAGTACAGCATGCCAGACAGCATTTGATAAGCTTAAAGAGAAGCTGTCCACAGCCCCTATTCTAAGGGGACCTAATTGGACCATACCTTTCCACATTTCTTCAGATGCTTCTGATACTGCCATTGGAGCAGTACTAGGACAGCAGGATGGTTGAGTACCTTATGCTATTTATTATGTTAGTAAAAACTTAGCCCCTGCTGAACTAAATTATACTGTTACTGAAAAAGAATTCCTTGCTATTGTTTATTCTATTAATAAGTTTCGGCATTACATTACTGGGTATCCTACATTTGTGCACACTGACCACTCTGCCATTAAGTATTTAATGAACAAACCTGTCACTAATGCCAGAGTAACCAGGTGGCTTTTATTATTACAGGAATTTGATATTAATATTATAGATAAACCTGGAAAAGAAAATGTTGTTGCTGATTTTTATCACGATTTACTAACAGTGATGACAGTTCACCTGTTGAGGATGCTTTCCCAGATGAACATTTATTCGCACTCTTAGCTCATTCACCCTGGTATGCAGACATTGCTAATTATTTGGTTGCAGGAAAGCTTCCGCCACATATGTCTAAATGAGAGAAAAGAAAAATTATTCAGCAAAGTGCCAGGTATTGTTGGCTCGAGGGCCATCTCTTTTACACAGGACCTGATCTTGAGATTAGAAGATGTGTAAGGGAAGATGAGATCTTTCATATACTGAAGGCCTGTCATGATGAACCTTGCAGAGGACACTTTGCAGACAAAAGAACAGGGCATAAGGCGCTGTGGATGGGCTATTATTGGCCGACACTGTTCAGAGATGCTAAAAGATATGTTTAGTCCTGTGACAGCTGCCAAAGGATGGGCCAACCTAATAAGACAGATCAGATGCCTTTACAGCCCCAAGTGGTACTAGAACCGTTTGATAGATGGGCATTGGACTTTGTTGGCCCTATCAACCCTCCTTCCAGACAGAAGGTTTACATTCTGGTGTGTACAGATTACATGACCAAGTGGGTAGAAGCTGTAGCTTTGGCTAAGGCTAATGACCAGGCGGTGATTGATTTTCTGTACAGTGAAGTTTTTACCCACTTTGGGGTACCAAAGGAAGTAGTTACCGATGGGGGACCGCAATTCATCTCACACCAATTTGAATCCTTGCTCCGAAAGTATCATGTGCAGCACAGGATAGCTTCACCTTATCATCCCTAGGCCAATGGTCAGGTGGAAAGTACTAATAAAGTTATTGAAGCAATTCTTACTAAAACAGTTAAAAGCCATCGAAGGGATTGGGCTGACAGGCTTCCAGAAGCACTGTGGGCATATCGCACAACTTGGCGCAACACCACGGGGTTTTATCCCTATGATCTGGTGTATGGAAAGAGTGCCATCTTTCCAATTGAATTTGAGATCAAGACCCTGAAAACAACCATTGAAATGAATCTGGATGTAACCGAAGCCCAGAAGAGAAGATTGAATCAATTAAATGAATTGGATGAGAAACTGTTAGCTACAGTAGACCAGACTGTGCTGCTTCAGCAACAGAGATCTAACTGGCATGACCGATTCATCAAAAAGAAAATCTTCTGCGAAGGAGACTGGGCACTATTATACGACTCCAGATTCAAGAAGGATTTTAAAGGAAAATTACGCACAAGATGGCTGGGTCCATATTTGGTCGACAGGGTATTTGACAACGGCACTGTTCGCCTGGTGACCATTGATGAAAATCGTATACCATTACTTGCTAACAGCCACAGACTGCGACTGTATCGTAAGCCCATTTTGAAAGATGCATTCATTTCACAAATTGCTGCCGATCCAGACTATCAATTGGCACTAGAGCAGGAACTTTTCTCTACCTTTGCCAAACCTTAAACTGAAAATTGTATTTGCTGTACATAAATAATTTCCTGCTGTAGCGTATAGCTGTTGTTTTTTTCTTTTTCTCTTTGCATTTGATCTCTTTGTTTGCTGTCGTCTTTCAAAAATTTTCAGGGAAGCGCCAGGAGAACGACCAGTTTGGGCCCGTTAGATGAAAATCTCCCTGTGCCGTCCTTGCTTTAAAAAAAAAAAAAAAAAAATCTGGCAGCTGCGACATATTTTCCGGTAGCTACAACATATTTTCTGGCAGCTGCGATATATTTTCCGGCAGCTGCAACATATTTTCCGGCAGCTGTATATCCTTTTCCGGCAACCACATTATCCTTTTCCCTAGCAGCCGCAAAATCCTTTTTCCTGCTTGCCGTCAATCTTTTCCGGCGGCTGCAACATCGGCGGCTGCAACATCGTCAGTGGATGCAACATCGGCGGTTGCAACATCGGCAGCTTCAACCCCAGTCCCCACGGCTGCCACCTCATCTTCCCCGCGGCTGCCACCTCATATTCCCCGCGGCTGCCACCTCATCTTCCAATGGTTGCCACCTCATTTACCAGCCACTGCCACATCATTTCCCCGCAGCCGTAACCGTTT
Organism: Larix kaempferi; assembly: GCA_027924585.1. Classification (NCBI taxonomy): domain Eukaryota; kingdom Viridiplantae; phylum Streptophyta; class Pinopsida; order Pinales; family Pinaceae; genus Larix; species Larix kaempferi. Next base: position 6,742,672 of record BSBM01000968.1, on the reverse strand, counting down.
CCCATAGCTTCCACTTCATTTCCCTGTGGCTTCCATCTCATTTCCCAGCAACTGCCACCTCATTTTCAGCAGCCGTAGTATCCTTTTTTTTCCCGTCGGTCGTCAATCCAGCGGCTGCAACATCGGCGGCTGCAACATTTCGCCGTTATTGTTTTCCGTGGACCTTAAAATATTTTCTCCCGTCAGCTGTAAATCATCCCCGGTAGCTGCGACTTCAATCCAGCGGCTGCAACATCACGTCACAGCACTGCAACAACTCTTCCCGCCAGCTGTAATCTTTCCCGCCACCGTAAAACTTTAAAAATTTTTTTTTCCCGGCTGCCGTGAATTCTTTTTCGGTGGCCACAACTTCTTTCCCAGTGGCTGCAACATATTTTTTTTTGACGACTGCAACATCTTTTTCATCGGCCGTGCTATCATTCTTTTTGGCAACTTGCAGTGGTAACTCCCGTGTTAACAGCAGAATTGTTTCAAACATGCTAATCATGGTGCTGATTCACCTCAATCGTTCCGACGAATTTATCATTCCGACACCGAGGAAGCGACGGTTTGTGTTTCACCGGTGGAAGAACTTATTGCCTTATCCGAGTCATCATGATCACACATCCGAGTGTGCACGAATTCGGCTCCGTGACGTCACCAACTGCATGCTCCACCATTTTCTGCAGCTTTTCGACGCACAGTTTTATGAGGTATGGCTTTCATTTATCACATGATTAAGCATTGATATCATTTAAACGATATTGGTCGTACCTTCACTCGTACCACCATTATACCTGATTAAACCTTTCCCTCGTACAACGTAAACGCTAATAACTGCCACCTTCCCCAATTCGGCATGAAAATTTCAAACACTGTTCTGTGCTCAACTTTCCAAATTTGGTCATTCTCTCAATGTCTCCGCTCAGCGATTCGTGCATCCTGTGTGTTGCAAATTCCATTCTGGGATCCGGTAATCTGTGGAATAGCAGTTTCAGTTTGCATCCAGGACCATGGGCATTCCAGTTCCCATGAACCTTTCAATACCCAGGAACTTAGACGGAATCCACAAGTTCTTTCCATTTTTCAAGCTGCTGGCTAGGTCGAGTTCTTTGAGCGATTGGACGGATTCGATCGGGACGCAGCCCTGCAATTTGTTTTGAATCTTACCAAAACTCACTCCACGGTGTGGGGGCTGTGTATATATGTCTCTAAGGTCATTATATCCGAGGTTACAGCCATCCCGATGGTGGGAAAACCTTGGTTTAACCGTCGAGTCCCTGCAACGGTTGCACGAGAACAATTTTTACTTCCACAGGAGCAAGTTGAAGCATCCAGCAGAGGGATTGCACTGAACTCACTGCCGCGGCCATGGGACCAGGTTGTTGTCTTCCTCAAGAAATACATTACCTACGAAGGTATATACCAAACTTTGTATAACTCTGAACTTCCTTTGCTTTCTCATCTCCGCCATGGCATTTTGTTGAACATTCCATTTTATTTATTGCACGACTTGCGTCATATGGCAACATTTGTTCAGTCTGCGAAGCACCCACTGTCCTCTCTCACCCACCATGGCCTTATCAAGTTAATTATTGTAAGAACCCTTTCCCAACATAATATAACTTGGGAACAATTTATAACCCGACCACAACAACCTGTTCCCTTGAGGGTCATCCCATTACAACAATTACAGGTTCCACCACAACAGGAGGACCGGAGTTCCGCTAGTGAAGTTGGGGGGAGGGATGAAATGGGAGAAGAACAGCAATCGGGGGCACAGGAAGGACCATCCGGGGTGGGTAAAACCACAGAGGAAGAACAACCAGGGGCACAGTCAGAGCCATTCGGGGTAGATGAATCCCCAGCACAAGCAGAACCAGTGGGGGATGACACTGCATTTGAAGAAGAGCAAGGGGAAGCACAAACAGAGCCATTAGGTTACAATGTAGGTGAAACCTTCGTGGAAAACCTAGATAACAGGACAGCTCCGACAGCAGAAGGTGAAATTGGAGTAGCATCAAATGCTGCGACATTGGAACCTGAAGATGACGGAGCTAGGGCAATGGAAGAAGACATTGAGCTGGTTACAATTGAGTCTTCACCTGAGTGGGTAGGAGGAGGAGCTGTGATTGAAGAAGAACATCATGAGGGTCAAAGAAATATTTCTTTGACCTCAGTTTTGCCTCCCTATACCCCAGCTCCACAGGAGGGAACACCACAAAAGGAAAAATCACAAAAGAAAACGCCACAGAAGAGAAAGAGAGCCACGAGTGAATTTGATCTAACAGCACCAATCAGAAGGAAATGAACTCGATCTACCACAGCAGCAGAGGCAGCTAGGAAAAGATGGGAAACCCTAGAGACACAGGTTGAGCCCCCAATCCTTACACCAAGACCGATGGATGCTCCACAAAGGCCAGTGGAGGAAGAACCTGGAATTGAAGGACTTTTGTATGAGAATGCAATGCTGAAAGAGGACCCCAAGCACTTAGAAGGGAGCTGGAAACTTGGAAGGAAACCTGCAGAAAGCAGGGTGAAAGAAAAATGTACACACTAATAGAGGCTGCAGACCAAGTGGAGGAATCAGTTTCTGCTGGAGCTGGAGAAAAGGATGAGCGAATACTCTGCCCCACCTGTGGAGAAATATTTGAGGAAGCAGGCCATAAAATTCTACTTAGCACTTATTCAGCACAACAGCCTGTAGCCACAGTAGGGAAAGTAGTGGAAAAAGAAGGTGTTGTCACACAAGAACCAGCACTTTTAAACATCCTTGCTGCAGCTACCACTTCCCATGATGCAAAAATTATGGAACAAGTAGAAGAAGAACATGGGATGGAGAACGCCCTGGAGATTAATAAGGAATGTATGGTAACCCCAGAATGTTTCCACGATACAGAGATTATAGAGAAGATGGGAGAAGAACTTGGAATGAAGGATGCGCTGGAGCTTATAAAGGAATATGACGAAACCCCAGAATGCTCCCAGGACACAGAAATTTTAGAAGAAGAGACACAAAGGCAGGACAGTGATAAATTGGAACAGGAAGCTGTAACACAAGAACCAGCAAACTTGAATATACTTGTCCAATCTGCCAAACAGATGGGGGAAGAACCTGGGACAGAGGAGATTCTGGAGTTTAATGATGAACTCTGGGTTGTAACCCCAGAGGACTCCCATGACACAGAACTCATAGGAGAAGATTTGCAGCAAAAGAAGGATGAAGAGGTAAGCCAGGATGTTGCTACACAAGAACCAACACCCTTGGAAGCTACAGCAAGAACCCCTAAATTGCAGTTGGAAGATAACCCTGGAGTGGATATCATTCCTGATATACAGTGGAGTGAAGATGAACAGGTACAGAAACCATGCTCAGGTGACACCGAAATCTTGGAGGAAGGGTTGTACGATGAGAAGGAGATCCTATCTCAGCAGCAGAAGGACAAAGAAGACGCTGTTACACAAGAACCAGTGTCTCCAAAATCAATAAAGCTAGCTGCCGAAGAAGGTTTAAAGGATGTTGCTGTTACACAAGAACCAGCAACTCTCCTGTTAAAATTAGATGCGCTGGAAGACACTGTCCCACAAGAACCAGTGCTTCCACCTCCTAGAGATGTCATTGAGTTGGATTCAGATTGAGGATTTCTTTTCCACTCCCTCGGGCATAGCATAATGAGACTGCAGGAAGATTCCCACTACACCAAGTGCATTCCCAGATATCAGCAAGTAGCAGTGGAAGGGAAACGGTGAGGTTGGAATATGCTGGGTCACTCACAGAAGCCTTTCAAAAGATAGATAAGGTGCCTAAGTTTCCTACATTCCTTCCTCTCTTCTGGATAGAGCTCAGTTCACGATTCAGATACAGGTTGTTGCATGAGGACATGCAACAGGGTAGTTGGGGGGAGATGTTGAGCCCAGAATTGGCCCTTTTTAGTCATCATTATTCATCTTTCCTGCCCCTGTCCTACACCATTTATCATGGCAATCAAACCTATTGTCCTTACCTTATCCCCCAAATTACCAAGGTATGGCTGATCATTGTTTTATTTTATTAATGCTTATGATTGTGATAATTAAAGCTCTGCATCTCTCAAATTGTGTTAACATGTTGCGATTTATGAAGGTAGTTGAGACAAATGGATTGCAGGAAGATCGGGGCTGAAGGTTCCTTGGAGCTCGAATCATCAATCAAGGCATAGTCGTGACAGGGAAGCTGTAACAGAATTTGCTATCTTAAGTATGTTGCTGCTCGAGTCTAGCTGTGAGCTGGAAGGACCGCCACTCTTGGGTCAATTAATAACTCTCTCATATTTGGATGTTTCTGTTCTGCCACGCATTGTAACAGCTAGATTATTTAGGGCGCCTGAAGATCAGAGATCTTCATGGCTACCCAATTATGGGATTAGATGTTATGATTTGTATGTATAAATAGGGTGAGTTGCCTCGAATCAGGGGTTGAACAGCAAACAATTAATTCATTTTGTATTAGCAGCCGAGCAAAACTGTGTACTCATTCTTCTGTTAATATAAGGGGTTACTTCTGAGCTAAAGAGTGTGTTGTTCAACCAGCATCTCTGTGTGAAGACTGGGCCCGTCTTCCACAGAGATTGCTGAGTTAAAATAGGATTTTATCTTTCTTGTTGTGTGATGCTTTGTTCTTTCCTTTGTACGCAGCAGCAATATTTATTGTGTGGATTTCTCAGTAAAAGATTACATTTCTGTGAGATTGGTGAATGGTGTAGAATAACAGTCGACTGAGTTAGGGTTGTTTTATGCATTTCAATTTCTGTTCACACTGCCGTGTTCATCTTACAGCTGAGACGTGATCCCAGGAGCTCTTACAATTTAGCTTTCCTCTTATGTGTTGATTGATTTTCATTCTGCAATTCAATTTCTTAGAACAGTTGCTTCAATCTTTTTCAATTGAAATTCTAGAGTAATGTTTAGTTTATGCTTTATGATTCCCAGATTGATTAGATCAGACAAGTGATTGTTTTAGAATGCGAATGAGATTTCCTTTTTGCAATTGTTGATTAGATCTGATACCATTTCTTATTTATGCATAATAGAAAATAATTGTAGTATAGCAGTTAGAAGGAAATTGGGATTGCATAGATTCTTGGGATGAACATGGATGATAGAAGATAAAAATATTCACTTCTAATGGTTTTGTGTTTAAGCATATATTGTGCACTTATCCTTTGAAATAAAAAGACTTTCTCGGGTTGACAATAAATTTCATATGCTCTATGTGTTTGGTAGTAATTTATCTGCATATAGAGTGCTTGACAATGATCAAATCCCCCACCTCTCATAAACATCATTGTTTCTTATCCCATGCTAATGAGACAGCCCAAACCTCGGTCCAAGAAGAAAAGGTTACCAAGTCCGTAAGATTTAGTGAGTGTCCCTCGAGAGAAATACACCCTGATCATTCATCATCCCCTGAGCATGTCCATGAGGACACAACCACGGAACTCCCATTCTTTTCACCCATACCCACAAAGTTAAGAAGGGCTAATTGCAACCATTCGGTCAACTAGACCATCATCCAGTTTGTTGACCAGACTATTGTTTAGTCCATTAATTAGTCAGTCATTGAGCCAATGCACTTGGACAACCCTGACGACCAAGAAAATGACCCTGTCTTTGAGTCCCCTCTCATCGCATTGTCCAATTTATCATCCAGTTTACTTAAAGACCCTGTCTTGGAGCTTGCCTCTGCACATAATGAAGATAAGACCCCTGAGACACACATTACACCTACTGATCCTGAACCACCCATAAGGGGCTCAAGCCCTCAAAAGGACCCTACGTCTCTTATAGAAGCATCTGCTCCACTCCATCAGACTGTGGATAGATTAACCAAAGACATAGCAGAGTTTATAAGTAAGAACGAGAAGTATGTTGAGATCATCTCTGGGCTTCATCAAGAGAACAAGGACTTACGCTTTCAGATGAAGTGTGTGGAAGATTTAAATGAAGCCAAGACAACCTCCAACCTTTCTCTCTGGTTGAAACATGATAATTTGAAGGAGGAGTTTCGTAAGCTTAGATCTAAATCCACTTCATCTTCCAAGTCGAAGGCAGTTGCTACCACAGCTCAGCCTTCTTCCTGTATTTCTCTTTCTTTTTGCTCAGTGGGACCTGGAATATCTCTGGTTTGGGGGAATGTTGGTGTCCATTTTGTCACCACTTTTGATCATCAAGCACACTCTGATTGGCGTCATTTTCACCATTTTTGATATGATAAGTTATTCTTTCTGCCATTCAGACCGTCAAACAGATCAGGTATGCATATATTCACACATTACATGAATTTTGGGTAAAAATTGTCATATTGTGATTTATTGATGTTTATTTAATATTTCTTGGCTTGCTTGGAAAATATATTTCATTCCATAGGTTATGGCTCTCAAACGAACCTCCATTCAGACGTGTATTCACAGTGCAAACATTCAGCATGCCATTCAGACCCGCATTCAACTTGCGAGATCGTCGGTTGAGATATTTTCGGGCCATTAGAAAGAAAACCGTCACATGGGTTCTGTTTAGAACGTGGCCCTTATGGTGCGTGCGCTAGTGTTCTGGAAGATTCCCTATCCTACACGCTCAACTCGATAGCACATCTCTCTGCCCACGTCAACAAAGAATCAATGTCTCAACGACCATGTGAAGGAAACCAATGTCGTGGAACCTGGTAGATGCCTTGTGCGCTGTTGTAAAATGTTATGGGGCCGTTCCTTGGCCATGTGATGTCATGTATTGTTAAGCAGAGCCATTTTGTGGCATTAAGACTGCATATTATTAGAGAAGTCGACCACTAAAGGGTCGAATTGCTCCCCCAATTGTAACTCTGTATGTATAGACGTCTTCGTGACTGAGACGAGTTAGTCCTTTTAGTCTCTTAGTTTCTAGTTTTTCAGCTGCAAGTAGACACAGCAACGCTATAACTCTATTTTAAATTAATATACCACAGTTCTAGTTTTATGACAGCTCAGTAGTGTGCGTGGTGATTGATTGATTAAGGCATAGCCTCTGATTGCTGAGAAGGTCCCCTCAACAACCAATGGTCTTCCGTATGTGTATATAATTTGTCTTTGTCTTCTGCAGATAAGTTGTGTTATTTGTTTAATTTATGTATTCATTTTGTATATGATCTGTTTGCCTTGTAATCTATACATTGTTTTACCACTTATGTAACGATACCTCTATTTTATGATCTGTATGTTTAATTTGTTGTTCATGTTAATGATATTTCCACAATGTAATCAGTGACCGGTCATGTTTAGCTTGCTTAGTTTGCTTAGTCATGTTTAGTTTGCTTAGTTTTCTTAGTCATGTTTAGTTTGTTGAGTTTGCTTAAATTGTTTAGTTTCTTAGTTTGTTCTTAGTTATGTTATTTACAAGTACCTAGAGTTTAGTTAGCTTCACATTCCAAGTTCAATCATAGTTAGAATTAGTCCTGTTAGTTTCTTTCCTATAGCTATAGGTTAGTTTTGTTTATCTTAGTTTTGTTTTCTTATGCCATAGAAATAGTTCATTCCTTAGACAATGATTAGAATAGGTTACTTCTTGTTATCTTAGCTTCTAAACACTCTATGCATTGCTTCATTGCACTATAGATTCATATGCACTAGTCAACTGACGTTAAGATCATCCAAACCGCTTCTTTCCTTAGTTTAAATCCTTTTCCTCCATCCAGACTGTCATTCAGACAACCATACAGATCATTATTCGGACCCTAATACTTTCTACATTGCTTTTATGCTTATTTAGAATCCAGTTTCTTAGGTCTTTGAACTATGATATTTCTTGCTTTTAATTAGCCTCATTAGATATAATTAAGATCTTGTTTTACACCACTAAGAGTTTTAATTAAAGTTTGTCATCATCCTTAGTTTTCATTCTATCTTTCCTTAACCTTGCTTTAGTTGCTTTACAAGTTATGTTTTTTTTTATATCTGGTTCATTAATGCTTTACTGTTACAGAATTTATCAGTTTCATTCTTAGTGTAGTTTATCATATATCGTTAAGATTAATATCAGATTATGTTTAATAATTTCATTCTCCAAATTCTTCGTTAAGCATAGGATTTTTTTTCCCATTCGTATGAATAATGAAGATGTTCATAGAATAGGATTTGGTTCAGAAGTAAAACATCTCTATCAAGTTTTCTACTTGCTTCTGAATACAATATCTTTTATCAAGTTTTCTACTTGCTTCTCAATTAAATTCAGTTTCAATTAAATATCTTTATTAAGTTTTCTATTTGCTTCTAGACTTCATTAGTTCCAATTCAATTGCTTACAGATAGAAGATAGGTCATCATGTTTAAAGTTAATTGTAGTTGGACAATCTTTAGTTTGCATTTATTTGTACAAGTTAAACTAGATTTAGTTCCATTTTGTTTCCTTGTCACATTTGAAAGCCACTTCGATACATTCACTCCTATTCCCATTACATTTGATACACTTTTTCAAAATCCTCAAGGAGAATGGAATTAGGTAGTTTAGTGTAGTTTTGAAGTATTAATTGAATGCATGAATAGTCGTTGAATTCCCTATGTAGTTTGTAGTTTTTGTTTTAAGTCAAATAGTTTTCGTTTTCATAAAAAGTAGTTTGCTTTTTTATTAGTATTTGTTCTTTTCAGTTATTGTCCATAGAATAGAGAGGAATAGCTTGATACTATTTTGATTAGTTGGTTTAATTAGGTTTGATTAGTTCATTCGTTGTTTTTCTAAATTTTGACTCAGTTTTTCATTTTGAAAGATCTTTCGATCTTTTCTTTATTAAATATTTCTAAGGTCTGCCGAGTTGAAACTTAGGTTCCATTCTACCTCAGCATATACTATGCCACAACTCTGATATTACCAACCCTGGTCGATAATTAAATATTTTGGTGATTCTTTAAGGTAGTAAATACACCTCAACAAACTTCTTGATGGTCAAATGCCTTGGTCCTATTCTGTTGTCTCCTATGAGAGTATGTGACATGGATCATAGTTGATAGCAATTTCTTTTTAAAATCCAAATATGCTAACTTCTTTTCTATAAAAGAAAGGGAATTCTTATTCTTCAGAATAAAAGGTCCAACTTTCAAAGGAAACTTTATATCAGATGCCTTCTTAAAATCCATAAAATGATCATTTTCAACAATTAACTTCTTCCTTATAAAGTCTAATGCAAATATTCTATAGGTTAAGAAAGCCGGCAAGATATAAGGCTCTTTTATAAACCCATAAAGTCTGATTATCGTGTGTTCCTTTAACAGAAACCAATCTCCCACTTCCATGTCTTGTTTCAGCTGCATCAATGTCTTCATTTCCGGAAGTACTCTTGACAATGCTTCTCCAAAAATCAATTTATATACTTCTGACAAAATGTGGTCCATGTAACTAAACATATTATCCTCCAATGTATTTGAAAGAAACACCTATGAAAAATTTAAATCTTTCTAACTTGCAAACAGGAGCATCTTCATTAGATAATACTAAAATCTGAAATGCCCGGTGTTGTGTAAATTCACCAGCTGAGAGTGAACACTTTCAGCTAATAATTCATCATATTTAAGACATGGTGTCTGATTGTACTCTACCCCAGGAATGCCAACACTTATTCTAAAGAGTAGACATAGTTGAACTTCTGTTATTACTGTATCACTATCTAAACCTAAAAACTGAGCAACTAGAGATAATACCAACTGTGTATTCTCATTGAAAAAATTCATATCTAATGGGCAAGGAGTATCTTGAATTTCAAGGTCGGGCTTAAGACAACTGGTTAAAAAGCTTGTTTATTTTTTGGGGAAGACTGACGGTAATCACTAATAACAGATTCTCCGGTAAGACTTTCTTGTTCACAAGGTTGGGACATAGGTACTTCAAGTGAATTCTTGACAATAGTAGACTCAATAGGGAAGATAATTTTGTATTTTGATGCATTCGTGATTACTTTCTGACTCTGGGAATAATTCATTACACAACACGAAATAAACTCGGGGAACCCTATAATTTTGTCTGGGCAGAAATATATGAAGCAGGACTAAACAAATTTGTGTATATTTGTACCTTCCTTATACAATTTATCCAATCTATCTTTTACCTCTGTAATTGAAAATTTAACCATAGGGTCATAAATATCTTTATCCCTATCTTCTAGGGAATCATCTATTTTGGTATGCTTGACACCTGAGGTTTCTTCCATTCCTTCCATTATATAAATAAGCTACCTAACTAACTGCACAAGTTATGAAGCCTACCTAGCACTAACAAGTCTGCAATAAAGTGTGTTTGTTGCTTTCCTAGTCTACACACGTTTCAAACCTTCCAACGCTACGCGAGACAAATGTCAAATTTCAACCCTCACGTGGATTTCCCCCTTTTATAACCGTCGGAAGTGGTTTCGCATGGTTCCTAAGTGGTTTTCCATACAACTTCTTGAACTTGCGAAATTTTCTGATGTCGACACATGGACAGCGATTTCAAATTTGTCAACTGCTCATCCCTTCATTTTACCGTCTATCTCTACATCACGAAATGCCTTTGAGCTATCAATCAACGGTGAGAGTTTCTCACTCTTTAACTCTTCCAATTTTATCACTCCGACTAAGTCTCGGCTATATCCCGCGCTGTTTTCCCAGTGGAAACTTATTTCATCTGTCGATCTCCCCTGGCGGGATCCAGATTGTTGGATCATCCATCATTTTATGGTCCCTTCTTTGGTTATTTCAGAAAACCTCCTCCGTCGTCGAATCATATTCTGCATCGATCTTGACTGTTGTTTTCATTGTTAACTTTTGATCTCTGATACTATACATCCAAGGTGGTTGTTATAGCAATGAAAGGTGGTTTCTTTTACCGCTTCCTCAAATTGCGAAATGTTGGGGAAGTGACACATGGTAAGCAATTTATTATTTCTCAACCACCCAAGGATTCATTTCTTCGTGCATGTTGGCAATGTAGAATGGATGTGAGTCATTGATCCCTCATCACTCAACCAATCGACGGTGAGACTTGTCCTTCTTTTAACTCCTTTACTTTTATTCCTCTAGTGGGGTCTCGTCCCGATATCCTCCACGCTTCTTCCGTAGAAAAATATTACTACCTCCATTGATTTCTGATGATTTGATCTAGTTCGTTGGACTGTCTCTCCTTTTAACCTTGCTTCCTATGATCATTTTCAGAAAGCTACCTCTGTCGTCGATTCTAGTTCTGCTTTAATATGATCCATCAATTCTTTATTTGACACCTAGATTTGTTTCATCAACCCTTTTCACTCTATTTTGACTTTATCCATTCGTCACATGGCGAGTTTTCTTTGGGACTGAGTGCTTTCTTCACAAAAATATTTCATTATCCATTTTCATTCAAATTTTAAAATAATGTGCCAACAACTGACTCCAACCAGGGATGTTATCCTCCATGCAAGGTAGAAAATAACTCGTAGACCATGTGCATGACTATTGGGATGTTCTCAATTTCAAACCTAAACTTGTTATGTATTCTATGATCTGCAAACTAACCAACTTAGTCCAAACTGGCAATCTAAACTAAAACAACAACATACTTCTGAAAAAAAATTATACAATGCTTTGTGTAGTGAATTTATTTATATACAATTTTCTATGAAGAATAATATGATATATATACAATTTATGTACAAAAAAGTTCGTTTCTTCTACTTGCTTTAAGCAAGATAGTGTTTGAGATACTTCCAATTCACTGGGCCTCCCGTAATAAACTCTCCATTCTGATCTTGTAAAATGAAAGAACTATCTCCTTGGTAAGAAGAAATTATGTACGGACCTTTCCACAAATGTTCAAATTTTCCATGTTTGTCTTCATTTCTACCATCCCACTTTAAGACCAAATCATCAATTTGAAAGCTCCTTTCTTTGATTTTCCTGTCAAAAGTCTTCTTCATTTTCTCCTGATGTATTTGAGTTTTATTATAATATTTTTCTCTCATTTCATGTAACTCTATCATATTATTTATTCTTGTTTTCATGTGGTTTGGTTCTTCTGCAACTTCTTGTAATAACTTCAAAACTGGCAGATCTAAGGAAATAGGAAAAATCACTTATGTCCCATAAAATAGATGGAAAGGTGATGTACCAATATCCCTCTTTGTGCTAATCATGTCTTCCCACAATTCATAGTTGAGTTTGGTATGCCAAGCTCTCTTGTTTTCCTCCAACATCTTCTTTATGATTCTCACCAAACTCTTATTTGAAGATTCTGCCAACCCATTACCATGGGGATAATATGCAGTTGAATGATTTAGATGCATATGGTACTTGTGACAAAAACTAATCATCTTCTTTGATCTGAAAGCTTGTGCATTATCTATTATTATTCTTCTAGGACATCCAAACCTTGAAAGAATATTTTCTTCTAGAATATTAATTATTACTGTCCCTGTACCATTTATGGTTGGGATAGCTTCAATCCACTTAGTAAAATAATCTGTTGCATTCAAAATCCACTTATGTTTTCCTGAAGAATTTGGATTAATTTCTCCGATGAAATTCAATCCCCATTGCTGAAAGGGTGCTTCGACTGAAATTGGTTTCAAAGGAAAAGGTAAAAGCTCCACTTTCCCATCAAAAATTTGAAATCCATGACATTTTGAAATCTCCTTATACGCATATGAATAAATAGTGGGCCAATAGAATCTTTCTCTGAGAATCTTGTTCACTGTAGCTTTCCATGAATGATGTCCCCCACACACTCCTTTGTGAAACTCCTTCATGACATGCTGTGCTTCATTTTATGACAAACAATTCAACAAAATCCCTCTTGGATCCTTCCAATACAAACATTAATTCAATATGCAAAATTTTGTTGCTTTCAATTTTACAGACCTTGATCTAGTTTTTTCCAGGTCTGGGGGTGCTTGCAAATTCTGTAAAACATACACAGTATCATTGCACCAAGGAGACAAGGAAAATATTTTAACCACTAGAAGGTCAGGAACTATTTTAGCTGAAAGATTAGATATAAAATTCATGTCCAAAGAATCATAATTTGTTTCAGTCATTAAATTTGCTAAACCTTATCCTTTTATCAGCTTCATAGGTTTAATTTCCATATCATATTCTAACAATATTGCAATCCATTTGGATCTTTTTCCCTCAAGATCTGGTTGAGTGAGTATATCCTTAACTGTAGTAGTTTGGACATAGGCAATCACATGTGAATGAGAATGTAGACTCTAAAATCTTTCAAGGACTTAATCAGTGCATAGGATATGAGAATTCTATATAGGTTGAATACCATGAAATAATTCTAATAACAAAGAATTTTGGAGAAAATAAGTCCTCACAAGAATTATTCAAAGGTATGCAAGAATAAGAAGAATAAATATTGAGACAGAAACATAAGAGAAGGAACTCAATTGATGGAAATATGATATCATGTATTATTTATCAATATGAATACAATATATAGTACATCTCAAGAGAAAAAATAGAATTCCTTAAAGGCAAGTTGTAAAGCACAAAAAGTAAGGCTTACTAAAAACATAAAAACCCGGCTCAAGAATTTGGAAAGTATGGTATGGCAGTTCATGATAAATAATATATGATGTGGAGGTCGAATTGGTTAAGTGGTAAGAGTTTCCAAGCCAACTAGATTTTCCTTATCCACTCGAAAGTAGAAAAAAATAGGATAAAGCTGTCTAAATCGGGAAAGTGTCTTTCTAATTCAAAAATAGAATAAAATTAGATAGAATCCAAGGAAATCTTATCCAGAATTTGTCCAAATTCATTTTTGTGACTTAGTATGGCAAGTGGTCCACTAAAAGACAAAACTGGCCCTATTTATCTAGTCAAAACTTGGGAAATTAATCTAGGTGACTAGTAAAATATATCCTAAGTATTTAATGGATTTTTAAATGTTCCAACACCCCCCCTTAAGCCTGACTTTATGAGGTGAAATATAAAAAATATAGGGCCCAATCAACAAGGCTTATGGTCACCCCAATACAAAAAATTATTAGTACATGTAGGTGAGGAAAGAAGGAAAGCCACTTGGGAAGAAAACCTCCCCTCAAGATGATGGAATACACCATAATAATGCTCTCCAAACTCCAAGCAGGTGAGAACTTGGTCAAATGTCTGGAGGAATATTCTTCTTGGGAAGAAGTGGAATGTGCTCACTAGACTTGAGCTTCTTGAGATTAGATCCAAATGAGGCTTGATGATGTCCTCCATATTCTATGAAATAGGTGCCAAAAATCATGCAGTGAATTAGAAGCAAGAGAGAGAGAGAGAGAGAGCGAAACCAGTCACTCCAAACTATAATTTTTCCTCCATAAATTTCAATAACACATTGAAAATCAACATAATGAGAGGTTCTGAGTGTGTATGAGCTGCAACAACTGGCTGATGATTCAAATTAAAAGACATATGAGAGAACTGAGAGATGTCTCCAACTTCTTGAAAAACATGTTGGCAATCATGTAGGAACTGGAAAAAGCATGGACAAAGGAAATGAAGGCGCAACCAACAACCTCAACTATGTAATGTCTTCCAAATGAATATAGATCACCTTCTTGGATACCATTGAACAACAAAGGATCCTCAATATCTGAAGTGTAAGAGGAGAACAATGATGAGATATGGAAACATCTGAGTTCTTCTTCAATAATACATTTATGCTATTTGATCTTCAGTACCTTCAAAACAAACTGTCTGAAATATATACTGGAAGATTGATTTAATTAAAAACTACAAATTATCTGATACCATGTGAAAATTATATATAGGTTTAATACCATGAAATGATTCTAATAGCGAAGAATCTTGAAGCAAAGAAATCCTCAGAAGAATTATTCAAAGATATGCAAGAATAAGAAGAAGAAATATTGAGACAGAAACAGAAGAGAAGGAACTCAATTGATAGAAATATCATCTCATGTATTAGTCCTAAATATGAATACAATATATAGTACATCTCAAGAGAGAAAATAGAATTCCTTAAAGGCAAGTTGTAAAGCATAAAAAGTAAGGCTTACTAAAAACATAAAAACCCCCTAGGTGGCAAAAGTAGTTTTCAAAATTGTGCTAGAGGCTCACGAATTTAGAAAGTATGGTATGGAAGCTCATGAGTGAGTTAAATGGAATGCATTGATGACTTTAGAAGATAATATATGATGTGCAGGTAGAATTGGTCAAGATGTAAGAGTTTCCAAGTCAACTAGCTTTTCCTTATCAACTAGAAAGTAGAAAAAACATGATAAAGCTGTCTAAATCAAGAAAGTGTCTTTCTAATTCAAGAATAGAATAAAATCCGACAAAATCCAAGGAAATATTATCTAGAATTTGTCCAAATTCATTTATTGTGACTTAGGATGGCATGTGGTCCACTAAAAGACAAAACGGACGTTATTTAGCTAGTCAAAACTTAGGAAATTAATCTAGGTGACTAGTAAAATATATCCTAAGTATTTAATCGGTTTTTAAATGTTCCAACATATGCCTGTTTCTCCATTATATCATACTTTAAGTCTCCATCCCTTAATATCTTGTTGAAAAAAGAAATTGGTTGTTCCATGTTGAGTCATGATTTTTCTGCAATAAAACCCCAACTATAGTGTTGCGAAGAAAAATAAAAAATAAAAAATCTTTTGAGAAATATGAACTAAATAAGACAGGGGCCTCTGTGAGAGCCTTTTTGATAGCTATAAAAGAATTTTTAGTTTCAATACTCCACTTAATTTCATTATTCCTTTTTAACATGTTTGAAATTTTTCTCAAAATTTCTGCAAAGCTAGGAACAAATCTTCTCAAGAAATTTACTCTACCAATGATGGATTGAAATTATTTCTTACTCCTTGGTATT
This sequence comes from Larix kaempferi, assembly GCA_027924585.1. Taxonomy (NCBI): domain Eukaryota; kingdom Viridiplantae; phylum Streptophyta; class Pinopsida; order Pinales; family Pinaceae; genus Larix; species Larix kaempferi. The sequence continues at coordinate 6,726,847 of BSBM01000968.1, read as the reverse complement.
TCAATTTTTTGAATGGATGAAACTCTCTCGGGATCAATTTTAATACCATCTTTCGATATAATGTGTCCCAACAAATTCCCTTCTTTCATGGAAAAGTTCAACTTTTTGGGATTTAGAGATATACCAAATTTCTTGCATTTCAAAAATACCTTTTCCAAATGTTTCAAGTAGTCCACATCTTACTTTGAATAGACTGTTATATCATCCATATATACTACCACAAATGTGTCTTTCTCTTCTGCAATTGAAATATCCATGGCCCTCTGAAATGTGATAATCTGCAAGAAGATCTCACAGCTGAAACAAACCTCATACAAAACTCACTCAAGAAGTGCAGAGAAGAAGAGAAGAATGTTGTCAATAATCACTCATGAACACAGAAAATGGAGAATAGCAGTATAATCATACATCAGCTATGAACTAGCACTGTGAAAAACTGAATACAATACAATGGCTATCAATAGAATTCGAATAGAACTAAGTTCATTCGAATTCATCCTCAGTGTCTATCTTGGATAGCATTGGAGACATCATCCAATCTTTAGTATCATTCATAAATGCTCAATAGTCAGTCAAATGAGTCTAACTGAGTATAACAGAACCATCTAGGCACAAATCAGGGGATGGAAACTCCAAGGAGGGTGCATGATGCTGTCAGAAGGTCAAGTGGCACTCCCGAACTAGCTAACTGGGAGCTACATGAAGTTAGGATGAACAATCAATGGAAGAACTGGTCAATCAATGCTGTAACTAACTGTTAACTCCTGGTAGGTGATAAATAGTGCACATGTCATGCAAGTGAGTAAAACAAGGTGCATCAAGTAGGTAGGAGGGCTACTGGGGGCTGAAGACAAGCTCTAGGGAGCTAAAATTAGGCTTAGGTGTTGAGGAGACCACCAAAATGATGATTGGATGCATGCATGATGATTAGATGCATGCAGGAATGCAAATATGAAAAATTATGGGGAGGATATTCCAACACCCCCTTGCAAGCTATACTATGAGGTAATAACTGAAAACTGAAAAATAGGGCCTTAGTGACTGAGACCAAAGGTCACCCCGTAAAACAATTTAAATAATAAATGAGGAAAGAGGGAAAACCCAGTGGGAAGAAATCCTTCCCTCAAAATAGATTGAAGGATGCTAATGTAGCATGTCATCACTCAACCTAGAAGGAGGGAAGTGTTCTTCTTTTCCGAAGAAGGATCGATCGATCTGAAGTGGATCAGTAATGTGAGAAGGATGAAACCTTCCATTCTGAAAATCCAATATAGTTCTCCATCGATCAGATGGATCACCAACAAAATCACCAGCAGATCTAAGAGTGATGGCTTCCCATCGAGGAAGAGGAGGATAATCATGTGAAATATCATCAGGTTCTTGTGGAACTAGATCTTCCATTCGCTCATCTTCATCATTAGTTGCTAGAATTTAGGTTCTTGTGGATCTGGTTCTAGCATTCACTCTTCATCGTCTCCATCTTCAGATTCTGAATCTGAAATCTAATGTGATGATGCTTCGCTCTCTTTGAGCTCATCAAGCAGTGATGGTGGTATCTTCCTCTTGGGAAGAAGTGGATCATGCTCCAAAAACATAATATGAAGATCATTATGGAGCATGTGATTCGACCCAACTGAGGTAGAATCAAAACCATGAATGTGTAGAGAGTTCTTTGATATCTCCTTTGAACCAACATAGGTGGGATCATAACCGAAGGAACTATGACATGATGATGGTATCTTGGACTTCAAATAAGATTCAAGAAATGGAAGATGGTTTCTCATGATCTCCTTTGAACCAATAGGGGTGAGATCAAAACCAAAATCACAAAAAAGTGCATGAGTCATGAACCCAAGCGAATGATAGAGTCTTCCATCTTCGGTGAAACTTTGAAAACATGTGCCAATGACCAGATATGAGTCTAAAGCAGGCATTTTATCAAGGAGGGTGAATGCATTGCCTCCCAAATCTGATTTTACCTCCAAAATAATCAGTATGTCATCATCTTGCACATCAACGGGATCATGAGAAGTAGAGATTGTGAAGGCCTCTTCAACTTCTAGACTAGTAGATGACATCTCTTGATCAGAATTCAAATCAGAAAATGGATCAACTGAAACCATGTCTTGTATTTTGACTTTATCTTGAACAAATTCATCATGGGAGATGATGGAGGCCGAATCATGAATAGGGATAGCACTTGAGGCAGTACTACTGGGCTTGTTCTTCAAATGGACATCATCATCTACCTTCTTTCCAAATAAACTATTTAATCTTGTCCAGTTATCACTTGGATGTTCTATAGGATCAATGAGGTATTCCATATTGGAAAACATAGTAGTACATATTGCTGCTGAGGCTCTTTCACAATAATCAAGCCAATCTTCTTCCTCTTCATAGGAAGCAAAATATCTCTTAACACCAATACACATATTGAGGAGACCATATCTCTTCAGGTAAGATATCATATTTGGTTTCCGTTCATCATAGTTGAATGAAGAGAGAGAAGGAAGTGCTTCCAGATCCATGGAATATGTTGTTCAATTCAAATCTACTGGTGTGTTTCTGGTGTAGAAAGCATTAATGCAGAAGTGCAGAATCACTAGTACAGAAGTGCAGAAGTGCACAATCACTAGTGCAGAATCACCAGTGTATAATCACTAGTGCATAATCACCAGTGCAAAATCACTAGTGCAAAATCACCCATGCAAAATAACTAGTGCAGAATCACCAGTCCAGAATCACCAATGCAGAATCACCAGTACAAAATCAGTAGTGCAGAATCACCAGTGCAGAATCACTAGTGAAGAATCTCCAGTGCAAAAAAATTAGTGCAGAATCACCAGTGTAGAATCACTAGTGCAGAATCACCAATGCAGAATCACTAGTGCAGAATCACCAGTGCAGAAAATTTCAAAATTGCTTCAATTGCAGGAAACATCTGCAACTACAGAACACTTCAAATAACCTGCAAAAAAAATGGAGATCCATAATAGCTGCTGAATTCGAATCTATTGAAGGGGGATTCGAATGGATGAATAAACCTGCAAAACAAGAATTTTATTGATGGAGAATTGCTACAGTTCGAATTAACACTTCCTTAGGACACTGAGCACATATGACTAAGTCCTTCACACCTAGCTAGACCTCAGTGGATTGCTCCAATGAATTCAATGTAATAGCACCAGGATTTGCTGTGGAAACTCAGAGGCTTCTGGTGCTCAATGAAAAACAATTGCTCAATGAAATGCTGCAACTGTTGCAATGGCTTCAATTCGAATAGATGTTGTCATCTCTAATACCATGTGATAATCTGCAAGAAGATCTCACAGCTTAAACAAACCGCACACAAAACTCGCTTAAAAAGTGTAGAAAAAAATGTAGTCAATAATCACTCATGAACACAGAAAATGGAGAATATCAGTGTAATCATACATCAGTTGTGAGATGGCACTGTGAAAAAATGAATACAATATAATGGCTGTCAATAGAATTTGAATGGATATAAGGTCATTTGAATTCATCCTCAGTGTTTAGCTTACATTGGAGACATCATCCAATCAATAGTATCAGTCATAAATGGTCAATAGTCAGTCAAATGAGTCTAACTAAGTCTAACAGAACCATCTAGGCACAAACCAGGGGATGGAGACTCCAAGGAGGGCGCATGAGGCTATCAGAAGGTCAAGTGGAACTCCAGAACTAGCTAACTAGGAGCTACAAGCAGTTAGGATGAGTAATCAATGGAATAAATGGTCAATCAATGCTCTAACTGACTGTTAACTCCTTGTAGGTGAGAAAAGGCGCACATGTCATGCAGGTGAGTAAAACAAGGTGCATCAAGTAGGTAGGAGGGATATTGGGGGCTGAAGACAGACTCTAGGGAGCTAAAATTAGGCTCTAGGTGCTGGGGAGACCACCAAAATAATGACTGGATGCATGCAGATGCATGCATGATGACTGGATGCATGCAAAATGCATGCAGGCATGCAAATATGAAAAATGATGGGGATAATATTCCAACATGAAATGTCGCCCCTGCATTCATCAATCCAAATGGCATATTTGCATACATGAAAGTCCCCATGGTGTCGTAAAAGCTATTTTCTCCTGATCCTCTAGAATAACTTTGATCTTATTGTACCCTGAGAAACCATCCAACATGGAAATCTTTTTTTCTCCAACAACCTTTTGCAAAATGTGGTCTATCTTAGGTAATGGGTAGTTGTCCTTTAGAGATACCTTATTCAACTTCCTGAAATCTACACACAGTCTTTTCTCTCCATTCTTTTTCCTCACAGGGACTAGATTTGCTACCCACCTGGAAAATCTTAGTGATACAATGATTTTAGCATCGAACAATTTTTTAACTTCTTTCTCAAGGATTTTAATTTGGTTTGATGGGAATTGTGTGATGAATTATGGAAGTGTCATGTTCTTTTAAATCTTCGTAGCTCCAACAAAATACATCTGAAAACTCCTTCATTAACTCAATATATTTCTTTTCTTCTTCTGGTGGCATATTTTTAGAAATTTTCATTATTTTGGACTTCTCTTTTGTCCCAATGTTGAAATATTTGATCTCACTTTCATGTGGTTCTAACTTTGGATTCTTTGCTACATCATTCCTAACAAACAATCTTTCCAAAGGTATAAGACTCTTTGGGATAACATTGTTTTTTAGGTGAATTATTTCTTTTCCTCCAATTTCTCCTTTGAACTTTTCTTGTTCTTCTAGAAATTCTTCATTAGAAAATTCATTTGTCATTTCTAAAAATCTCTTAATCTGCAAATCATCTTCAAAAACTTGACATCATTTCGAGTTATCAAGAATACAAGGCCTATTCACATTTTCAATCTCATATTTTTTATTCAAAAAAATGGGTACTCTAAAAGCATGAGCAGTAATAGCTAAAGAATCTACTATTGAGTTGTTAATCATGGGCATTACTACTATGTTATGTTCATCGAAGAAATTTTCGAGCAAGTCCCAAACTTCATTTCTATATGCTCTCATATTTGGATGTTTTGTCTGGTCTATTCCATTCACTTGATTTATTACCAACTCAGAATCCCCAAACACCTAATTTTTCCTTTCTTTTAAATATTTCAACACATTCAATCCTAAAATCAGAGCTTCATATGCTACAACATTGTTAGTACATTCAAAGGCCAACTTGAAAGAATACATCAGAAATTCTCGATCAGGAGATATTATCCACACACCTGCACTAGCACCTTCTTTGCTCATCGATCCATCAAAATGCATAGTCCAAATTCCTTCAATCCTTTTTTTTGTCTAATTATTTCCTTTTCTTCAATCAGATTATTTTCTTCTTTCTTTCTATTAGGACCTGTTTCTTCTTCGGACTGAAAATTGTTGTAGAAAATAGAAGATCCTAAATCAGTATCCACTACATAAATGAAATGTCTATTTGGTTCATTTTTGTTGTTCACCACATACACAAGTCTTTTCTCAGTGTATAATCTTCTTTGTTCACTGAGAACTAGAATTGTAGCAAAATACATATCCATCTGCAAAGTCCCCCTGATTTTTCAATCCCAAGACCTGGATAATAACATACCAAATTTTGGGGGAATATTTGTGACAACCACATCCATAAAAACACTTTTGACTGGAATTTTAGTAAGAGAAACCACCAAGTCTTTTATCAATCCCAAAAATTTGACCTTTTTTTAATCAAAATAAAACAAATCCTTATATGGTCTTGTGATTTCTAAACCGAGACCTTCTACCACAACTTTGGGCATCAAATTATGGGAAGCTCCTGAATCAATCATGCAATTATGAAGAATCATATCATGGACATTCAGATTCACGTAAAAAGGGAGAACTTCTTCCAAACTGTTATCTTCCATTTTAGAACCCATAAGAATAGTTGGGGCATCATCATTCAGTTCTAATGTATCCGGTTCTATTTGTCCTTCACTCCTAAGCATCTTTGAAATATGTTCTTTATATTCACTATTTTTAAATATCCCATTAAATGGGATAGAAATCTTAATTTTTGAAATTTCACTTTGCAAGTTGAAAGGAGCGAGCGATTCATCATTTTCGTGGATTAAATCTCTTTTCATCTCTGGAACCTTCTTCAATACATATTCTTTAGGTTTTTCCTTTTTACATTGACTGGTGGAAGGTGAATCAATAGGACCTTTTCCTTTATTCACAACCACATCTCTGTTTCTAAGATTGATTTTTTTTTAATAGCATTTACAGCATTTTGATATCCAATTTGATATTGTTTTGTTTCCAACTCGAAACTGTTACAATCCCCTTCTTGAGAAAACATTTCATGATCTTCTTTAGTCAAATAAATCTCAAAATCAGCCTCATAAAATAATGTATTTCACTTCCCACAAGTCTAGCTTCTCCTTCTTCATCCACAAAGTTTTCAGGTAATGGAGGCCTTACTTGATGATCTTTTGCATTTCTTTGATTCATCTGATCTCTTTGTCTTATTTGTGGAGGAATTTGTCTTCTGAAATTTGGGTTTCTAATTTGAGGCTCTTGTTGATCTCTATTTTGGGGTTTATTTTTCAAATCTAATCTCTCAATTAGTCTTTCCATTGTTTTCATCATCATATCAAATCTAGCATCGATGGAGGAAGATGTTGAAGCTAGGTTTTCTTCTCTAATTTTTCTTCTATCTATGTCAGTTTTTTGTTTTATCTTTCCAAAAGCCATGAGATTTGCCTCTACTTCTACTGCATCTTTTAACATGTCTAGAAAAGGGATTTATTTTATTTCTCTCAACATATAAGAAAAATCACCATCAAAAGCATCTACATAATTTAACTTGGTAGCCCCTACTAGAGGTTTAACATCGACAGGAATTGAATTATAAACCCTCATAAATCTTGCAGAAAATTATTGAACAGACTCAAAACCCTCTTTTTTCAAATTATTATATTTTGTTAGAATTTGTAAAGGGTTTTTCTTGTCTTCCCGTCTTTCAAGCAAATGAGTCACAAACTCGTCATAGGAAGGAATGGATCTTGCAGCAAGAGTTCTAAACCATTTCTTAACCTCTCCGGATAAGCTTTGAGCCAACAATCTCATTTTTGCATCATCATGATCTACATCTTCGAGATCAATGAAATCATTAAACCTATCAACATGTTGTTGACCTGTGTAATTTCCCTCTCCATCAAACAGTGTGATTCTTTGTGCATAATTATGAGGGAGGTCATGCAAAACAGGGGGCAAAGCAAGTGGATCAAATCTAGCAGCCATGAATATTGGAGGGTTTTGAACAATATTATAAGTTTGTAGTGGTGGTTTCTGGGCTTTAGGTTTTTTCAACTCAATGTTTCCATATTTTTGCAAATCTTCCCAAACAGACTGTAATAGATATGACTGAAATCTATTACGATCAATAACAGTTTCTTTTAAATTTGACACAGACTTAGATCTAAATAAAGACTATTCAAATATTTCACCTAAACCAATATCTTCATAGCTAAACAATTTTTCTTGAAAAGAAGGGAACAAAGTTTCAGAATGAGATGTATCTTCTTGATATTTTTCCTTAATCCTTCTCAGAATCTCTTCAGGATTTTCTACTGCTTGAAATAACTAGGAACTTGGATTGCTCCTTGTGTGAATATTTCTGGAAGCCACGATTTCTTTCTCGGAGTAGCCTTTTAAAGCTGAAAATTTTTAAACTAAAGTCGAGAGGGAAAAATACAACAAATACCAGATATCAAAATTCTTTTCCCATGGAAATATGATCACAAATTCGTTCTTCCCAAGGAAAATTTGAACCTTCGTTCCCCAACAACGATTCCAAAATGTTAGCACTCAGAATTTACCCTTTGGTTGTGGAAGGATAATCCTAAGGTAACTCCTTCAAACCAGTCTTTAGGACGAAAACTAGTCTTTTTTTCCTACCAGAGAGGTCTCTCTCAAAAATATATGAAATGGCTAAAGATATTGGAAAAGATTATGTTTTTTCAAATTGGTTTATGGTTGAAACACACAAGAACCATTGGGCATGGAGTCACACATGAATATTTAAAGAACTGTAGCTAGGGTTTTACCCCTTGTTTGTGCCAATGAGCACCTACTAAGGAGAATGGACTCCTTAGTAGCAGTTTAGTATATTAAACTAATTAAGCTAAAACAGAAAATTAAATTAATTCTAAAACAAGCATGAAACATAAACATCAAATTTAAAGAATGACTTTTTGTATTGATGTTACCTTCAATGTAAAGGTTTGATGAAGCCCTTTGTAGTGTCCAAGAGGATGCTCCAAGCTTCAATATGCTCCTTCTCCTTCTCCAATGTTGGGAATGGGCCAAAGGTGGCTCTCAAGGTGAAAATAGTTCAATGGTGAACTAGGGTTTCGAGAGAGATTTTGGCAGAGTAAGGGTGCTTGTGATTGTGGATATGGAATAAGGGATCTCCATCACCTATTTATAGTTTTTTGGTGGTGGAGTGCTGACCCATAGTTTTGGGAAACACATGGTTTTGGGCAGCTGTATAGGGTTTTTTCCTCCTTTTCCTCATTATTTTATATTTTATATTCCCTTTTTAGGGGATTTTTGCTATTTTTGGAGGAAAAGGGGGTTTTTTAGCCTTTTTTAGGCTATTTTGAGGGTTTTGTGGCCTTTTGGAGGCATTTTAGGCCTTTTGGAGGCTTTTTAATGGGATTTTTTTGGGATTTTTAATGGAAATATGGTAGGAAAATGGACAAATGAGCCATATAATGTGGTAAATGAGCTAGTGAGCACTTTTTGGGTGTTAACAGATTGCCCCCTGATGTGCGAGGGCAGGAGCTCATCGTATGGCCGATGGACATCATAAGTCATGAATGGTTTTCCTGGGATGTGGAGAGAAGAGAAGAAACAAACTGAAGCCCGGAACAACGATCCCGAACAACTGCAAGAGCTTAAAAGTACATAACCTCAAAAAATGGATGAGGAATCATCTGATCATATGGACGAGGCGGGCATTCCCATGCTCGTATCAGGATATAACATAACAATAACAATGGGGTCCAAAAAATGGGGACCTGAAATATACATGACCTCAAATACTGACTGAGGAATAATCTCAATATATGGACGAGGCGGGCATACCGATGCTCGTATCAAGATACATAAACAGAACTATGAGGCCCGAAAAGGGGGACCTGTAAGATACATGACCACTGTGTACATCATAAGAGTCCAGAGGGGACACAAATCTGGGACATACTGCTGAGCTGATCATGTGTGAACTGAATAAATGGTGCACTGGAACAATCAACAGTGCTACTGAGTGTGGTACCAACGGAACTGATGAGCTGTTGGATCATAGTGACTGGGGTCATACTCTCCATGGTACACTGGACTGGAACTGAAATGGGTACTCAAGGAAGCATATCGTTGGATGGATCCCGAATACAATCACCAACGCAACTCGGACATCCATGGGAACATACAACTGGGTGTTCCGAAGTGACTCACCAATGTGCTAGAGTCGGGGGAAATACGGGGTCTTCAACTAATAACTGATGGGACATAATCCTACGCGATCCTCAATGATGCGATCAAGGTGCTGAAGTCGAGCATATGAGGAACAACCATTCGGAGAGGCAATGATGACTCCTCTAAGAATGATCCGTAGGCACTTACCACAGATGGTGATAAGTCCAAGGCGTAGGGACCTCTGGGCCTATCCTCTGGAATAGAGGAGCTGTCGTCGACAGAGGGAGACCTGCCCCTATCAAGGCAATGATGTTTCCTTGACAGGATCGCGAGGTGGAAAACCGAAATGTGGTAGTACTGATGGCAGGACTGACAAACTGTGGGGGGACAACTGGGCAAGTAGAGTGGGTGGACTCAAACTTCCTTTGTTCAGAGTATGATAATGGGAATGATCTGGCAGCATATGAAACTGACTGAGGGGAAAGGGATCATAGCTGTAATGGATCTGGGAGGATAACTGGTCTGAGGGAGACTCAAGCTGGTATAAATGGCAGGAGACTGCAGAATACTCTGAACAAAGGCGACCGGATTGGGGGTGCTGCCGAGATGATCGATCATAGTGCCAGGAGGCACAGGAGGGTACTTCTTCATGGGTTAAGGAACTAGAAGAAGTTTGTGTAAAATGGTACTGTCGTGTGGATTTTACGAGCCCAGGACAGTTCATGCTCGTGGTTGCTTTCAATTTTAAGGAGTCTGAAAGCGATAAGAAGACTCTGAAGTGATGGAATGGTACTGTCGTGTGGATTTTACGAGCCCAGGACAGTGCATGCTCGTGGTTGCTTTCAATTTTAGAGAGTCTGAAAGCAAGTAAGAAGACTCCAGGGGGTTGCTTTTTCGTAGATTTAGTCTCCAAGGCCCAAAGAAGCATAAAAGGATGCAATGAAGAACTCTTCTAGCCGGTGTGACTAGAGTATTCCTTTTTCGTAATTAGTCTACCAGGTCCGGAAAAGGGTTAAACTTATACCAGATAGACGCCCTTTCAGGTACTTTAACGAGCATGAAAGGAAGCAAGATTGCTCGGCGATCTTTTCATTCTTTTAGGAGTCAGAAAAGAGCTTAACGGAAACTCCCTAAGTGCCTTTTTCGTAAAGGACTTGTCCGGCCCGAAAAAGGGATAAAATTATACCGAACAAAAGGAATGGCCAGGCAAGGAGGAAGTGTTCGATCAAGGCAGATTTGATGGTGACCAAGAACGAGGGTAGGTGGGGAACACTGGTGGGCCTCCTTGCGGGGTAGATGAAATGGTGGCAAAATAATGAAATATTTACAGTATGACAGGAGTGAATGGCTCATGTAAAAATGTGGAACAATCCGATAGCAGCCGATGTGGCACGCAAACCGAGGCAGCAAGGTGTCGGGACACAATGTTGAAATTGTACCAAGTGAGAGCGAGAAATGATCTCAAGCATCATCACGAGCTCGGAAAAATGAATCTGGCGATATAAAGGATGTCAAAAACGGGTAACGGCCGATGTGGCACGCACACCGAGGTGACGAGGGCGTTGTGGAAAAATACCCGAAAGATCGGGGGGTGAGAGCAAGAAATGATCTCAAGCATCATCACCAGCTCGGAAAAATGAATCCGATGATATAAAACATGTGAAAAACGGAGAACAGCCGATGTGGCATGCAAACCGAGGCGACTAGTGGCGTCCGGACACAATGTTGATATTGGTCCTGGTGAGAGCGAGAAATGATCTCAAGCATCATCATGAGCGCGGAAATATGAATCCGATGGTGCAAATGGTGCGAAAAACGGAGGTCATAAGAACTCCGGAATGGTCAAAGGAAAGAACTATGCGTATCAAATCCAATGTACAAGTGACACGTGACCTCAAAAATGGTTGAGATCACAAATGTGAAAAAGTGAGCAGGGTTAATGACTTGCCCCCATGCTATGTGCATGGGGTTTGTGATTATGGATCACATATGTGTGGGTTTGAACAATGGGTTCATTGACGTGCTGAGATAGATGTGATAGGGAAGGTTCAAAATGATTGATCATGCCCCCTATCCCAGGGTCGAGGGAATCTATTATGCCCCTTGACTCAGAGGTGTCAAGGTGGTGCTCTATAATGGCGGGGTCGAGACCGGGTATCTCAGTATAGGACCAGGCAAAGACATCACGGAATTCCTGGAAGAGTTTTTGGTACTCCTCAATCTCTTGTTTACTGCAGAATGCTCCTAAAGTAATGAGTTCAGGGGCACGTCCCGGGGCAGTGATATCAACTTGGATGTCAGGTGAGATGTTGGCCATGTTACCTTCCTCGAAGGCATCAGGAGCAGGGATAGGGTCCTTGAACCAGTCGACCTTGGTGGGGAGGAATTCTTTGGATTCAACCGCGTATTGGGTAGCGGAGTTAGAGGAAGATGCTTCTGGGATGAAGTAGGAACGATGATGCATATCATCCCAGGGATAATCCGGGGCAGTAAGGGCCTCAAGAATCTCCTCATCGGTACGGAAAGTTTGCGTCGTCAAATCGGTTGACGAGGGGGTAGTGGTGGAAGAGATCATATAGATGGTATTAACCTCTCCGGAAGGTGAAGAGTCTGGGGGGTAGATCTCCTCAATAGTAGGTGGTGCCGTCTCAAGATCCAGATTGTTCATCTCATAGAGAGCCGCTCTGTAATCCGAGAGATCGGGACAATGATGTGAATAATGCCCGTAAATACCGCATATGGCGCAGGAGTGGTTGGTACGTAGGGACTTATCCTTAGGCTTGGGAGTGGGGTTTAGTTCGACAGTTGGGATGTTGGGGTCATCATCGAGCGTCTGCATATGCTTCTGCAAGGATGGTAACTGTGGACACTGATGAGTCGCATGGCCTAACTCGTCGCACAATGAGCATTTGGGAGGAGCACGAAATACTGGAGGGTTTTTGACTGTCTTGGGAGGTGGGACAGCAGTGTAAGGTTGTGGACCTCTGCCCCCAGTGGGTTTGGGAGTAGGAGGGGGTGTCGTGGAGGACGAAGGGGAAGAGACACCGGGAGGTGGCTGAGTGGTAGTAGCCATGGGTTGCACCGGTTGGAGGACGACATCTGGTGTCGGCGGGCGAACGGGAGGCGAAAGATACCATACAGGTAATCCCACGGTTAACCCAGGGAGGCTAAGGGTAGCCATGACCGGGGCGCTTACTACTCCCGATGGAGGAACTAGGAAGGGGATCGTATGGATCGGTGTAACACCAATGTGGCTAGGTACCAATGGTGGTTTAGGCAACAAGGGTGGTTGAGTATTAGGTGGTAGGTTGTCGTGGGACAAGGTACATAAGTCAGACATTTCGGGCGTAGATGACGACGGAGGAATGGATTGAAAGGTGGAGGTCATCGGTGCATCTGAGTAGACTCCAGGCCCTGAAGAGGAAACAAACGAGGTAGTGGCAGGAGAAACAGGTTGTTCAACCATGGGGAGAACATTTTCCGGTGCCGCGGGAGCACTGGGATCATAGTAGGTGAGCTGGTCGATCTTAACCACGCGTCCCTCATGGGGGAACATCATGGTGCGAAAGACAGAAGAGGCAACCGCCTGCATGGCATACATGTAGCTGCGGCCAAGTAAAAGGTTATAATCCAATTGGGCATTGATTACCTCAATGTCAATGAGGACTGTTTTACCACCTAACTGGACTGGAACGTTGGGTAGGAGGCCTTGGGGCTGGGCCGAACGACCGTCGTAGGCGCATAACGCAGTGGTGGACTGCTGGAGAGGAGGGGATCCTAGCTTCTGCCATACGAATGTAGACATAACGCATGTGGAGGCACCCTCATCGATGATGCACCGATGGATGACAAGATTCCGAACGGAGACAGTAACTTGGAATGCTAAGCTGGAAGGTAGGCGTGGTTCAGACTGGTCTAAATCAAATGCCATCAAATGCGAATCGGTTGGGTCAATACCCCCAATGGCGGAAAGTAAAGTCTTGCGCTGGGAAGGGCAGTTCTTCAAGACTTCTAACGCATACATGGCTGCGGGAGATTGGGCTAGGTCGTCTACGATGTTGTAGTTTGACGCAGCGCGCGCGTTAGGGTTATTGTTGATTCGGCGAAGTGGGAAACGAGGTGCTTTCGCAGCGCCGTCTATGGGCGGCGGAGGTATACGTAACGCCTGATCGGTAGGATGAGCATTAGTAGGTTTATTCGTGGGAGGGGCTTCAGAGGTGGAGCCATATTGGTTCCGACGGGTCTGGAGGTTGACGTCGGCAGATGACATCATCAGTAAGTGGTGGGTACCTGAGTCAAACATGGGTTGATCAGGAGCAGGGTAAGTGATCTGTTGTTGTTGGGGCGCATTGGCTTGATGGGGAGCCAATGGCTGAGTGTTCACTACGCCTTGGGTCGGTAATGGGTTTTGCAGCACCAAAGGGGGTTGTTGAGGTTGGGGGGGGTTGGGCGGTGCTTGGGGAGCCGCATGCCCTTGGCGATGGGCCTCGTCAACCCAAAGCTGCCGAGCTCGCTCCAAGTGTGGGCAAGCGTGTGTGTAATGTCCATAGATCCCGCAAATAGAACAAGGGTGGTTCGTTCGCAGATTGGGGTTTTTAGCCTGCTTGGGCGGGCGATCAGGGTTCTGGTTAGCGGGGGCTGCATTGTTGTTGTCGGGGGGATTAGCCGGTTGACCAGCTTGGTCTGCAGGTTGGTTGTTCCCCCGATTACGGCCCTTGTCGCGGTTCTGTTGGCCCTGGTTACGTTGGTTATTCTGGTTTTGCTGCGGGTTCTGTTGGGCGTAAACTTGCCCTTGGGCAGCAGGTGGATTTTGAGGTTGCGCAGGTGCAGGAGCAGGCTGCGGAGGATGATATGCAGGTTGAGGCTGAGCAGGTGCAACAACTTGAGAGGGTTGCTGATAGGACTGTGGAGTGGGTTGTGGATGTGCCGCAGGGGCTGCCTGGGGCGGATAATAAGCGGGTGGGGCTTGTGAAGGCGCAGGAGCTGGGGCAACCTGCTGATGGTAGTAAGGCTGAGGGGCGACTGGAGGAGCATAAGCAGGAGTCGCATACCCGAAGCACTGAGGTGGACATGAAGGTCCATGGGAATGGTGATGTGTCATGGGAGCATATGAGTTGGTTCCTCCAGACTATGAAGTAGCCCGTGACAGGTCGGGGCCAGGGATAGGACGTGCTATAGAAAATGGTTGGGGATGCGAAGAAACACGGCCAATGATACCATCTGCAGTGTGGGATGCCCCCGGCGCATCATGCTGGGAGGACTCACCGCGAGGGGCGTCAGGTATAATGGTATAAAGGTAACCCGATTGGGCGTAAATGAGGTCGAACTGTTGAGCCTTGAGGATGGCTTCTTCTTCAGACTGGGGTCGTTTTGAGGCCACATCCTTAGCAATAACAGGGAGAAGGGATTTAAGGAACCAATCTAGGAAGATACGGTCGTCAAGTTTGATCTTGCATAAGCTACGGCGTCGACGCCACTCATGGATGTGGTCCGTGATATGGGTAGCCTTGTTTTGTCTACAAGATAGGAGGATCTCAACGCCCGCGTCATAGCGGACAGGCAACTGGAAGAACTGCAGGAAGGTCGAGGCCAGGGAAGCAAAGGTGGCATGGGTCCCATGAGGTTGCTCAATATACCACTTGGCTGCAGAGCCAGTGAAGGTGCGCTGTAAGAGACGGAGGCAAACAGAGTCATCCACTATGGAGTTAGAGGAACACCATAGGTGGAAAGACATGATATGGTTTTGTGGGTCCTCACCGGCCTTGCCCTCGAACTTAGGGATGTCAGAGGGTAGTTTGGTAGGCATATGAGGCCATGTAGGGTCGTGTCGAATAGGATCGTTGGTCAATCTGGACAGGTCAGGTAGGTTGAGGCTAGCCATGAATGGAAAACTGGAAGAAGGATGAGACACAGTAGTGCTTTGGACAAAGTTGGGGCCAGTGCCCCCAAGTGGAGGGACAAAATTTAGGGTGGTGCCCCCAAGTGGGGGAACTGAGGTAGTGGAGGATGGTCCAGCACCACCATGTGTAGTGTGAGCCACTGATGTAGTGGGGATAGGTATTCCCGCTGTGGGCATAGGTACTGTGAGGGGAACGGTAGATGGGTGCCCCATGGAGGGCATACCAAAAACGGGTGTAGTAACTGGTGTAGTGGTGGATGTGCCACAAACGGTCCCTATGACAAACGGAGTGGAAGTCGTGCCAGCCATGGGGCTAGTAGGGGCAGTGTAAATAGGGTTCTCAGACTCTTCGTCATAATCAGAGGTAAAGTAAGGGGCGTCACTATCTGGTGACGGAGTCCTACGTCGTTGACGAGTGGAGTCAAGTGACAAGGCTCTAGATCTGTGATGAGTGGTATCAACGGACAATGATCGGAATCTATGACGGGTGGTGTCGAGAGAACCGTGCTGTGGGGGCTCGCCCCTGAGGCGCCGAGAATGTCTCGGGGACTCAATGGTGACAGATGGTGTCAAATCTCTGTGGGTTTAGGTGAGTATAAAAAGAGCTCAAAAATCCTAATGCAACCGAGTGTGCAGGAGGAGAGCTAAAAAGCAAGGCACTCAGGCCAACAACCAACTCAAAACACCCACTGCAACAGCTGTGCTACAATAGGTGGAGTAACAACAAAGATGGTCAGAATACCAACAAGTAGCAGGTTTCCTAAAAAAGAAAAATGGTGGACTCACTAGACCAAAGGGAGGTAAAGGAGCATGCAAACACCTAACTAAAAGTATTCTGACTCAACTAAACATATCCTCTGCAAGGTGATGAAATCCAAGTCAGACAATATGAGTAGGAAAGCCAAGTGGCTATGATATCCCCCTACCGGGAGGGATACCGGGTAGTCAATCCTAGAAGAATGGCAACTAAGATACCCCGTTCATGACACGTCCAGAAAGGTGAATCTGTTGTTTAGTTCGTTGACCGCAATACCCCTATACAGGGATATCCCGCGAACCGCGAAAGGTAGCCCTTCGGTTACTGAATGGAGTGCGGTATTCCACTCAGGCCTCCGGAACCAGTCTCCCGACTTCAACCCTCCTAAGGGAGAGGCCCTCTGATAAACTGGTCGTGACCGTGCCAAAAAGTACTAGGGGATTTTGGTTCCCTATTTGGACAACAACTATGTCTCAAGTGAAAGTGACCGAGGGGTGTTATTGGAAGCCTATCCCCCCGACCCTACCTAACTACAATGATTCTTTTGTGTTCCCCAAGTGGGGTTAGAATGTTGGTTTAGTTAGGTACTTTTTAAGGCTCACTTGATTTATGTGACAGAGTGTGTGCTCGTGAGGTAATGATCCCAAAAATAGAAGTGCCACAAGGGGGGGCAACTTCCAATCTATCAATAATACTGAAATTGAAAGTTTAACTTGCAAAATTTTCTGATTTAAAAATAACGAAATTTTAAAAGAAATTCTGTAAAGGGAACAGAAATTATGTTGCAGAAAGGCTGTAAGGTAGTGAGGCTGCAGGTGGGACAGAGGGCTGTTCAGATGCAGAAAATATTGCAGCAAAAGGGGCTGGGCTCAAAACAGGAAAAGAGCAGAAATCAGACCGCGGGTCTGTGGCGGATCAGAACAGGCCGACCGCGGGTTTGAGGGAAATAGCGGCGGTCAGGTCGCGGCTATCGGGCCAACAGAGGCAGTCGGGACGCAGGAAACAGGGAAAAAGACACAGTCGGGTCGCGGCAAAAAGGCTAACAGGCGCAGTCGGGATGCACGAAAGAGGCAGAAAGCCGCAGTCGGGACGCGGGAAAAAGGCCGACAGGCGCAGTCAGATCGCGGCAAACAGGCTGATTAGCCACGGTCGGATCGCAGGTAACAGACTTGAATCCGCTGGCAAGGCGTCGGAAGCAGTCTGAGAGCCGCGGTCGGATCGCAGGTAAAGGCCTGAAAGGCGCGGTCGGGACGCGACTGCAGAGAGAAAAAACGCAGTATGCGGCGGCCGAAAGGGACAGCCGAAAGGGAAAAAATTTAAAAACGAAAACCAGAAATTTGAAATCTAGGGGAGTCGCCAAAAGTGTAGCTAGGGTTTTACCCCTAGTTTGTGCCAATGAGCACCTACTAAGGAGAATGGACTCCTTAGTAGCAGTTCAGTATATTAAACTAATTAAGCTAAAACAGAAAATTAAATTAATTCTAAAACAAGCATGAAACATAAACATCAAATTTAAAGAATGACTTTTTGTATTGATGTTACCTTCAATGTAAAGGTTTGATGAAGCCCTTTGTAGTGTCCAAGAGGATGCTCCAAGCTTCAATATGCTCCTTCTCCTTCTCCAATGTTGGGAATGGGCCAAAGGTGGCTCTCAAGGTGAAAATAGTTCAATGGTGAACTAGGGTTTCGAGAGAGATTTTGGCAGAGTAAGGGTGCTTGTGATTGTGGATATGGAATAAGGGATCTCCATCACCTATTTATAGTTTTTTGGTGGTGGAGTGCTGACCCATGGTTTTGGGAAACACATGGTTTTGGGCAGCTGTATAGGGTTTTTCCTCCTTTTCCTCATTATTTTATATTTTTTATTCCCTTTTTAGGGGATTTTTGCTATTTTTGGAGGAAAAGGGGTTTTTTTTAGCCTTTTTTAGGCTATTTTGAGGGTTTTGTGGCCTTTTGGAGGCATTTTAGGCCTTTTGGAGGCTTTTTAATGGGATTTTTTGGGATTTTTAATGGAAATATGGTAGGAAAATGGACAAATGAGCCATATAATGTGGTAAATGAGCTAGTGAGCACTTTTTGGGTGTTAACAAGAACATCAGAATTTAAACATTAAGGGTTTTGGAAAAGGTAAGGTAGTTGTTATTTGACATTCAAGTTCTTGTCTGGAAGGTGCTATTTGAAAGAAAGAATGATAGTCCATCAATATTAGGCATCAAACATGGATGAATCCAACATTGATTTTAGAGGAAAAATATGAATGCTTTGATCCAATTAAAATAGAGCATGGTTACATGAATTCTGAATTAAACAAAACTTTCACCAAAGCATGAAAAGAAAACATAATGAAAGAGTTTCACATGGAAATACGAATCACATAAGGGAAGGAAAATACGGACTGTAACATAAACAACACATGAATATTTTCTCTTCAAAAGTTCACTTCAACTCTGCATGGATATATGTATTAAAACTAAAGTAATCTCAATACCAAGTGTCTCTCTCTTCACAGGTTCCAACCCTTACAATATTGCCAAAATAGTCTTTTATACAAAATCTCTTTGAGGAAAACCCTAACTTCCTCATAACTAAAATAGTAAATATTAAACTAACTATTACATTTCACTTTGGTCAAAATTTATACACATGTGAAAATTTCTCAAAACATAAATTCTTGATGTCTTTATACTAGTTGGTGGATATCTGACAAACTCAAACATAATTCTTCAAGAGTGTAAGCTATACTTCATATTTCCATACTTTTCTACTTCCTTCCATTTTTTCTGCAGTGGGTATTTCATAACTTGTCATCTCTTTGACCAGAACCTTCATCTCTATGTGATCAGTAATGGAAATTGGAGGTATTCTATCACTTAGCATGGCCAATTGATTTAAAATTTCAAAGTCATCTGAAATTTTTTCCAATAAAAGTTTTTTTGTTAAAACATGAGTTAATCCTTCAAACTTTTCATGATCTGTTATGACCTTAAATAGTAATTCCTTGTAATTTTTATGAGAAATCAACTCATTATATTCTTCCCAAAATGAGGGAAATCCTTTCTCAAATAACTCTTCAAATCCTTTCTTGAAGTCTTCAACTTGTTTTCTCATTTGTTCTGCTCTAGATTGAACATTTTCAAGGTGTGCATGTTTCCCAAGCACTCTCCTTGCCCAAGTTATAAATGATACTCTGATTTTGATTGTCGTGGCTTTTAGATCATCTTCTATCAGAGTATTCATAAAATTTATAGTGTTTTGGGTTGTGTCTTTTGGTTTTCTTCCCAAACCTTCCCTCGTGGATTTACAGCTTTGTAAGCTTCCATCTGCTACTTTTTCTTTTTCCTTCATGAAACTCAAATAGGTTCTGAATTTTGTAGCTTCATTTATGATTGAATCCCATATTAGGTGCTTTGCACCTTACATTGGAAGCTACTCTATTACCTGGGTTATGAATCTTTGATTCCTGTCTATTAAGTCTTTCTTGTTATCCTCTAATGCTTTTATCTCTTTGTCCTTTTCTGATTTTCTTCTTCTAATTTTTGCTCTTCTTCTTTTAACTCTTTTATCTCCACCTCTTTCAATCTAACCTGAGACATAGCTTGGATGAGGTCATCTATATTTGCTTCTTTTCCTGTTTGACTAGTTCCTTGTTGCTCTTGTGTTATGGATGTTAGTTTTCCTTTAAGGTCTTCAACTTTATTTTTGAGATTGATTCTATCCTTATCCCATTCTACTTCTTTCTTTGTAAACTTCAACAACTTTGCTTTACTGTAATCCAAATTTTGAGATAAAATTTATTTTCCTTGCTTTAGCACAGTGAATTCATAAGCTTGAATTAACTGTGTTGTTGGAACCTTGAGTTTCTTTTTGAGAACCTGAATAGTATTTTCTTTTTCCGTCAACGAATTTTTTCTTGCCTCACCTTTTTTGTCTTCCATCAAATCTATATGCAACCTTTTAGTTTTTTGTTGGGGGCTTTGTTCTCAGTTTTTTGTTGTCTCAGCTGAATTTCTAGCATGTTAACTATGTTTTGCAACTTTAAGACGTTCACGGTGGACTTTATTAAGTCTGTGTAAATAACTTCCCCAGTTTGTCTGTGCAAATGAATTTTATTTGGGACCATTATCTTTTGCAAATTCAGCTTCATTTCTGTGACTTTTTCATCAGATGACACAACCAAATTCAAAGTGTTTTCTACAATATCTCCGCTGGTCATCAAAGTGACTTCCGAGTTCATTAGGCTTCTGGCTTTTGGAAATAAATTATAACTATTTTATGAGGTTGCTTGCTTATCCTATCCATATTTAACATACATCTCTGCTCTCGACTCAAATCTACTAGTGTCACCAGCTTCCTTAGCTTCTTGAAATTTGTATTCATGCACTTGAACCTATGGAGCTTGATAATTTTCTTTCTTATTCTCTTTTTCACCTATAAACACAACTAAATCACTCTGGGAATCCAGTTTAAACTTCTTTTCTCTTTCTTTTTCTTTAACTTCTGTATCAATAATTTATTCAAAACTCCTTTTACTAACAATTTCCTTTTTTCCTGGATTAGGTATTACCTCTGTTGAAGATTTTGCTGGAACAATAAGATCTGACCGTGAACATGCTGAAACCTCTTTATCAGATTCATACTGTAGAAGATTAGCTATTTTTTATAATGCTTCAACTTCTTGATGGTCAAATTCCTTGCTCCTATTTTGTTGTCTCCTTTAAGAGATGATGTGACATGGATCATAGTTGATAGCAATTGGCTTTTTAAAATCCAAATATGCTAACTACTTTTCTATAAAAGAAAGGGCATTCTTATTCTTCACAATAAAAGGTCCGACTTTCAAAGGAAACTTTATATCAGATGCCTTCTTAAAAGCCATAAAATGATCATTTTCAACAATTAACTTATGCTTGGTAAACTCTAATGAAAATATTCTAGAGGTTAAGAAAGCCAACAAGATATAAGGCTCTTTTATAAATCCATAAAGTTTGATTATCGTGTGTTACTTTAACAGAAACCAATCTCCCACTGCCATGTCTTGTTTCAGCTGCATCAATGTCTTCAATTCCGACATTACTCTTGACAGTTCTTCTCCAAAAATCAATTTATATACTTCTGAAAAAATGTGGTTCGTGTAATTAAACATATTATCCTCCAATGTATTTGAAAAAAACAATTGTGAAAAATGTCAATCTTTCTGACATGCAAATGGGAGCGTCTTCATTAGATAAGACTAAAATCTGAAATTCCTAGTGTTGTGGAAACTCACAAGCTGTTAGTGAACACTTTCAGCTAGGAATTCAACATATTTAAGATGTGGTATCTGACTGTACTCTACCCCATGTATGCCAACACTTATTCTAAAGAGAAAACACAGTTGAACTTATGTTAATACTGTATCACTGTCTAAACCTAACAACTGAGCAACTAGAGATAATACCAACTATGTATTCTCATTGAAAAAAATCATATCTAATGGGTAAGGAGTATCTTGAATTTCAAGGTCGGGCTTAGTACAATTGGTTAAAAAAGTTTGTTTAGTTTCTACGGAAGACTGAAGGTAATGACTAATAACGACTACTTTGGTAAGAGTTTCTTGTTCACAAGGTTGGGACAGAGGTACTTCAAGTGAATTCCTGATAGTAGTAGACTCAATAGGGTAGATAGATTTGGATTTTGATGCATTCATGATTACTTTCTCACTCTGGTAATAATTCGTTCCACACCACAAAATAAAATCAGGGAACCCTATAATTTGGTCAGGGAAGAAATATATGGAGGAGTGAAAAAATCGGCGTATATCTGTACCTTCCTTATACAATCTATCCAATTTGCCTTTTACCTCTGTAATTGAAAATTTAACCACAGGTTCATAAATATCTGTATCTTTTCCTTCTAGGGCATCGTCTATTTTGGTATGCTCGAAACCTGAGGTTTATTCCATTTGTTCCATTATATAAATAAGCTACCTAACTGACTGCACAATTTATGAATCCTACCTGACACTGACGAGTCTGCAATAGAGTGTGTTCTGTCACTTTCCTGGTCTACACACGTTTCGAACCTTCTGATGCTCCACGAGACAAATGTCAAATGTCAACCCTCACGTGGAAGTTATTTCTCACGACGCCTAGGTGGTTTTCCATACCACTTCCTGAATTTTCGAAATGTTATGATGTCGACATGTGGACATCAGTTTCAAATTTCACAACCGCTCATCCCTTCATTTTACCGTGTATCTCTACATTGCGAAATGCCTTTGAGCCATCGATCAGTAGATTGCTGATCAATCATCGATGATAGTTGCTCACTCTTTAACTATTCCAATTTTATCACTCTGACGAAGTCTCGGCTATCTTCTGCATTATTTCTCCAATGGAAACTTATTTCATCTATCGATCTCCCTTGGCATGATCCAGACCATTGAATCATCCATCATTTTACGATCCCTTCTTTGGTTATTTTGGAAAACCTCCTCCGCCGTTGGATCTTATTCTTCCGCGACCTTGACCGTTGATTTCATTGTTAACTTTTTATCTCCGATACTACACCTCCAAGGTGGTTTTCGCAGCAGTGAAAGGTGGTTTATTTTACCGCTTCCTCAACTTGCGAAATGTTGGGGAAGTGACGCGTGGTAAGTGGTTTATTATTTCGCAACCACCCAGGGATTCATTTCTTCGCACATATTGGCAATGTGGAATGGATGTGAGCCGTTGATCTGTCATCACCTGATCAATCGATGGTGAGACTTGTCCTTCTTTTAACTCCTTCACTTTTATTCCTCTGGTGGAGTCTCGTCCCAATATTCTCCCCGCTTCTTCCGTAGCGAAATATTACTTCCTTCATTGATTTCTGATGATATGATCTGGGTCGTTAGGCTATCTCCCTTTTAACCTTGCTTCCTATGATCATTTTCAGAAATCTATCTCCGTCGTCGATTCTACCTCCACTTTAATCTGATCCATCAATTCTTTATTTGACACCCAAATTCGTTTCATCAGCCCTTTTAGCTCTAATTTGACTTTATCCATTGGTCACATGGTGATTTTTCCTTGGGACTGAGTGATTTCTTCAAAAAAAAATTTCATTATCCATTTCCATGAAAATATTGTGCAAACAACGTGAAGTACCTTTCTATATACCCTTAGGTACGTGAAAGGTCATTCGATATACCGACTAGTATGTGGAAGAATTGCAAGCCCGCGGGATACAGTGCAAGTAAAAAACAATAGCTCCTACGCTTAAAGATGTCGGAACACGTCTCTAACCTATCACACAAGTTTCTAAATATTTTAAATTAAACTAGAGCTTGATTTTATCTTGTAAGGTTAAGTGGACTTATGAAGTGTAGATTCGAACCAATATGCATAAATAAGCTAAATAATGTCCAAGTCTTCTATTTTTCGATGAAAACTATCAAGGGGAAAGAGAGATATATTTCTTCTTTTTGAGACAATTAAAATCTACCCCGAAACATAATACTATCCTTTCACTTTTATTCTTAAAAAAATCCAAAAGACATAAGAAAGTAACACTCTTTCAATCAAATCCAATGACACCAAAAATAACACCAAAAATAACACCAAAGAAAAAATTTTGTTTTTGTTTTTCCAAAAGAGATTTGGCGATAAAAATCGAAAATAAAAGAACGTGAAGTCTTTTAATTTTAAAAAATACTCAATTCCAAACAAAGAAGCAAAGGATTTAAAAGGATGATTTTAGAGATCTTTGGAACATGTACTATTTGTCAAAAATGCTTGAAAATGTAAACTTTATTATCAATCTAGTTATTCTCCTCTTTTTCAAAGACTTTTTAATGATCGAAAGGAAGAAAACATGGATAATTCTTATCTCTTTCAATTTTTTCAAACAATTGTTCAAGACCCAAAATATATATCTTCTCAACAAATCAAATCATTATACTTCAAATATTAAGAGAATGAAAACCCAATTCCTTTTAACACTATGTTAAATAAAATTCAAATATGACTCTGCTCACTTGAGAGAGTTTTGGAAATTTTGGAAACAAAAAGTATTCACCCAAGCAATCAATCTCAAATAATATCCAAACCAAACTTACACTAGCAAGGGTTGGTAAAATGACACACTTTCAAAGGTTTCAAGACTCAGAACATAGCAGACTAGAGGCTTCTACAGGTCCATAAGACAAGTCACACCTGCAAGAGACTAAAGTCACTCGAGACAAGGAAACTAACTGCTTGAATACTAAGGGCTCAACAACAAATCACACTACTCCAAGTTTCAAGAATAAAGACAAAAGCAGAGATCTGGAGAACGTACAGAGACTGATACAAACAAGTATAACTCTCAAAAGATGACTAGGTTCATGTCTGAGTAGGAATGAAGGCCCTACAACAAAGTTTTGTAGTATGATGTGGTATGTAAGTACAACAAAGAGAATATTCGTGAGTCTAAGTGGTCTAATACACTACCCAGGTGCGTTGATGACGCACTGTATATCAAAGGTAAAGGGTGTTGAGCAACAAAAAGTGTTTTTTTTTTAAATGGAGTCTAAAAAATGTTTAAACTCAACAAATCTTAGTGGACCTAGAGTGCCAGAATTAATGTGGATGACCCGGTGACTCTATAAAAGAAGATCCAAATAAATAAGTGACACAATCTAAGAAAAATCCAAGCAAATAAAAGGAAATAGATATAGGGAGCAATGTCCCCAATGAAGTCAACAATTTTATTTTAGGATTAGTCTGCGAATGTGCACATAAGCTGACCTCCCTAGTTTAATCATTAAACTAGAAGAAAACAAGCAATAATGCATACACTTCCCTAACTTGATCCAATCACAAATTAAAATATAAGAGACACACTTTTTGCTATGAGTATTCTCCAATAATCCAATGTTCCGGCAAGCTTGCTCATCCACTTATGAGAAGAACCTACAAAACATGTAAGCTAAGCAATGCAAGAAGAGAACCAGATCTAGGATTAGATTAAGTTATGCATATGACCAAGGAGATATAAAATAAATGAATAACAAACCATTTATGGGAAATGAAATGAAATATTGTATTAATAGAAATAGTAAAGAGTACAACCACTTAAGCCTTGGTGTTGTATCTCCTATCCAATGGATTCATCTTTGCTCCAATATGTCACGTCTATGAAAGAAGGGTAAGGACCTAAATTATATTAATTATGATGTAATTCCTCCAGCATAACTCTATTCTCCATTCCTCCTCCCCTCTACCCATGGCCAATACTTTCTTTTATAGGACAATATGCCAATAGGGGAGAGATAATTTATTTAGGGATAATCGATTAGATATGACCCCAAGAAGTGAGGAATTCGAGTGAGATCCTAGCAAATAGGGAGGGGAACTCTTCTAGATAAGATTTGGTTCTAGAAATTTCTTGAAAACCTTTTTTTCTTCCTGTGCAGACCTCAACATGACCTAGAAGTAAAGCACTATGTGTCGATAGCAAGCGACACTATCTGATCCATAAGTAAGGCGCGTCAATGACACAAGTTGTTAGCATAGAAACACGTATCAGTGGGATAATGGTGCATGTTGCTAAATAAGAAAAGTGCATTGAAGTTTCTAAATGGGTTGATTCATAGGGAAAGAAAGATGGGACCTGTCTCAGAATGAGGACTTCAGGGATCAAGGAAATGGAAAATTACTGGGTCAGTGTGACAGATGAAAATCGCATGTAACACTCTACAACACAGAAGAAGACATCAAACTATTTCCTAGTCAGAAATTCTCCTTTGGAATCAACACACAATGAAGAGAAAACTTGTTTTTTGAAGTTGTTTCTATCACTATCTACAAAATATTATGTGGTGGATTTTATTTCTATTGTATGATGAGAAGTAGGTGTTCGCACTAGAACTGTGCCCTAGATGTTTACCTTGATTTTCTTTTGAAAACCCTAGTTTATTAACTTGATTCCTTCTGAATATGCTTGGTTTGTTGTTATTTAGTGTCCCTCTAAGTTTGTTGTAATGTATGTCTTTTTATTAATAAGTTGAAGCTGGGCTCTACTATTTTAAAATGATCACTTCTAATGGTTATATAATCATGCAAGTATTTATGGTTTGATATATGAAATTCTAACCTATGTTTATTGGAGTGTTCCACTATATAACATTCCGGCAGTGAATTCCAAAGGCATCCTTTATATATGCACTGCCAGAAGGTCTCAAAATGACGAACTCTAAATATTGGTAGTCGATCAAGAAATGAAAGTTTGGTGAGGTTTATAAGTGGAATTAATGCTCCAAAATCATTATAAGAAACATGACCTCCATATATTTCTTAACATGGTGACAATTTGTTTGAATTATAATCAATTGGTACCACCCATGATTTTGGCCAATTGGGTTTGAAAGTGCACTAATTTATTTTCCATGCATATTTATCATTACCTTTTTTAGATTGACTCCTATGTTAAGTCCGTTTCAGATAATTATCCTCCTACAAGTGTTTATCTAAGTTGACAGTCGTCAAAATGAAAAGGGCAGGTGGAAAACTTTGCAAGTTCGAACCTATAAGCATGGATTGGGCCGAGAAACTTCCCCATTGCGAAAGGATTTTAACTAAAGTAGGGTGGTACCCATTTTTTGAGAAGATACAAGGGTACATTGTAGAGGTTATAGAGATATTTTCCTACAATTTTAATGGTTCATAGGTCGACTTCAGCACTGTCATACTCAAAATCATAGAGAAATCAATCACAACAACAACTGGGTTTCCTGCAGAAGGATAAAAGTGGTTTAAAATAAGCCAATCGAGATTGATTATAATAAATTTATTCTCCCATGACACAAGAATCCTCACTGGAGTAAGGGAATTCCTTGAAGCCTTCTCAAGGAGCAATGGAGGGATGTGTTAGGTGTTCTACAACGATATGTAACTTGCAAAGGGAGGTTAGCTACTATTTTTCTATATCATTTGAGGTTTTTAGTGGATATCGCAGGCATATCTAAGATTAATATTCCCTTTTACTTGTTGAAGAGCCTATCTAAGATGGAGACCAGAGATTGAAACCATCTGAATCATGCTAGCCATAATATATTTAATCACATATTGGTTAAACTACTTGTGTTTGATGAATTGAGGATGTAAAATCAAAATTGGCCCCATTTTCTTATCTAGTCAGGGTTTAAGTTAGAGAATCCCAATACCTCTGAGAACCAGGATCTAGTGATATTGGAAGAAAGGAAAGAGAGCTGTTGATGTATATGTAACTTCGGAATGTATTTCATCTATGTATTTCATATATATTTATTGTACCCTTATTAGAGATGTGTTATTCCTCTATAAGGAAGTGTCGTCATGTGGATTGACAATTGTCGCAAGTGTGTGTACTTGCCGATGGGTTATTAGAACACCATGTGTGGGGTCGGCCCTGAAATATATATTATATTGCGGATGTATCTAGATAGACAAGTCGACCCCATAGTGTAACTGGGCAAACAGGTTAGTATAAATAGAGATCGGGAGATCTCTACTTTGATCATTTAGAAAGTCACACTTCTCTCACTCAGAAAGTGGCGCACTAGTGAGGAGGAGTATCATCTGCTACTAGGAGACTATCTCAAGTGTATTTTGGTTGTACTTTGGTTGAGCCATTGCTCTCTCTATCTCTGAGGAAGTTGTGGGGTTTTTCACCTTAGGGTTTTCCCCACAAAAACTCTGTGTCTCTTGTCTCTCATGCCTTTGATTCTTGTGATGCTTGTCATGCTTATTTTGATTGTTATGCATTGATATATTGTATATGTTATTCTCTCAGTAAAGATGCAAGAGTATTGTGAATTAATGCTCAAAATTTAACATGGTATCAGAGCTAACCTGAGAAGAAGACATTTTGCAGCGATGGAAACTTGAGTTTCTTGTTTATTGGGTTTCTCTCCACAGTTTTTGGAAAAGCAGTATAGTAGATTGACTCTACTCATCAAGGAGATTCTATCTGTCCAATCAAAATTCAATTCTGAGCATTTTCAGATTTGGCCCTAAAAATTAGGGTTTCCACAAAAATAGGAATTGCTGAAATCTGAAGACATAGCTGGAAACTCCTTGCAAAATTCAAACTTTAGAGCTTTGGATCAAGATTTTTCGTTGGGTATATCTCCAGGAAACTCAAACCCTAATTCAGGGCTTTCCCTAGTGAACCCGGGAGGACAAAAAGACAAATTTGAAGGGTAAATATTTGCTAATCTCAAATTATGAATACACCAAGCTGATCAGCTCATCATGACGCATCTTTCTATCCTTTCAGAAAGTTGAAATTCACATTTTGAATTTTTAGGGTTTTTCCGACAAACCCTAATCTGAGACCAGATCCTGTTTTCGGCATTTCAAGTGGTAAGACCTAAATCTTTTCTATTTCCATTTGAAGTACTCTTTAAGATGTCTCACCACACCAAGCTTAAGGATAAGCTTGAAGGAGCTGATAACTTCCGAGCTTGGAAGTATAGGATTGGGTTAATCCTGGAAGAGAATGAGTTGGACTCATATGTAAAAGAAGACATCCCTATCCCAGAGGATGAAGAGGCTAAGGTATTGCATAAGAAGAAATTGGTCAAGGCAAAGAGAATCATTTTTTATTCTATCAAAGACCATCTCATACCCCATGTGTCTTCTCTAAAGACACCCAAGGAGATGTTTGACTCTTTGACCAAGCTATTTGAAGGGAAGAACATAAATTGGAAGATGACCCTATGGAACCAATTGAAAGGAGTAAAGTTTTAGAATGGAGAAACCATTCAATCTTATTTTTCAAGGGTATCCTAGATCAAGGAACAACTAGAAGTAGTGGATGAAATGGTGGAGAATGGTGAAGTGGTGATGACCACTCTAAATGTCTTACCCAGGTCATGGGATTCCTTTATTCAAGGAATTTGTGCAAGGAAGAAGTTGATCTCCTTCAACAGATTGCGGGAAGAATGCTTTCAAGAAGAAGCTAGGCTTGTGGCCCAAGAAGAAAAGATGGGAAATGAATATCAAGCTCTCACAACACATGCCAGGAAAGGCAAGTCCAAGAAGGAATCATCTCATAACATGAGATTCTCACACCACCATTATCATAAAGATAAGAAAGATCTCAGATGCTTCAATTTCAATGAGAAGGGACACTTTGCTTCAGATTGTCCCAAGAAGAAGAAAAACAACAACAACAACTTCAACAAGAAGAATAAGTTATCATGCTCATGCTACCGAAGATGATGAACCCCAAAATAAGAAGGCTAGGGAAGAAAGTGATAGTGATGATGACTCATTAAGTGAAGAAGAGTATGTTCTAATTTTTGCTCTCACAGGTACTATCTCCCATGGTTGTAATGATTGGTTGATTGAAAGTGGGGCTTCCAAAAACATGACTGGGTTTAAAGAATCTTTTGTAAATCTGTCTGAACATGAATCACCCCATAAAGTGAAACTTTGGGATGATTATCAATACCCAATCAAAGGAAGTGGTGAAGCCTCCTACAACCTAGATTCTGGAAAAACTTTGAAGATGAAATAAGTCCTTTATGTACCTGGGCTCAAGAAGAACTTAATATCCATCTCTGCATTGGATGCAAAAGGTATGAGGATTGCATTTGTGGATGGCCAAGTCCTAATGTGGCCAAAGGGAAATACCATAAATGATGCAATAGTGATTGGAGAGCAAGAGGGAGGTTTGTATAAATTGAAGGGACAACCTGAACATGCCATGGTACATGAATCCATGGAGCCAAGTGAACTTTGGCATAGAAGACTTGCTCATATGCACTATAGGGCACTTCCAATTGCAAGCAAGGATGTAGAGGGTCTTCCTGAAATCAAGACCAAACATGAAGCTGTTTGCAAAGGATGTGCGAAAGGTAAGAACATTAAGAAGGCTTTCCCAAGCAGTGAAAGCAAGGAAAAGGATATCCTGGAAATCATCCACTCAGATGTATGTGGTCCTATGTCATCCAGTTCTCTAAGTGGGTATGTTTACTATGTCTCATTTATTGATAACTTCTCTAGGAAGACTTGGGTATACTTCTTGAAGAACAAAGATGAGGTGTTTGATAAGTTCAAGGAATTCAAAACCTTGATGGAGAATCAAACTGACAAGAAGATCAAAACATTGAGATCCGACAATGGTGGAGAATTCACCTCAAGTGACTTCAAGAAGCTTTGCAGTGATTCCAGGATTAAGAGGGAGTTGACTGCTCTTTATAATCCCCAACAGAATGGAGTTGCAGAAAGGAAGAACAGAACAATCATGGAGGCAGCAAGGGCAATGCTCCATGACCAGGATATACCTATGCATCTATGGGTAGAAGAAGCTAGAACAGCTATATATGTGCAGAACAGAACACCCCACAAGATATTAGACAACAAGACTCCAGAAGAGGTATTTTCTATTAAGAAACCTGAAGTTAGCCATCTCAGAATATTTGGTTGTCCAGTATACACTGATGTCCCAAAGGAAAAGAGGACCAAACTAGATCCTTCAGGAAAGAAGGGTATCTTTGTGGGTTACAGTGAAATCTCGAAGGATTACAGAATATACTTTCCAAGGTTCAAGAAGATTGATGTCAGCAGGGATGTAACATTTGATGAAAACTCAGCATTCTTCAAATCAAGGAAGGAACCTATCGAAGTTTATGAAGAACCTAAGGAAACTAGATTTCAAGACACTACCATGACTGAAGCAATTCCAGAATTTGTTCGTGAGTTTGAAGATCTACAAGAACCTGCATATCCACCTCGTGAGGATAACTCTCACAAGAGGAAACCTGCATGGGCTAGAGAGCTCATTCAAGATGCAAAAAGATTTGACATTCCAGAAGAAGAACACAGAGCAAAGAAAAGAACCAGATCACATACCAGCTATGTTGCTTTACTCTGTGACATTATGAACAAGGAACCTTCCTGTTATGAAGAAGCAGCAGAAAAGAAAGAATGGAAGGATCCCATGGTTGAGGAATACCAATCAATAATGAAGAATGATGTTTGGGATGTTGTCCCAAGACCTACAGAGAAGTATGTTCTGACTTCTAAATGGATCTACAAAATCAAGCATGCTGCAGATGGCAGTATAGAGAAATACAAAGCAAGATTCGTAGCTCGTGGCTTCTCTTAGAAAGAGGGAATAGATTATGAAGAAACTTTTGCACCTGTATCCAGGTATACTTCCATCAGAACAAAACTTGCCCTGGCTGCAGCAATGAAATGGAAAATACACCAAATGGATGTCAAGACTGCCTTCTTGAATGGTGTAGTTGAAGAGGAAGTATATGTGGAGTAGCCACTCAATTTCGAAATACATGATAGGGAGTCGTATGTGTGCAGATTGAAGAAAGACTTGTATGGCTTGAAGCAAGCTCCCAGAACTTGGTATGGTAGGATGGACAGTTTCCTATCTAGTTTTGGATTTACCAAGAGTAAAGCGGATTCCAACCTTTACTACAAGGCTGAGGAAGGGAATCCTGTGATTCTACTCCTGTATGTGGATGACTTATTTGTAACAGGAGATGACAGATTGATTGCAGATACTAAGAGGAAGCTTGCTGCTGAGTTCGATATGAAATATTTGGGAATGATACATTATTTCCTAGGTATGGGAATTATTTCCTAGGTATGGAGGTGTGGCAGAATGCAGGTGGGATCTTCCTTGGTCAAGGGAAGTACACAATAGATATCCTGAAGAGATTCAGGATGATGGATTGCAAGGCCATGGCCAAACCTATGGCATTGAATCTGAACATTCTATGTGATGCTTCATCTGAGCCAGTTGATGTCTCTATGTATCGTCAGATGATTGGGTCCTTGATGTACCTGACGAACATGAGACTAGATATTTGCTTTGTGGTGAACACATTGAGCCAGTTCCTGACAGATCTGAGGAGTGTTCACCTGGTTGCTGTAAAGCATGTTCTGAGGTACCTGAAGAGTACAGTGGATTATGGGCTCAAGCATGAAGCAAATCAAAAGTTTAACCTACAGGGTTATGATGATTCAGATTGGGCTGGCAGTGCTGCAGATAGGAAGAGCACATCTGGGTGCTGCTTCAGTATGGGATCAGGTGTGATCTCTTGGTTTAGCAGAAAGCAGTCTTGCGTAGCACTGAGTATAGCTGAGGCAGATTATGTTGCATCCTGTTCAGCTAGTTGTGAGGCAGTATGGCTACGGAAGCTACTGTCTGAGTTATTTGATTTCTCGTTGGATGCTACTGGTATCTTTTGTGATAACCAGAGTTGTCTGAAACTATCCGAGAACCCAGTGTTTCATGACAGGTCGAAACACATAGAGATCAAATATCAATATATCAGGGATATGGTGCAGAGAGGAGTTGTGAAGCTCCTGTACGTTGCGACGGACGAGCAGATTGCAGATGTGCTGACGAAGCCACTAGCCAGGGTGAAGTTCGAGTACCTCAGGGAGAGGCTTGGTATTCTTCAAATTGCTGACTCTTCGAGGAAGAAGTGATGGACACATTTGCTGAAGCCATTCCAAGCATGTTGGAAGGAGGATCCTTCACATGGCTGTGGATGTAAGCACTGGATGATGAGCATTAGGATGATGTTCTGGTTTCTTCTTTGTATGATCAGTTGGATCATTTATATATGTATGTATGCATCATGTTGGATGCTGGATATGATCACTTGGATCATTTATATGTATATGTATGTACGCATCATGTTGGATGCTGGATATGATCAGTTGGATCGTTTATATGTATGTACGCATCATGTTGGATGCTGGATATGATTGGTTGGATCATATGTATGTATTTTGTATATGCATCATGTTGGATGCTTGGACCATGTATCTGTATATGTATCAGGTGGATACATTGTATGATCAGGTAGATCTTGTATGTTGATATGTATCATGTATTTATATTTGTATCAAGTGGATACACTGTGTGATCAGGTGGATCATGTATGATGATATGTATCAGGTAGATACTTGGTATGCATAAGGTATATGCATTGTATGATCAGGATGATCATGGATGACGAGCTTCAGGATGTTGCTCCAGATGACATGCAGCAGGATGTTGTAGTGATGATGATCAGGACGATCATGTGTATATCAGGATGATGTATGGTGAGTATAAGGTTGATACTCTGTGGTCGTGGAATAGGTT
The DNA here is from genome assembly GCA_027924585.1 of Larix kaempferi. Taxonomy (NCBI): domain Eukaryota; kingdom Viridiplantae; phylum Streptophyta; class Pinopsida; order Pinales; family Pinaceae; genus Larix; species Larix kaempferi. Next base: position 6,693,649 of record BSBM01000968.1, on the reverse strand, counting down.
GTGGAGATAAGCATGTAATTTGTGCCCTGGGAGATTTCCAGATTGTCTTTCGAGGTTTTGCCTATGGCATGTAATTTGTACCCTAGGATATCTGGCAAATGCTCTTTCGAGGTTTTGCTTGGGAGGACATATAATTTGTGCCCTGGGAGATCTACAGATAGTCTTTCAAGGTTTTGCCTATGGAATGTAATCTGTGCCTTGGGATATATGGCAGATGCTCTTTCGAGGTTTTATCCTATGGCATGTAATTTGTGCCCTGGGAGATCCGATAGGTTGAGCTGTGTGCTCGTAATCAGTCCTGGGATGCTCTTTCGAGGTTTTTCCATGACCACATGTAATTTGTGCCCTGGGAGATCCGATAGGTTGAGCCTTGTGCCCGTAATCAGTCCTGGGATGCTCTTTCGAGGTTTTGTGGTGATCACATGTAATTTGTTCCCTGGGAGATCCAATAGGTTGAGACTTGTGCTCGTAATCAGTACTGGGATTCTCTTTCAAGGTTTTGTGGTGGGGTCACATGTAATAAGTCCTGGAGATCTGGACAGGATGAAAAAGGCCTCAGATGCTCTTTAGGGTTCTTGCTAGTCAAGAGACTCTTTTAAGGTTTTGTGATGCACGTAATAAGTCCTGAGATTTCCACAGTATGGCCAGTGATGACGAATACCTGTAGGTGGTGGTCCTACATCCAATATGAAAAAGGAATGGCTCTGTAGAAATTTCTATGATGAGTAGAGTCAGAGATTGGTTGAGATAGCAGCAATAGTGACGACGATGATGACGATGCATCAATGACGATGATCCCAAGAAGAAGACTTGTCTAGCAAATCTGTGTCAAGAAATACCTTCCTAGTTAAGAGGGAGTGTTGATGTATATGTAACTTCCGAATGTATTTCATATATATGTATTGTACCCTTATTAGAGATGTGTTATTCCTCTATAAGGAAGTGTTGTCATGTGGATTGACAAGTGTCGCAAGTGTGTGTACTTGCCGATGGGTTATTAAACAACCATGTGTGGGGTCGGCCCTAAAATATATATTATATTGTGGATGTATCTAGATAGACAAGTCGGCCCCATAGTGTAACTGGGCAAACAGGTTGGTATAAATAGAGATCGGGAGATCTCTATTTTGATCATTCAGAAAGTCACACTTCTCTCACTCAGAAAGTGGCGCAGTAGTGAGGAGGAGGATCATCTGCTACTAGGAGACTATCTCAAGTGTATTTTGGTTGTACTTTGGTTGAGCTATTGCTCTCTCTATCTCTGAGAAAGTTGTGGGGTTTTTCACCTTAGGGTTTTCCCCACAGAAACTCTGTGTCTCTTGTCTCTCATGCTTTTGATTCTTTTAATGCTTCTCATGCTTATTGTGATTGTTATGCATTGATATACTGTATATGTTATTCTCTCAGTAAAGATCCAAGAGTATTGTGAATTAATGCTCAAATTTAACAAGAGCCTCCATCCCTAAAGAAATTTATCTTACAGTCTCCAGATGAAGACCATAATGAAGAAGACACTTCCAAAAATATCAAAACCTCTAAAGGAAAAGATGTAGATTCTACTCAAACATCTGAAGATACCGTCGGTGAACCCGATATAGATGAATTAGAACAAGGTATATTAAAAGACTCTAGATATATTTCAAGGAAGAAAAAAATGAAATTCAATCAAAAATTTATAGGAGCAGACCTAAAACTCAACCAACAAATAAACTAAGATTGAATATGATATCAATCTTAAAATCCAAACTAAAGAAGAACTCTATGGTAGATGTAAGTGAATCCAATGATGAAAATGATATCCCAACCAAAAAATAAGAACTCATGGTCTTTGAAGCATTCGAAAACATTGAAAAAGGTCTACAATCATTTCCAGATCTCTTGGGTGGAGATTGTCTAATAGAAGAAAGTGTGAAGCTCAAAAATTATGAAGAAAAGGAATTTTCTAATTCACAGGATTATCATGATGAAAGTAGACTAGAAGATTCCCATGAAGAATTGATTACTCCTGTAAAATATGAGAAAGAAGCAGATGAAGATCAAGCTATGTACATTCCTCTTGAGTAAGTCGAAATCATTAAAAATGTTGATAGTCTAAAAAAGGATATCCAATGCTATAAAGAGAAGAACACACACGTGGATAAGGCTTATTATGTTGTTGTACAAGCTAATCAAATGTTAAGAAAAGACCTACAGGAAATCAATGAAAATTATGATAAATTGCATGGGATAGCTTAGGAAGTTGTCAAAAGGAGAAAGGAATCCCAGCAAGAGAACAAAACACTTGCTGAATAAAAGAAAATATTATTAGAGGAGCTCACTTCATCAACGAAGGAGTGTGAATGCTTTCAGAAAAAGGCTTAGGCCCTTGGACAATTTAGCCATTTTGCAGAATTTGCTCGTAGAGTATGATCAACTATCAGATAAGGTCAAAGGTTCCACATTTCTAGCTTATATATAGAGGTGGTTAAAAACGTGGATCAACGATTGTTTCAAGTGATAATACATGTTCCTTCTAAGAAGAGTTCGAGCTCAAGCATCGGGATTTTTGAACTTCTTTCGTTAAAGCATAATGATCCCGTAGTTATTATATTGTATATTTTTAGTAAATTTGATCCATGCTTCATGGATCTAACTTTTTTCTAGAAAATTATTTTTGAATATAAATGTATAGAAAAAAATAGAGTAGGGGTTGGAATTTTGAGATGATCGAGAGTAAGGTTAAGATTGTTTGGAAGTCTGCTACAAAAACTCTGTATTTTCTGTAAGTCCTATTAAAGACTTCTGAAGATGATCAGTAATATAATATGTTTTGTGAGACAAGTTAAACTTTTAATAAATTTGAATGCATTACATTCCTTCCGACTGTGTCAGTTTATGAAATTTTTATGTTAAATTTTTTATTATGATTATGAATAAACAGTCTTTATGTTCATAAGCTTTCTTTTAGAATGTTTTCTGAAGAAGATATTTAAAAATTGTTGTGTTGAACTGTTTGTTTTTCATGTTTTCAATAAGTTGAATTTGGTTTACTTTATGATTATTGCTGATATTTCCCTTGTCTTAAAGATTATTTCCAAAATTTATTGAAATTTTATTGTAGTAGACCTGTTAGCGATATGTAATCTCTTGATCTGCCATCCTAACCAAAGTTTGAACCCAATTTCCAATGATGAGATGCCTAGGTTATTTATTCTTATAGTCTAATACATACTCCATGACTAACATCTTCTGGCGCTGTTGTCGGGGAGGAAGTTGAAGTTTTTCCTTGGTTACCTACAACAACTTGAGTTGGTTTTGTATGGTGAGAAAAATCAGAAAATTTGAATTAGACAATAGAATGGATTCCATAGTGGCTGCCTTAGTTTTTCCTTAGAACCTCAACCCTTTCCCTATAGGGGATTACCTTAAATATTTACCTAGGTTTAATGGCGTAGGGGAAACAACAACAAAAGAACATATGGAATCATTCTATAGTTTTGATGATAACCAAAATTTTGAATAGGAAGATGTTTGGATGAGGTTGTTTGTCTAAAGATTGGATGGTGATGTTAGGAAATGGTTTCAAGAGCTACCCCCTAATTCGATCCTTAGCATTTATGAATTGGACCAAGCATTTTTAAGGCAGTGGGGAGACAACCAAGACTATTTCTATTACATTACTGAATTTAGTGTCTTGAGAAGAAAACCAGGTGAATCTGTCTCATATTTTACTAAAAGATTCAATAAGATGTACAAGCAAATTCTAGCTGAGATTAAGCCTACAAAAACCTCTTCCAAATTGACCTATTTTAATTCCTTTGAGGCTAATGTTTCTCTTTTATTAAGGGAAAGGAGGGATTCTACCTTGATGAACATGCAAGAAGCAACATTAGAAGTTGAGTCAAACATTATAACAGCAGCGAAGCTCAAAGGTAAGGTGGAAGATGAAATTGGTAGTAGCAAGAAGAAGTTGAAAGAAGAAAATAAACCTATCCTTTTAAAGTTCTCCTCCTTAGAATATAAGTTGGAAGAAATGTCTAAAATTATAAAAGATATTTCATCCAACTTGGCCAAGTTGGAAGTAGAAAATAAAGCTAATAACAAGCCCATTCAAGAGGCTGATAATCGAAACCAAAACTAGTTTAGGAGACTATTCAATCCAATATTTCTTCCTAGGGAAAGAAGGAATAGTGATGACCAAATAATTCAGCCCCCTTTTCATAACAATTTGATTGATTCACCTGAGGAAACTTATGATATTGAAATAGAGGACCAAGATCAAACCATGAATCTTTTAGAAACTGATTCTTGTTTTGGATATGTGACCCAATTTGAATACCAAGACTCTCAAGCTTTATATGAAATTGGTTAATAGGATTGTGATAAGGATTTTTCAGATGCTATGTGTTCTAATCAAACTTCTCAGGATGCACAACAAAATAAATATGGTCTAATGTCAGGAGAAAAACAGATATCTCTAAATCATAATAATAGAATTATTGTTCTTGCTAAACAAGTTTGAGTAAATTCCCCAGTTGCAAAGTTCAATCAGTCACTTAACAAGAATAAATCTGCAGAAGTAGAAGAGATAGGAAATATCCTTCTCTCATTTAATATTGAACAAGAAATTAGAAAACTTAGAATTATTGTTCCTTTGAATGAGCTTGTAAAAAATGAATCTTATAAAGCTTCCATTCTTAAATGTCTACAGTCCTAGACCCATTTGATTCCCTCTGACACAATTAATTTAAAAGATGAACATCCCACTATCATTCTTGGTCCCAAGTCAAAAGAAAAGTATGATTTTCCTCCACCTTTATTTCTCACTCTTACTATCCATGACAAGATGTTGCACAACTTCCTTTTAGACTTTGGTGCTTCCCACAATTTGATGACAAAAGAACCCCAGTTGAGGCATGGTGTTAAGGTACGCCATCAACCTTCCATCCTTGAAAATACTAAGCACTAGAGATTTTTCTACGATGATGCAGAGATCAAAAGATTCCTAGAGTTAACAGTTGAGTTTTCTACCTCAAAGATTGATCAAGATGAGAGATATGAGTCTGAGCAGCAAGGTTTTAATTTTCCTAATTCATTTTACAATCATGATATTATAGAATTAAAAGGGAATTTTATTCCAAAAATTTTGGTGCCTTTCAAAAGGATCTTTTCAAATAATTATTTACTCTTAAATCATGTTGTTCAAGATTCAGAAGACAATGTTATAAGTTGTATTATTGTGACTACTGCTGCACCTAAAATGATAAAGTTGTCCAAAGCACTTTTACACGAAGAAAGAAGGAGGTATATAAAAATTATGAAAGATTTTGTTGATATTTTTGCTTGGTCATAGGAAAATTTGAAAAATTATGACACAATCATTATTCAACACAAAATTTATCTTAAACTAGGCACCAAAGCCTTTAGACAGAAATTGAGACGTATCAATATTGTCCTTCTTCCGATAATTGAATAGGAAGTGAAAAATATCTTGGATGCCAAGATCGTAAATTACAAATCAAAATACTCAAATGCTCATAAAGGGTCAAGATGTAAAGTGGAGAGTAGAAGCTAAGGCTTCTTTTGAAAAAATAAATTTGGCCCTTACTGAAGCACCAATGTTAGTAAGTCCGTATTTTTCCAAGGGATTTTTAACCTTCTCCTTTGCATCTGAAGATACTATAGTTGCAGTATTGTTACAAAAGAATCTAGAAGGTTTGGAACAACCAATTTATTTGTTTAGAAAAACCCTTAGGGATGTTGAGCTTAATTACAACACAATTGAAAAACAAGCATATGCTTTACTTAAATCTCTTACATTCTTTAGAATTTATATATTGCATTCTAAAGTGACTGCTTATGTGCCTAATGTTTTGGTAAAGGAAGTACTCATCTAGCTCGATACTGTTAGGATATTCCTATACTCCATCCTAGTCCTTCTAAAATTTCTGTCATTTTCAGTCCTGCATGCAAAATTAGGGTTTGCATGCAATTAGGGTTTGTAGCACCAGCACCTAGCCCTCGGTAAACTAGCCCCAGGAGCTTCTCTCAGATCAGTCTTAGCTCTCCTAGAGCTTAGTGCGCTCTCATTTCAGTTATTGCATGAGAAGGGTGCCTTTCTTCATCTGCCAGTCCAGTTTAGTTCAGTTATCTTCAGTTCTTCCTTGATTTAAGGATTAACTGACTCCTAACTGACCTTATCACTCTTTTGGACCTCCAATGTGACTAGATAGACTATTTTGACTCCAGTTAGCTCCATGAGCGCCCCCCCACTGAGTATCCTTCACTATATCAGTGCTTCCATGTGCCAGTTACACCAACCACACTCAGTTAGACTCAGTTTGACTCCCGGTTGATCACTACTTGTGCATTGAGGACTTCACTGATGATGAGATAGACTCCTAGTTTGGCACTGATGACTCTCCACTGATTATGGATCTGTGCATGAAGGATAATTCGAATTACACTTAGTGAATTCGAATCCTCATACTCAGCATTATATATTTACCCGGTTACTATTCTGATTAATGCAATGTGTGTAATTATTCTGCCTCTATTGGATCTATGTTTTATTGCTTCTCTCTTCTCCCTTAATTCCTTAATTCTTTCACTGTGAGGTTTACATCATCTCTTTGGATCTTATGTGGGAAATTTCACATGGTATCAGAGCCTTGAGAGTATATTCTACCTCCATTCTTGAGAGTTTTTTGCAGGTATTTTGAAGTTCCAGCAGTTGCAGCAGCAGATTCAGTAGCTTTCTATTTGCACTTGTTCAAGCAATCAAGATGAGCAATTCGAATGCTCCTTCTTCTATACTTCTCACTCCTTTCAATTATTTCGAATGGAAGAGGAAGATGATAATACTCTTGCAATCAAGAGGGTTTACTAGAATAGTTGAGGAAAAATATGCCATACCACATCAAGCTGAAAAGAGAGTCAAGCACCTAAACAAAATGGATGAAGCCTTTGGATTCATATGCCTTCATATATCTAATGATCTATTGTTTCATACTGATGGATTGAAGTCTCCATATGATTTATGGATAAAATTGAGGAGTCTTTTTGGCAAACAAGACGAACTAAGAGGCTACATTCTTGAGAATGAATTGGTTTCACTTCAACCTAGCAATTTCGAGAGCATCCAAGATTTCTTCTCCAAATTTCAGAATTTGGTTTTGCATTGCAAGCAATGTGGCATCACTAAAAGTGATGAGCATTTGATACTCTCTATATTGAGCAAACTTGGATCTCAATTTTCTATCTTTGTATCTACCTTTCATTCTATTCGAATGTCCATCCCTGGATGGAAGTTTCCCACCTTAAGTGACTTCATTGAAGCTCTCACTCAAGAAGAGAACAAACTGTTTCAAATGGGTGCCATAAAAACCTCTAGAGATCTAGCTCTTTTAGCTGGTGAATCAAGTGGAGCGAATGCAAAAGGGGGACAAAAAGGCAAAGGAAATAAACCTTCAAGATCCAAGAATGACAAACAAAAGAGACCAAATTGTACCTACTGCAAGAGAGGAAACCATCCTGAGCATGCCTGCATGCATAAGAAGATTGATCTTCTAACCAAGCTTCTTGAACAAAACCAAATTGTTGTTCCAAAAGAAGCAAAGATGTCTGATTATGGAAGTGGATCTGATGATTGTCATGCATTGATGGCTGGTTTTTCAAAGACAAAAGCTCTCCTCGTAGATTCTATAGCTTCCAACCACATGATGGCACAAGAAGAATCCTTCTCCTCTTTGGATCTCCAAGATGGGCCTACCATTCACATGGGAGACAACTCTTATATTTCTGCCAAAGGTTTGGGTACAGTTCATATGGAGCATGGTAAGTTCAAAAATGTCTCATTTTTTCCTTCTCTTACAGCTAATTTGTTATCAGTATATCAAATGACTCATACAGGATCTCCAAAACAAGTAATTTTTGGTCCAGACACAGTAGAGATTACAGAAATCTCCACTGCAAAGGTTATAGTGAATGGGATTGCTAATCATGCCTCAAAGGCATATGAGTTCTCCCACTTCATGCCCTTCTCTCCAACTATCCCTTCAAATTCTGATGAAGATCACAGTGACTTCTCTTCCAGTGACTCCTATTCTAGTGAGAAAGAATATCAAGATTTTGATGTTTAGATCATGGTTCAAGAAGATTCAGAACCAACACCTATTCTTAGTCCAGATTCAAGAAAAATATGTTCTCACACAGTCCTTGCTACTACTAAGAACACAGTTGATGATTTATTTGCTTACAGAACTACTAAACTTCAGCAGCATGCTAACCTTGCATTATGCCATCCACCTCTCCATGAGAGATGCAGCATGATGATGGGGTTTACCCTCCCATTCTTTGGGAAAACTCATCATGATACATTCACTCCAGTGACAGAAAAGGTTCCTGAAAGACTTGCTACATTCAGCACATTCTCTAGCACTTGCATTCGCACTTTACAGAGGATTAGATTACCAAGTCTCTTTGCAAAGTTTTCACTGATGAAAGATTGCTTCTTTTCTGCTTAGGGTAATGGCTCCTTGAGTTATTCAAAAATATAAAAAAAAAGGAAAAAAAAAAATTGAGGCAGTATTCTTTTTATCATTTCATTGATTGTATGGGTGACCTTTGGTCCTAGTTACCAGGGCCCAGGATGGATTAACGGGGGGTGTTAGGATATTCCTATACTCCATCCTAGTCCTTCTAACATTTCTGTCATTTTCAGTCCTGCATGCAAAATTAGGGTTTGCATGCAATTAGGGTTTGCAGCACCAGCACCTAGCCCTCGGCAAACTAGCCCCAGGAGCTTCTCTCGGATCAGTCTTAGCTCTCCTAGAGCTTAGTGTGCTCTCCTTTCAGTTATTGCATGAGAAGGGCGCCTTTCTTCATCTGCCAGTCCAGTTTAGTTCAGTTATCTTCAGTTCTTCCTTGATTTAAGGATTAACTGACTCCTAACTGACCTTATCACTCTTTTAGACCTCCAGTGTGACTAGATAGACTGTTTTGACTCCAGTTAGCTCCATGAGTGCCCCCCCACTGAGTATCCTTCACTATATCAGTGCTTCCATGTGCCAGTTACACCAACCACACTCAGTTTGACTCCCGGTTGATCACTACTTGTGCATTGATGACTTCACTGATGATGAGATAGACTCCTAGTTTGGCACTGATGACTCTCCACTGATTATGGATCTGTGCATGAAGGATAATTCGAATTACACCTAGTGAATTCGAATCCTCATACTCAACATTGTATATTTACCCGGTTACTATTCTGATTAATGCAATGTGTGTAATTATTCTGCCTCTATTGGATCTATGTTGTATTGCTTCTCTCTTCTCCCTTAATTCCTTAATTCTTCAACTGTGAGGTTTACATCATCTCTTTGGATCTTATGTGGGCAATTTCACAGATACTGAAGGAAAGAGGGGTCAATGGATAGCCAAGATTATGGAGTATGATCTGGAAATGAAGCCAAAAAAATGGTTAAGGGACAAAAACTTGCCAATCTATTAGCAGTTTCAAAATGTTAGGCCTTAGGTCTTAATTTTATATTAAATCAGATAATAGAATTAAAATCATCTGAAGATCAAGAAAATGAAAAGGCTTATGAAAGGTATGATACATCCCCTTGGTATGCAGATCTAGTTTAATTTTTGTTACTATATACAATGTCCACCACTTTTTGCTAAGAAGAAGTTCATGACTTTGAAACTTAAATCCATGAAATATTGTATTATAAATCAAGAATTGTCCTGGAAAGATCCTGGGGGAATTATGCTACAATGTGTGATTGAAGATGAAGCTGACATGATCATGGTATACCTTCATGGAAAAGCATGTGGAGGGCATTGATTTTGGAAAGCCACAACCTTCAAGATCTTAAGGGAAGGCTATTATTGGCCCTCTTTATTCACAGATTTATTTGCAAAGATTAGGGCATACTTCGAATGCCAAAATTTTGCAGGTAAACAAAATCTACTCGTTCTTCCCTTAAAACCCATCACAGTAGATGAACCCTTCCAGTAGTGGGGGTTAGATTTCATAGGATAAATCCATCCCTCCTCAAGCAGATAGCATAATTGGATCTTAAAAGCTACTGAATTCTTTACCAAATGGGTAGAATCAATTCCTACAAGGAACACCACAGACAAAGTCATTATTAAACTGGGGGAACATATTCTCAGTAGATTTGGCTATCCTTGAATAATTCTAATAGATAATGCTATTGCATTTAAATCTAATGCTTTAGTTCATTTTTGTGAAAAAAATAACATAATCCTAAAGCATTCCACACCATATTAGCCACAGAGGAATGGATTGGTAGAGTCAACAAACAAAATGTTGGTGAATAGTATTAAGAAGATGTTGTCCCAAAACAAAAGAGCTTGGGATACAATGTTAAAATAAACCCTCTAGGAAGATAGGGTGACTAATAGTAAATCAATTGGGACTTCTCCATTCCAATTAGTATATGGTGTAGATTTTGTTTTTCCAGTACAATTGGGTTTTCTTGTCATGAATTTTATTCAAGATGATATGGAGGAACCTAATGAAGTCTAAAAAAGAGTGTACCAGCTTGTAGAAGTGCAGTAACAGAGGTAATAGTTGGCAGAAAAAACTCAGGCTTACAAGGATAAAATGAAAGCATATTTTGACAGGAGAACAAAGGACTATAACTTTTAGCCTGGTGACATGGTTCTCTGTGTTAGGATATTCCTATACTCCATCCTAGTCCTACCAACATTTTAGTTATTTTCATTATCAGTCTTGCATGCATTTCTGCATGCATGCATGCAATTGCATGCATCCTAGTCATCAGTCCCAACACCTAGCCCTCAGTGAGATAGCCCCAGGAGCTTCTCTCAGATCAGTTTTATCCCTCCTAGACAGGGAGGCACCCACTTCTCACCCACCACTTGATAAGGGTGCCTTTTCTCACCTACCACTCCTGTTGTACTTCAGTTAGTTGAGTTATCATCAGTTCTTTCCTTGATTTAAGGCTAGACTGACTCTCAACTGACTGTATCACTCCGATGGACCTCCGATGAGACTTGACTACCCATTCTGACTCCAGATAGATCCTCATGCACCCTCCACTAAGCCTCCATTCAGTTAGTGCCTCCATGTGCCAGTTACACCTACCACACTTGGTTAGACTCAGTTTGACTGTTGGTTGACAGTTACTTGTGCATTGATGACTCCACCGATGATGATATAGACTTCTAGTTGTGCTCCGATGACACTCCATTGATTTTGGATCTATCCATGCAGGCTAATTCGAATCACACCTAGTATATTCGAATCCTGAGCATTGTATAATTACTGTTTTACTATTTTGATTAATGTAACATGTGTAATTATTCTGCCTCTTTCTGAGCTCCTTTGGATCTATGTTCTACTGCTCTATTCTTCTTCTATTATTCCTAAATTCTTTCATTGTGAGGTTTACATCATCTCTTGGATATATTGTGAGCATTTTCACATGGTATCAGAGCCATTTGAGAGTATATTCTACCTCCATTCTTGAGATGTTTTTGCATTTATTTCAAAGTTCCAGTAGTTGTAGTAGCAGTATCAACAGTTTCACTCTTGCACTCGTTCCAACAGTGAAGATGAGCAATTCAAATGCTCCTTCCTCTCCTATGATCCTCACTCCTTTCAATTACTTGGAATGGAAGGGTGAGATGAAATTACACTTGTGTAATAGACAGCTAAATAGAATGGTATTTGAAAGAGATCCCATACCATGTACAGTTGTAGAGAGAACCAAGCATCTAAATAAAATGGATGAAGCCATTGGATTCATATGTCTAGAGATCTATTGTTTCATGTTGAAAGATTGAAGTCTCCAAATGAGTTATGGACAAAATTGGAGAGTCTCTTTGGCAAACAAGATGGGCTAAGAGGCCATATTCTCGAAAATGAATTGGTTGCCCTAAAACCTAGCAATTTCGAGAGCATTCAAGAATTCTTCTCAAAATTTCAGAAATTGGTTTCTCAATGCAAGCATTGTGGCATCACTAAAAGTGATGAGAAATTGGTGCTCTCCATTTTGAGCAAACTTGGATCTCAATTTTCTGTCTTTGTATCTACATTCCATTTTGGGCGAATGTCAATCCCTGGATGGAAGTTTCCCACCTTAGCAGTCTTTACTGAAGCTCTCATTCAAGAAGAGGAAAAATTGATTCAAATGGGTGCCATCAAGGCCTCCAAAGATCAATCTCTTCTAGTTGGAGGAGCAAGTGGGATGAATGTGAAAGGGAGGCAAAAAGACAAGGATAAGAAGCCATCTAAATCCAAGCTGAATGATAAGTCAAGTCCATCAAAAGGAGCCTCCAGCTCCAAGAAGGACAGACATAAGAGATCTACATGTACTTATTGCAAGAGAGGAAACCATCATGAGAAATCTTGTATGCACAAGAAAATATACCTACTAACCAAGCTTCTTGAACAGAACAAAATTGTTATTCCAAAAGATGCAAAGATATTTGATTCTAGAAGTGGATCTGATGGTCATGAGGATTGCCATGCATTGATGGCTGGTTTTTCAAAATCAAAGGCCCTCCTCATAGATTTTGGAGCCTCCAACCACATGGTTTCCTCTGAAGAATCATTTTCTTCTTTAGATCTCAAAGATGGGCCTACTATTCACATGGGAGACAACTCTCAGATTTCTGCCAAAGGGTTGGGTACAGTACATATGGAGCATGGCAAGTTCAACAATGTTATATTCGTTCTCTCCTTGACAACAAATTTGTTGTCTGTATATCAGATGACTCACACTGGATCACCTAAGAACGTGACCTTTTATTCTGACATAGTTGAGATTACAAAGATCTCTACTGGGAAGACTATAGCGAAAGGGTTTGCAAATCATTCCTCCAAGGCATATGAGTTCTCTCATTTTCTTCCCTTCTCTCTTCCTACTCCTTCGGAATCTGATGAAGATTCAAGTGACTCTTCTTCTAATGAAGATGAAGATGAATATCTTGATGTTTAGATCAAAGTTCAAGAACATTCAGATTCAGATCTAGAACCAACACATGTTCTCAATCCAAAGACAAGGCCAACATGGCCTCACATAGTCCTTGCAGCTACTGAGAACACAGATGAGGATCCATCTGCTCACATAACTACTAGATTTTAGCATCATTCTAACCTTGCATCATGCCATCTACCTCTCCATGAGAGATGCAGCATGATGATGGGGTTCTATCTTCCATCCCTAGGGAAGACTCATCATGACCCATTCGTTCAAGTTACAGAAAGAATTCCTGAAAGACTTGCTTCGTCTAATACATCTTCTACATAGTGGGAGGCACATTAGAAGACTGTTAAAATTCAATATGCTAAGACAGAAAATAGTAGCATTACATTCCATTTCACAATAATAGCATATACAAAATCACTGAAGAAACAAGCATAGCATAAACACAAGAGACGAAGATTTATCCTGGGAAACCCTCATGGGGTAGAAAACCCAGCAAAGCTTCCTCAATATAGATGACCAGCAATATACAAAGATGAAACCCTGAGATATGATCTCCTCCTCCACAATAGCAGACCTCTCCTCCACAAGTGCGCTATCCTCAAGTGTGTGAGTGTATCAAATGAGGAACACACCTCCTCTATTTATACACTACTCTGACATATCTTTTACACAAGTACACGTAGGCTCGTATTTAACCAATGGGTTAAACACCCCACTTCAACTAACTGGGCCAACCCCTCTAGGGTGGTCTAACAACCCTTTGACCCACATAACACATACAGGGCCGACCCCCACTAGGGAATTCTAATAACCCGAGTTACCACATTCCGATGGAGGAGTAAACATCTCCGGATTCATAGTATAATTACATCGGAGGTATGGAACATCTCTGGAATAAATAATATACAAATATAATATTCTTTGAAGTTACAATATTTTAACACTCCCCCTTAACGAGAAGGATATTATAACAGTGTCTGCACGAGCAAGGAGTCATCAACATCATACATGATACATCTATAAATCATTGGAAGCTTTCTCAACATCATCAGTAACTTAAGCAATTACTGGAACATTTTCCATACTGGAACATCAACATCTTCAGTACTGAGTCTTTATCTTCTGCGGCATTCGAACAGCTACAACAACATCAAAATCTGGATCCTCACAATCATCAGTATCATCATCTCACAATCATCAGCATCGTCATCACACGATCATCAACATTGTCATCACACGATCATCAACATCGTCATCACACGATCATCAGCAACGTCATCACACGATCATCAGCATCGTCATAACACGATCATCAGCATCGTCATCACATGATCATCAGCATCATCAGCATCGTCATCACACTATCATCAGCATCGTCATCACACGATCATCAGCATCGTCATCATCGTCATCACACGATCGTCATCATCGTCATCACACGATCATCAGCATCGTCATCACACGATCATCATTTTCCAGGGTGATCAATCCTGCTCTCTTTAGGACATACGTCCATGGATGATGCAATCCAGTCATGTACCTTTTCAACCGAAGTCCAGGGACGATCCAGTCCTGTCATGTACCTTTTGAACCGAAGTCCAGGGATGATCCAGTCCTGTCATGTACCTTTTGAACCGAAGTCCAGGGACGATCCAGTCCTATCAATTCTCGGAGACCTCATGTCTAGGGCTCAGTTCACAGGACCAAAGTCCAAGGATGATCCAATCCTTACCGTACATTTAGGACCACATCCAAGGATGAATTAATCCTCCACCAAACATTTAGGACCACGTCCAAGGATGACTTAATCCTCCACCGTACATTTAGGACCACGTCCAAGGATGACTTAATCCTCCACCGTACATTTAGGATCACGTCCAAGGATGACTTAATCCTCCACCGTACATTTAGGACCACGTCCAAGGATGACTTAATCCTCCACCGTACATTTAGGACCATGTCCAAGGATGACTTAATCCTCCACCATACATTTAGGACCACGTCCAAGGATGACTTAATCCTCCACCGTACATTTAGGACCACGTCCAAGGATGACTTAATCCTCCACCGTACATTTAGGACCACGTCCAAGGATGACTTAATACTCCACCGTACATTTAGGACCACGTCCAAGGATGACTTAATCCTCCACCGTCCATTTAGGACCTATGTCCAAGGATGACTTAATCCTCAACCGTGCATTTAGGACCTACGTCCAAGGATGACTTAATCCTCAACCGTGCATTTAGGACCTACGTCCAAGGATGACTTAAAGCTCAACCGTGCATTTAGGACCTACGTCCAAGGATGACTTAATCCCTCACTGTCCACCAAGGACTTCATTCTCGAAGACTTACGTCTACGGATCTTCTTTAGGACTGAAGTCCAGGAATGATCCAATCCCTTCACATGTTCACCAAGAACTTCATTTTCGAAGAAATACGTCTACGTCTCTTCTTTAGGACTGAAGTCCAGGAATGATCCAATCCCTTCACATGTTCACCAAGAACTTCATTTTCGAAGACATACGTCTACGGCTCTTCTTTAGGACTGAAGTCCAGGAATGATCCAATCCCTTCATATGTTCATCAAGAACTTCATTTTCGAAGACATACGTCTACGTCTCTTCTTTAGGACTGAAGTCCAGGTATGATCCAATCCCTTCACAACATGTTCATCAAGAACTTGATTTTCGAAGACATACGTCTACGGCTCTTCTTTAGGACTGAAGTCCAGGAATGATCCAATCGCTTCACAACATGTATAACATCATCAAAACATGTATAACCACAACATGTGTCATCATCATCAAAACATGTATAACCACAACATGTGTCATCATCATCAAAACATGTATAACCACAACATGTGTCATCATCATCAAAGCATGTATAACCACAACATGTATCACCATCATCAAAAACTAACATCAAAAGTATGTATACATCTAGCACGTATTCTCACTAATACATCTAACATCAAAACATGTATACATCACATCATCAAAAGAAAGAATATAAGAGTCCTAAATCTAAATAATTCTAAGTAACTAGGTGCAGTAAATAGGTAACCTCATCATTGATGAGACAGACTTGTTATCAGATACTATGCTACTCCCCCTTTCGAGGAGAGTTCTTTTGAACTATACCAAGCTTGTCTCGAAAGTATTCAAACTTCACTCGAGACAGAGGTTTAGTCAAGATATCAGCAATCTGATCCTTAGTGCTTATATATACGAGCTTGATAGCTCCTCTTTGCACCATATCTCGTATATAGAAGTATCGGATCTCTATGTGTTTTGACTTAACGTGGAACACAGGATTTTCAGTCATCTTAATGCAGCTTTGATTGTCACATAAAATCACAGTGGGATCCATTTCTAAGTCAAACACTCCATATAATAGCTTCTGAAGCCACACTGCTTCACAGCTGGCAGAGCAGACAACTATATATTATGCTTCAGTAGTACTAAGAGCCACACTAGATTGTTTCTTGCTAAACCATGAGATCATGGTAGAATCAAGACTATAACATCCACCTGATGTACTCTTTCTGTCTGATACACTTCCTGACCAATCAGAATTTGAGTAACCATGTAATCGGAGTTCATGACCTCCAAGATAATATAGACCAAAATCTAATGTACCTTTTAGGTACCTCACTACATGCTTTGTAGCTATTAAGTGAACCTTTCTAGGTTCTACTAGATACTGACTTAGGGTATTTACAACAAAGCATATATCTGGCCTAGTATTTGTTAAATACATCATTGGACCAATGTTTTGTCTATATAGGGTTAGGTCCACTAAATCCGATGAGTCATTAACTAATAACCTCAAGTTGGAGTCCATGGGAGTGGTCATGGCTTTACACTCCAACATATCAAATCTTTTTAGAAACTTCACAGCATACTTACCTTGATTTAAAAGATTTCTTTTGGATCTTTCCATACTTCTAAACCTAAGAAGTAGTGCATTAATCCGAGATCTTTCATTTTTATTTCTGCAGCCATTTTCATGATATGTTTCTCATTCCTTCTCAGAAAGAGATCATTGTCACACAATAATGGTATGATAGGTTCATCATCCACAACCTTAAGGTAAAGGTTAGGATCAGCTTTACTTCTGGTAATGCCCAAGCTTTGTCATGAAGCTGTCAATTGTCCATTATTCACACTCTGCATTGAGTGATCTTCTGCATATCTATCTGTGCCATCTCTCGTCAGATGGGTCTACTAATATGAGCCTCAAAGTCATTCGAACTCTATGGTGAGTTCCTTCTTGCATCCATGTCATATGTGTATAGAAGCCATATTAAACGTTGTAGCAAGGGTTGAGATCCACATCACCCATGATGATCATTAAGCTCATCAATTTACTACCGATCCTAGGAACCCATACAAAACCTAGTCCCTTGGAGCAAAACATCTCATCATGATTCTCTTCCTCTTTCTAAGAGAATCTTCTAGCCACGAGCCTTCTATATTTTGTTTGATTTGTAAATCTTCTTGTTTGAACATCCATCACTTGTACGGTGTCCATCATTCTTCATGACCTTTCCTACAAATCAAAATTAAGTACATGATTAGTAATACTTCATAATCATCAAATTATATGATAACCTATTATGCATACAGATATCATTTACATAGTTATGCAACTAATTTGACCAATACTTTGGCACAACACCTTCCCATATCCTGTATGCATACAGTGGCTATCTAGATGCCTTCCATCTCTACCAGAACATACTATCGAGAGTGTGCACAACTCTCAATATGTCAGCAAAGAGGTTTCATTCTAGACAAGAAACAATGGAATGTTTGTCCAACTTACCAATAATATGTATATTAGTAGTATACTGTTCAATGTTCTATGAATGTTTACACTCAGCATCATATATTCTAGGAATACAAATATGCATACAACCTATTACATGCAATATCATTACTATTTCAAATAACAACTCGAATACTTATCTTTTATGTTTGTGTGGTTGCCTCTCGATTGATCTTTTGTATGTCTTCTGAACTTCTATTCATTCTGTACCACTGTGCATGCTCAAGTGTGCACTAGTGTCATCCTCATGATCTCATACACAAACATACATTTCATTAGTATATTATAAACATTATCAAAAAAATAGTCTTGAATATGTATTGTCACGATCATAGGTAATAAACATTAGTATTCAAGATTTAAGGGAAGACTTCGTTTACTCATGCAAATCATCAATCAAGATAAAAGACATAATATGCATAATCCCTTGATTACTAACTTTATGAATAAGCATATCTAATCATGCCAAGTATACTTATATAGGGGATCCTTGACATAGGAAAACATACCTGGATTAGTATACCTGCTTAGTTATGTACAACATACCTAAATAATCTCTTCAATGATTTAGAGATCCTGAGCTAGAACCTACATGTCTCATAGGTTAAGCACAATATATTAAAGTCATACATACCTCGTAAGTAGAACAAATACTATGGATGAGTCTTTGTCTTCATGTGGAACTTGATTTGTCTTTCGTGATGTATCTGAATCTTGTTAGTAGACAACATCAACCTCACACAACACCATAATGCATTAGTACAATCATATCACCCTAATCAATGAATGTCTTCGATCATTCACATGCATTCATACTGTTACTAGGGTGATAAGATAATTCTAACATTAATCAAGATTGTACTAACAAATAATATGAAGACAAACACATTATGCACTTAATCAAGAATCAGATTTCAAGACATACCTGAACCTTCTTAAGTCAAAGCTGTCGAGACTTCTTGTAGTCTTCTTATGTAGGGATTTAGCCTCAACTCCCCCTGAAACTTGATCTGGATCTTGATTAGGGTTTGCTAGAGAAACCCTAAAAATTCAATCTTTGACTTTCACACTTCTGAATGGATGGAAGGATGTGACTTGCTAAGTTGATCAAACTAGCATACTTCAATTTTGAAATCTCCAAAATTTGACCCCTCAAAATTGCCTTCGAAACTTCTGGATCTTCTGGACAGGAACCCGAAATAGGGTTTGATGAAGCCCACCTTTCTGTCCAATCAAAAGGTTTTATCCAAGGCTCTAAACTCTTATTTTTCTGAGGAGCTTCCAGCCATGGTTACAGACTTCAAAACTTCCAACTTTTGTTGAAGCCCTAATTTTCCATCTTTCTGATCAAAATCCCGAGCTAGGGTTTAATCAAGCCCAGCCTTCTACCCAACCAAATAATTCGATCTTGGTCTCTAAATTTTGATTTTCCTGAGTAGCATTCAGACGTGGACTCCGATTTCAACAATTCTAACTTTCTCCGAAACCCTGAATTCCGGAAGCCATGAATAAAGGTGCTCCAAAAATAATTTTGTTTTGACAGAAATATGCACCTGATTGTTTCTGCTATAAATCTGAAATTTTTTCTCCACAGGGTCTGAAAACCTTTTTTGCAGTAGCCTGACCTGTCATATTTCCATCCTGATAGGTCTGACCTCAATTGGATTTTCTGAGAGAGAGTTATGCCAAGTGTCGCAACGTGACATATTTATGGGATAAACCAGGAGAGCGAACTTGTACGGAGTTCCACATGTCACTGGTTCACCTTCGGCCTTTGAAAACGTTTCCTGAGATAGGACATTCTGTGTACTACCTGTCACTTTTTATGAAATTTCATTTGGAGCTTCCTAGCCCAAATTATGCCAAGTGTCGCAACGTGACCTGTTTATGGGATAAAACAGGAGAGCGCACTTGTACGATTTTCCACGTGTCACTGGTTCACCTTCGGCCTCTGAAAACGTTTTCTGAGATAGTACAGTCTGTGTACTACCTGTCACTTTTTACGAAATTTCATTTGGATCTTCCTAACCCAAGTTATGTCCTTTTTTCCAAGGTCACCTGATTTTGACTGAGATCTGGAAGAGGCAGAAACCCTAAATTGTACTAATCATAACTTGCAAAGTACAATGAATCTGAGGATTCCCTTTGGACACAAGGTACCTGGGGATGTTATCGTCGACCTGTAAACTTTTCATACCCTTAACCGTCGCCAAAATGGATTTATAGCGACAGTTCCACGATGACTGGTTTTTTCTATGTAAAACCCTAACCTTCAAATTGTCGTAAGTAAAGCAAGTGTCGTAAGTGCCATACCTTGTCTTCCTTCAGGTTAGCTCTGATACCATGTTAAAATTCAATATGCTAAGATAGAAAATAGCAGCATTACATTCCATTTCACTATAATAGCATATATAGGATCACTGAAGAAACAACAAGCATAGCATAAACACAAGAGACAGAAATTTATCCTGGGAAACCCTCATGGGGTAGAAAACCCAGCAAAGCTTCCTAAATATAGATGACCAACAATATACAAAGATGAAACCATGAGATATGATCTCCTCCTCCACAATAGCAGACCTCTCCTCCACAAGTGCGCTATCCTCAAGTGTGTGAGTGTATCAAATGAGGAACACACCTCCTCTATTTATACACTACTCTGACATATCTTTTACACAAGTACATGTAGGCTCGTATTTAACCAATGGGTTAAATACCCCACTTCAACTGACTGGGCCAACCCCTCTAGGGTGGTATAATAACCCTTTGACCCACATAACACATACAGGGCCGACCCCCACTAGGGAAGTCTAATAACCCGAGTTACCACATTCCGATGGAGGAGTAAACATCTCCGGATTCATAGTATAATTACATCGGAGGTATGGAACATCTCTGGAATAAATAATATACAAATATAATATTCTTTGAAGTTACAATATTTTAACACTCCCCCTTAACGAGAAGGATATTATAACAGTGTCTGCACGAGCAAGGAGTCATCAACATCATACATGATACATCTATAAATCATTGGAAGCTTTCTCAACATCATCAGTAACTTAAGCAATTACTGGAACATTTTCAATACTGGAACATCAACATCTTCAGTACTGAGTCTTTATCTTCTGCGGCATTCGAACAGCTACAACGACATCAACATCTGGATCCTCACAATCATCAGTATCATCATCTCACGATCATCAGCATCGTCATCACACGATCATCAACATTGTCATCACACGATCATCAACATCGTCATCACATGATCATCAGCATCGTCATCACACGATCATCAGCATCGTCATCACACGATCATCAGCATCGTCATCACATGATCATCAGCATCATCAGCATCGTCATCACACTATCATCAGCATCGTCATCACACGATCATCAACATCGTCATCATCGTCATCACACGATCGTCATCATCGTCATCACACGATCATCAGCATCGTCATCACACGATCATCATTTTCCAGGGTGATCAATCCTGCTCTCTTTAAGACATACGTCCATGGATGATGCAATCGAGTCATGTACCTTTTGAACCGAAGTCCAGGGACGATCCAGTCCTGTCATGTACCTTTTGAACCGAAGTCCAAGGATGATCCAGTCCTGTCATGTACCTTTTGAACCGAATTCCAGGGACGATCCAGTCCTATCAATTCTCGGAGACCTCATGTCTACGGCTCAGTTCACAGGACCAAAGTCCAAGGATGATCCAATCCTTACCGTACATTTAGGACCACATCCAAGGATGACTTAATCCTCCACCAAACATTTAGGACCACGTCCAAGGATGACTTAATCCTCCACCGTACATATAGGGCCACGTCCAAGGATGACTTAATCCTCCACCGTACATTTAGGATCACGTCCAAGGATGACTTAATCCTCCACCGTACATTTAGGACCACGTCCAAGGATGACTTAATCCTCCACCGTACATTTAGGACCATGTCCAAGGATGACTTAATCCTCCACCGTACATTTAGGACCACGTCCAAGGATGACTTAATCCTCCATCGCACATTTAGGACCACGTCCAAGGATGACTTAATCCTCCACCGTACATTTAGGACCACGTCCAAGGATGACTTAATCCTCGACCGTCCATTTAGGACCTATGTCCAAGGATGACTTAATCCTCAACCGTGCATTTAGGACCTACATCCAAGGATGACTTAATCCTCAACCGTGCATTTAGGACCTACGTCCAAGGATGACTTAATCCTCAACCGTGCATTTAGGACCTTCGTCCAAGGATGACTTAATCCCTCACTGTCCACCAAGGACTTCATTCTCGAAGACTTACGTCTACGGATCTTCTTTAGGACTGAAGTCCAGGAATGATCCAATCCCTTCACATGTTCACCAAGAACTTCATTTTCGAAGAAATACGTCTACGTCTCTTCTTTAGGACTGAAGTCCAGGAATGATCCAATCCCTTCACATGTTCACCAAGAACTTCATTTTCGAAGACATACGTCTAAGGCTCTTCTTTAGGACTGAAGTCCAGGAATGATCCAATCCCTTCATATGTTCATGAAGAACTTCATTTTCGAAGACATACGTCTACGGCTCTTCTTTAGGACTGAAGTCCAGGAATGATCCAATCCCTTCACAACATGTTCACCAAGAACTTCATTTTCGAAGACATACGTCTACGGCTCTTCTTTAGGACTGAAGTCCAGGAATGATCCAATCCCTTCACAACATGTATAACATCATCAAAACATGTATAACCACAACATGTGTCATCATCATCAAAACATGTATAACCACAACATGTGTCATCATCATCAAAACATGTATAACCACAACATGTATCATCATCATCAAAAACTAACATCAAAAGTATGTATACATCTAGCATGTATTCGTACTAATACATCTAACATCAAAACATGTATACATCACATCATCAAAAGAAAGAATATAAGAGTCCTAAATCTAAAGAATTCTAAGTAACTAGGTGCAGTAAATAGGTAACCTCATCATTGATGAAACAGACTTGTTATCAGATACTATGCTACTCCCCCTTTCGAGGAGAGTTCTTTTGAACTATACCAAGCTTGTCTCGAAAGTATTCAAACTTCACTCGAGACAGAGGTTTAGTCAAGATATCAGCAATCTGATCCTTAGTGCTTATATATACGAGCTTGATAGCTCCTCTTTGCACCATATCTCTTATATAGAAGTAACGGATCTCTATGTGTTTTGACTTAACGTGGAACACAGGATTTTCAGTCATCTTAATGTAGCTTTGATTGTCACACATAATCACAGTGGGATCCATTTCTAGGTCAAACACTCCATATAATAGCTTCTGAAGCCACACTGCTTCACAGCTGGCAGAGCAGACAACTATATATTATGGTTCAGTAGTACTGAGAGCCACACTAGATTGTTTCTTGCTAAACCATGAGATCATGGTAGAATCAAGACTATAACATCCACCTGATGTACTCTTTCTGTCTGAGACACTTCCTGCCCAATCAGAATTTGAGTAACCATGTAATCGGAGTTCATGACCTCCAAGATAATATAGACCAAAATCTAATGTACCTTTTAGGTACCTCACTACATGCTTTGTAGTTATTAAGTGAACCTTTCTAGGTTCTACTAGATACTGACTTAGGGTATTTACAACAAAGCATATATCTGGCCTAGTATTTGTTAAATACATCATTGGACCAACGTTTTGTCTATATAGGGTTAGGTCCACTAAATCCGATGAGTCATTTACTAATAACCTCAAGTTGGAGTCCATGGGAGTGGTCATGGCTTTACACTCCAACATATCAAATATTTTTAGAAACTTCACAGCATACTTACCTTGATTTAAAAGATTCCTTTTGGATCTTCCCATACTTCTAGACCTAAAAAGTAGTGCATTAATCCGAGATCTTTCATTTTTATTTCTGCAGCCATTTTCATGATCTAATTCTCATTCCCTGTCAGAAAGAGATCATTGTCACACAATAATGGTATGATAGGTTCATCATCCACAACCTTAAGGTAAAGGTTAGGATCAGCTTTACTTCTGGTAAAGCCCAAGCTTTTTCATGAAGCTGTCAATTGTCCATTATTCACACTCTGCATTGAGTGATCTTCTGCATATCTATCCGTGCCATCTCTCGTCAGATGGGTCTACTAATATGAGCCTCAAAGTCATTCGAAATCTATGGTGAGTTCCTTCTTGCATCCATGTCATATGTGTATAGAAGCCATATTCAACGTTGTAGCAAGGGTTGAGATCCACATCACCCATGATGATCATTAAGCTCATCAATTTACTACCGATCCTAGGAACCCATACAAAACCTAGTCCCTTGGAGCAAAACATCTCATCATGATTCTCTTTCTCTTTCTAAGAGAATCTTCTAGCCACGAGCCTTCTATATTTTGTTTGATTTGTAAATCTTCTTGTTTGAACATCCATCACTTGTACGGTGTCCATCATTCTTCATGACCTTTCCTACAAATCAAAATTAAGTACATGATTAGTAATACTTCATAATCATCAAATTATATGATAACCTATTATGCATACAGATATCATTTACATAGTTATGCAACTAATTTGACCAATACTTTGGCACAACACCTTCCCATATCCTGTATGCATACAATGGCTATCTAGATGCCTTCCATCTCTACCAGAACATACTATCGAGAGTGTGCACAGCTCTCAGTATATCAGCAAAGAGGTTTCATTCTAGACAAGCAACAATGGAATGTTTGTCCAACTTACCAATAATATGTATATTAGTAGTATACTGTTCAATGTTCTATGAATGTTTACACTCAGCATCATATATTCTAGGAATACAAATATGCATACAACCTATTACAGGCAATATCATTACTATTTCAAATAACAACTCGAATACTTATCTTTTATGTTTGTGTGGTTGCCTCCCGCTTGATCTTTTGTATGTCTTCTGAACTTCTATTCATTCTGTACCACTGTGCATGCTCAAGTGTGCACTAGTGTCATCCTCATGATCTCATACACAAACATACATTTCATTAGTATATTATAAACATTATCAAAAAAATAGTCTTGAATATGTATTGTCACGATCATAGGTAATAAACATTAGTATTCAAGATTTCAGGGAAGACTTCGTTTACTCATGCATATCATCAATCAAGATAAAAGACATAATATGCATAATCCCTTGATTACTAACTTTATGAATAAGCATATCTAATCATGCCAAGTATACTTATATAGGGGATCCTTGACATAGGAAAACATACCTGGATTAGTATACCTGCTTAGTTATGTACAACATACCTAAATAATCTCTTCAATGATTTAGAGATCCTGAGCTAGAACCTACATGTCTCATAGGTTAAGCACAATATATCAAAGTCATACATACCTCGTAAGTAGAACAAATACTATGGATGAGTCTTTGTCTTGATGTGGAACTTGATTTGTCTTTCGTGATGTATCTGAATCTTGTTAGTAGACAACATCAACCTCACACAACACCATAATGCATTAGTACAATCATATCACCCTAATCAATGAATGTCTTCGATCATTCGCATGCATTCATACTGTTACTAGGGTGATAAGATAATTCTAACATTAATCAAGATTGTACTAACAAATAATATGAAGACAAACACATTATGAACTTAATCAAGAATCAGATTTCAAGACATACCTGAACCTTCTTAAGTCATACCTGTCGAGACTTCTTGTAGTCTTCTTATGTAGGGCCTTAGCCTCAACTCCCCCTGAAACTTGATCTGGATCTTGATTAGGGTTTGCTAGAGAAACCCTAAAAATTCAATCTTTGACTTTCACACTTCTGAATGGATGGAAGGATGTGACTTGCTAAGTTGATCAAACTAGCATACTTCAATTTTGAAATCTCCAAAATTTGACCCCTCAAAATTGCTTTCGAAACTTCTGGATCTTCTGGACAGGAACCCGAAATAGGGTTTGATGAAGCCCACCTTTCTGTCCAATCAAAAGGTTTGATCCAAGGCTCTAAACTCTTATTTTTCTGAGGAGCTTCCAGCCATGGTTACAGACTTCAAAAATTCCAACTTTTGTTGAAGCCCTAATTTTCCATCTTTCTGATCAAAATCCCGAGCTAGGGTTTAATCAAGCCCGGCCTTCTACCCAACCAAATAATTCGATCTTGGTCTCTAAATTTCGATTTTCCTGAGTAGCATTCAGCCGTGGACTCCGATTTCAACAATTCTAACTTTCTCCGAAACCCTGAATTCCGGATGCCATGAATAAAGGTGCTCCAAAAATAATTTTGTTTTGACAGAAATATGCACCTGATTGTTTCTGCTATAAATCTGAAATTTTTGCTCCACAGGGTCTGAAAACCTTTTCCCCAGTATCCTGACCTGTCATATTTCCATCCTGATAGGTCTGACCTGAATTGGATTTTCTGAGAGAGAGTTATGCCAAGTGTCGCAACGTGACCTATTTATGGGATAAAACAGGAGAGCGAACTTGTACGGAGTGCCACGTGTCACTGGTTCACCTTCGGCCTTTGAAAACGTTTCCTGAGATAGAACAGTCTGTGTACTACCTTTCACTTTTAATGAAATTTCATTTGGAGCTTCCTAGCCCAAATTATTCCAAGTGTCGCAACGTGACCTGTTTATGGGATAAAACAGGAGAGCACACTTGTACGACGTGCCACGTGTCACTGGTTCACCTTCGGCCTCTGAAAACGGTTTCTGAGATAGTACAGTCTGTGTACTACCTATCCCATTTTACGAAATTTCATTTGGAGCTTCCTAACCCAAGTTATGTCCTTTTTTCCAAGGTCACCTAATTTTGACTGAGATCTGGAAGAGGCAGAAACCCTAAATTGTACTGATCATAAATTGCAAAGTACAACGAATCTGAGGATTCCCTTTGGACACAAGGTACCTGGGGATGTTATCGGCGACCTGTAAACTTTTCAGACCCTTAACCTTCGCCAAAATGGATTTATAGCGACAGTTCCACGATGACTGGTTTTTTCTATGTAAAACCCTAACCTTCAAATTGTCGTAAGTAAAGCAAGTGTCGTAAGTGCCATACCTTGTCTTCCTTCAGGTTAGCTCTGATACCATGTTAAAATTCAATATGCTAAGATAGAAAATCACAGCATTACATTCCATTTCACAATAATAGCATATACAGGATCACTGAAGAAACAACAAGCATAGCATAAACACAAGAGATAGAGATTTATCCTGGGAAACCCTCATGGGGTAGAAAACCCAGCAAAGCTTCCTCAATATAGATGACCAGCAATATACAAAGATGAAACCCTGAGATATGATCTCCTCCTCCACAATAGCAGACCTCTCCTCCACAAGTGCGCTATCCTCAAGTGTGTGAGTGTATCAAATGAGGAACACACCTCCTCTATTTATACACTACTCTGACATATCTTTTACACAAGTACATGTAGGCTCGTATTTAACCAATGGGTTAAACACCCCACTTCAACTGACTGGTCCAACCCCTCTAGGGTGGTCTAATAACCCTTTGACCCACATAACACATACAGGGCCAACCCCCACTAGGGAAGTCTAATAACCCGAGTTACCACATTCCGATGGAGGAGTAAACATCTCCGGATTCATAGTATAATTACATCGGAGGTATGGAACATCTCTGGAATAAATAATATACAAATATAATATTCTTTGAAGTTACAATATTTTAACACTCCCCCTTAACGAGAATGATATTATAACAGTGTCTGCACGAGCAAGGAGTTATCAACATCATACATGATACATCTATAAATCATTGGAAGATTTCTCAACATCATCAGTAACTTAAGCAATTACTGGAACATTTTCAATACTGGAACATCAACATCTTCAGTACTGAGTCTTTATCTTCTGCAGCATTCGAACAGCTACAACGACATCAACATCTGGATCCTCACAATCATCAGTATCATCATCTCACGATCATCAGCATCGTCATCACACGATCATCAACATTGTCATCACACGATCATCAACATCGTCATCACACGATCATCAGCATCGTCATCACACGATCATCAGCATCGTCATAACACGATCATCAACATCGTCATCACATGATCATCAGCATCATCAGCATCATCATCACACTATCATCAGCATCGTCATCACACGATCATCAGCATCGTCATCATCGTCATCACACGATCGTCATCATCGTCATCACACGATCATCAGCATCGTCATCACACGATCATGATTTTCCAGGGTGATCAATCCTGCTCTCTTTAGGACATACGTCCATGGATGATGCAATCCAGTCATGTACCTTTTGAAACAAAGTCCAGGGATGATCCAGTCCTGTCATGTACCTTTTGAACCGAAGTCCAGGGATGATCCAGTCCTGTCATGTACCTTTCGAACCGAAGTCCAGGGACGATCCAGTCCTATCAATTCTCGGAGACCTCATGTCTACGGCTCAGTTCACAGGACCAAAGTCCAAGGATGATCCAATCCTTACCGTACATTTAGGACCACATCCAAGGATGACTTAATCCTCCACCAAACATTTAGGACCACGTCCAAGGATGACTTAATCCTCCACCGTACATTTAGGACCACGTCCAAGGATGACTTAATCCTCCACCGTACATTTAGGACCACGTCCAAGGATGACTTAATCCTCCACCGTACATTTAGGACCACGTCCAAGGATGACTTAATCCTCCACCGTACATTTAGGACCACGTCCAAGGATGACTTAATCCTCCACCGTACATTTAGGACCACGTCCAAGGATGACTTAATCCTCCACCGTCCATTTAGGACCTATGTCCAAGGATGACTTAATCCTCAA